>CM077621.1:14823835-15423835 GCA_039566895.2 Turritopsis rubra
CGTAAGCAGTCATGAAAGGAGTTCACACTCAGCTGCAAAGTAAACGAAAATCCGATGTAATACAGCTGGTACTGAGTTATATACTTGAGACTATTATTGAACAAGCAAAATTATAGATAGATTTATAGATAGAGTTTCAACACTAAGATTAAGATGATCTCTATAAAAAAGAAATACGGAAATACACAGAAATAACTTATTATGAAAATACACGGAAAACTTCAGTTTGGTGGGCTAATGACGTCATACATTCAGTATCTCGTCTAAATGACGCCATATCAAAACAAATTCGCAAATTAGTTACTTTGATTGTTCATTGTCATTATCCATCACTATCCGTCACTATCTGTCACGTTAATGAATATATGTGTTACACATATGCTCTCTTGAAAGTGTTTTAACTTTTTATAGAAATCGAAAGAAAATTTTACATTTTATAGTGCAAAACTACCATCTCTTGTTTTCCTGTTTATCTAGGAGTTTTCCACAAAAACAACAACAACAACAACAACAACAACAACAACAACAAAACTATTCATGTTGTAAGAACGTGAAATTGTAATAATCCTACAAATATGTGGAAAATATGAAATATAAATACGACATTTTATGTTCAATGACTTTTCTTTTCCGCTCCAGTCTTGAGAATTGACAACTTTGTTTCCATAGTAACCTTGTACTCTATCCAGGAAATTCTGAATACGCGAGATCGATATGGTTTGCTGCGTTACTGTGCAAGAAAAATGCGATAGCAGTTAGCGAGGTTTGCGGCATACTTAATACCGTAAAATCCTGGATATTAGCCTTGACGGGCTTATAACCGGGGGGACTATAAGCTGAATTTTACGGTATATATAAACATCCCTTATTCGAAAAACATATTTTTTTAACCTGTATTTTGTTTGAAATGCAAATGAAATCGTGGAGTTTTCACAGAGTCCGTATGTGGAAATTACGACATCACTATTACTGTAAAACCAGCACTTTTTCACACAAAAATTTCTTTTTGCTAAGAGTTTGAAATTAGAACAACCCAGCTGGTGATTTACCTAATTTTAACATACCTTTGGCCTTGATATTCTATTTTTATCTCTTGTTTATGTGTAGTTTAGGTCTAAAAGTTTATTCTAAGTCTATCCAATGGATACAACATTCCATCTATGTTGGCAACGAAACAAAAGCTACTGCGTTGAAATCGTTCATAAACGTTTATGTAACCCATATATGGCAGCATATTTCGGTTTGGGGCAGTTGTTTTTTTTTTTGTTGTTGTTGTTGTTGTTTTAATAATAAGTGCAAAAAACAAAACAACCACTTGATGCTTAAAATCATTATTCCTTGTAATTCGGTTTGTAATTAAAAACAAATTTTCTCACGGATTAATGTTCTTTGTAATCCGTGAATTATTTGATTCTTGGGAAAAATGCTATCAACTGTAATTTCTTAAACTTCGATGATAATGATGAGCAGTTAAAACGTTTAATAATGAACACAAAAGACTGGAACCAAACGAAACAAACTAAATAAATAACGAATACATGCAAACGAGGTTAAAACGTATAATTTTCCTTATTTCAACTTTTTACTTTAAACGTATATATATTGACGATTAGGTAGTTCTGTTGAATGTTTGAGAAGATGGACCAGGAATAATAAATCAGTTCTTTTTACCTTTTTGTTGTTTTAATACTAAGATCTCCGGTACGGGTTGAATTAAATGAGATCTGTCCCAGTGGGCAAAATTTTCGAAAAGTCTCTGTGGAGGAGTGTTTTCTATAGGATGGCAAGCAATACCGCCTACTGTTTTGATAAAAAAAACACTCCACCACAAAGACTTTTGAAGATTTTGCCAACTGGGTCGAGAATACTGGTTACCCGAGCTACTTGTTGTGATATGAAAATGTTAGATCATGGTAAAAAGACTTTCCATCTATTCAATCACCTCTGCATGATTCTAATCTCTCTCAAAGAGATTGTTTTGTTCAAGTATCATCTGTACTTTAAATCCCACACGAGAATGGAAGAGAGAATGGAGAAAAAAAATATCATTGACGTTTGTATGTGTTTACGCTGTCGGCAATGTGTATAGAACATAAGCATTCATTGACTATTCATAAAAGTAAAGAATAGCTCACTAATGAACCAATGACGTCAACGAGATGATATTTTCTGTTTGCGCGGTTTGCCTTTTTTGGATTTCAACCACGCTTCGAAATGTTTCATACTTTTTCCTGACCCAGTCAATCCTGGATAATTTTTAATTGGGAATGTTTATGAGGCCGTCTTTGTATCATTTCCAGAACAGCTAACTTCTCTGATGAAAACTCTCATAAAAGTGTTTGAAAGAACGAGGCATAGCATTACCCTAACCTTCATATTGACTGAAACGTTTACATCACGAACTTTGGTGATCTGGAAAGAAGACATGTATGTTCTAAGTAAGGATTGTTTCCATGGAAGAGAGCTGACTCATCAATATTCGAAATGTGTTATAAAACAGAATGAAAGATTATTGTTTACAACATGGCGTGAGTAATTATGGCGATTTTTCTCTGTGAGATGGAAGAGGATTGGTTTCAGTTTGTTTACAATAATAAAGGACCACCTAATTAAACTCTAATTAAATTGAAACCTACTGATCAACAAAAAATCTATTTTAGGCATCATACTAAGCCTCAATGAATTTTGAAATGCTTGAATGCTTACAAACTTTATCTATATATGGAAAATAAAATTAAAAAAAATTCTCCATTTAGCTACTTAAGTGAAATCGATTCGGTTAATCTTCGTAACTTTTTTTCGGGACGAATTACTTTCCGAATATCTGTTAGCGCTCTTCTTCTCTTCGTGAACAAGATGTTGTTGTTGTTGTTGTTGTTTTGATTAACTGTTTGTTTTTGGTGACAGTTGACAGAAATTGACTTCTGAATGATAAGTTTGTTGTTACTTTTAGGCGATGATCGGCAGTAAAGCTCTACAGTTATTATTAACAGGAAAAGAAAGAGAATTAATATTGACAGAAATTGGGTTGAAATATGTGGACCAAAAGTTGCAATCAAGGTTGCAATGCTTGTCGCTACTCCTAATGATTTCGGCAAACCGTCGTAATCCCCTTTCATAATTCAATCTGGAAATAACAAAAACAAATCACGTGATTTGATAATAAAGAAATCCACCGTGTGGATCACCCATACAAAGTCCCTCACAACACCATCCTGCATCACCATCCTGCATTCTTATGCTGACTAATAAAAAATGATGACAATTCACCCGTTTCCCTCCAATTTTCCCCGAAAAATTTACCCGATATTATAACTCAGAATTGTTTTTCCATTTCTTTAATAGAAAATACTACTTCACACTTACCAATATATCAGAATCCTCCAACCAAAATGAATGAAAATATATGTTTTGTTATTTTTGTCAAGTGGTTTCTCAGTGATAATTCCAGAACAGGGGGAGGCAAGAAAATATATCATATAATCTTCCCAAATATTTGATTGCTTCTGTTGTCAGTTATTTTGCGAACAAACAGATTTTAAATAAAAATCCATTTTCTCAATGTTTCAAAACTCTCTATCCTGATGTTTTATTTATTCTCCCTCTTATTTAACCTTCTACACATGAGAATATTGTTATAAAAATTATTTTATAAACAACCGGTTGGATATTCAAGAGAACATAAATCTTTGTTACGTTTTGTTACGTTTTGTTACCCCAGCGCGCACAAGACATCGTTCCAACGTTATATGGGCGTCTTAATAAAATCGTGAAAGTGTAATCGGATGAAAATTATAACGAAAATTAAGCGAAAATCGATTTCCGATTGATGGATGAAAACAGACGGAATTTACGTCTCAATATTAAAACAGCTAATAACGAAGTACATCAGACGGTCGTTTTTTGATGAAAGGCTAATCTCGCAATATCTGAGGCAAAATGTTCTCAGATGACTTAGTGACAATTTGTAAGTATATCAAACTTAAGTAGTTCTCTTCATTTATTAGGTTTTCACCATGTCCATGAAAAAAATAAAGTTGATAATTGCAATGATGGACCCTGTTCCCAAACTCTTAATTAAACTGTTAGGGAGGGTTTGTACTACATTGTGCCAACCCTGGGTTATCATAGTTCTTTTGCAAAGCCGTTAATATATTCTTCACATAAGGACGGGGCCTACGGTCTTCATGTTATCACAGGTTTAAAGACGGGTCACGTGCCCGAAATGCTGGCCTTGTACCTAGGCTCTTTATCTTTGAATTGTAGACTATGTAATAGATTACTTCAATCCCAGTCTTTATCAAGAGTCTGAGAATTTGGGCGAATCCAAAATATGAGCTTTTGCACAACAAAACATATGGAGGCCAATCTTTCATTTTTCGCCATAAATGAAAAATTTAATAATATTCCTTCTTCACCGTTATCCTCACATTCATTCAAGGATTGGAGTCATGCCATTTGATGATTAAATGACCAAATTCATCACCAGAGATACACCAGAGACACTTTCTTTGATGATTGACTCGTGCTTTTATTTCGACATTTATTTTTAAAATCCTTATCCTCGCGAAAGGACTGGCCATTCGCGAAAATAAATCCAGAAATTTTTTAAACTCAACATTCGCTAAGATTAATCCACGCAAAAATGAATCCACAGAAGCTAGAAATATATGAACTTTTTTGAGCGTTCAGAGGAAGAAGGTTTTGACCATAATGACCATAATCTGGTATTTCAGCTCTCACTTCTAGCACTGCACTGTTAGCTTTGTAGACTTGTAAAACGGAATATTCGCGAATTAACTTCATTTTTGAAGGCAGCAAAATCTAAAGCTCTTGCCCTCGACAACTTGACAACAATCGCATGCATTTCTGAAACCAAGACTTAAAACGGAAAAAAATTTTGAGCATTCCTCTTGAAATAATACTCTCTCATAAAAGATTTTAATGCGGCGATGGTGTAGTGGAAGCACCTTCGGTTTTCACCAATGCGGTTGGGATTCAATCCCTACTGCGGAAACTGGAATTGATACTCCACTCCGATGCGCTTTGAAAGCAGCATATTCAGCCCATTAGGAGCCATTGGCTGACCGCATGCTGGCCAGTGGGCAAGTTAGAGCAATGCTTAACGTATCTCTAGCTTCTGGTAAAGTTCTGGTAAAGGTTTACCAGAGTGTCTTTGAGGATTGCTCAAAGAAAGATAAATAGAACCAAGAGAAGTCCTGTAGAATTGCACAGAACATACCTAGAAATATTAAAGAATACATTTTTATTACCTTCGTTGCGCGAAACTGTGTCTGTGAATCGAATGTTGCCACCAAAAATTGATCCTGATTCTTCTTTTAATTTCTCTCCATGTTGTTTTGATTTGAAAACGATAAAAAATTGTTGAAATAATACATACTAGCTAACTTTACACGGCCAACAAATTAAGGCGCGATTAATAAAAATTATTAAAAATTCAAAATAAAATAAGATTATTTTCTGGTCCGCATAATTCATGAACACGAAGCAGGCTGAGAGTTAACTAAGTGTTCGAACTCACAAAGTGCGCGATACCCTGTTTAGTTCGGTAAGCCTTCAATGTATATACATGTTAGAGAGAGCAACATTTATTAACAATTGTTGCAGAGCACAAGCGTGTCAGCACGCACTTAAAGCTATCGGGCAGATATCAATTCTTATCTTCTTTAATTCTTCGCTAAAAAAGACTGGATGTGCTGAGAATTTTCTACTCTAAATGACTTAACTCTCCTCCAAAAATTTTGCGTATGACAGTACATGCATTCAAATTTACTTTGGGAGTTATATCCTTTAGGTTTATCGACAGCATCCTTTGATAGGTGAACGTCAATATCAAATATGCCTTTTTTCCATTTTCAGAAGATTTGAGACATCATCCTCATATGATGTTAAGTGTGTTACCAACTAAACGTTCACCATATCCACCTGTTTTTGTCATTAGATCTTTCGAAAGCGTTATAAATTTGTTACTTCCGGTGTTTACATTAGATCGCATCGCAGACGAGTGGGAGTATGTAGAGGTTTGGTCCTCATTACAGGGCCGTACCAGGCAGGGCTCAACGGTCGCTTATTGTATAAAGCCTGGTTCTCATTATGCTTTATAAACTTGACAGATTTTAAAAATGATGGAATAATGGAAAGAGTTTGCAAGTTCGTTCCATGTGTACCTTTTTTTTTAATCGTATTCAATGCAGAATGTTTTTAAGATAATACACAGTGTGAAAATAATCAGGTTAACTTTCATTTTCAAAACTTTTCAGGTTTCATTTTTTTTAACACAGTAAAAAAAAACAGATATAACATTGTATTTGTACACGTTCTTTACTTCACGATAACCTGGAATTTTCTTCGTCTCTAATGGTGGCGACGAGATTAGGCGTTATTGCATTTTTTGTTTTTTGCTATTGAGCCACCACCACCACCACTTCCTAGCTGCAAGTCGGCGAGCAGAATAGCCAATCACTACGGATGCCCAAGGACTTCAAAACTCCATGTTACTTAGGTGACTTTTCAAGGTCCTGTTTTTCAAATGACAATTCCAAATGCAAATATACAATTTCGTCGTTCAATGAAATTGTGGAAAAGAACGTTGCGTAAGTAACAAACATTAACGAGAGGTAAAATGTTGTCAGATTGACAGTCCCCTTATAGCTGAAGGTTCAGGAAGTGTGTGGTCTCCTAACACAAACAAAAGTTTGAGAAAGAAAGGTGATAAAAAATCAGAATGCCTTAAATTCGCTTCCAAATTTCTCCAGAAACCAGCAATTTCAATCTTATTTTTGCGTAACAAATATGAAGGATGCCTTTTCCAAAGATTTTGAACATAGAAATACAAAATTCTAAACCTTCAATTAGATTTTCACATAAATTGGGCATACTTTAAAAACCGGAACCTGACCTTTTGAAAAACTAGACCCCGGACCTTCAGAAAAAACCGGACTCTATCTTTTTTTAGAACTTTGACCAAATAATGCATGGAAAATGCCTATTTTGGTATGAAATTTGGTACGAAGACTATAAGAAGCATGTCAAATTTTGCGGGTTTTTTAAAGGAATTCGACCCCCAAAATACCCTTACCCCAAAATGTAAAATGTTCGGTTTGCGATGAAATTTGTTGAGTAAACTCATTAGAGTATGCTTGATATGTCAAATATGGCGTCTATTCAGAGAATGTCGAGCTCAAAAATATCCACTTTGGGCACAGTTGGTCCAAATATGTTAAATTTTCCGCTTCCGATGAAATAGATAAAATTTCTGAGAATCAAATGATTTGATCTACAAGGCGAATGAGATTACGTCAGCCAACCAAAAGCCAGTTTGCTCAGTCGCGCAACCCAGGCGAATGAACTGGAAACCACTTAACAGTCCACTTTGAGGGAATCCCTCAATTGAACAATAGGAAATGGGTCCTGAAAAAGCTTGACTTAAATCAAAATGACAAACAAGCGAGGTAAGCAAATGATTGCATCTCTCGTGGAGATTCCCTTGTAGAAAACTGCTGACTCACGACTCCTCCTCCTTGTAATTTATTTTTTTCTGCTCATCACGCATTTAATAAATTTTATTTACACACGAATTCGCTTCAACATTTTTTTCTTCCATAGAAATAATTAATTTATGTAGTTATATAGTATATATTCATTGCTGGAAAAATAATTTGCTCTTTATAATGATAAAGTGCTTCTGTTTTGACCCCCGCCCCTCCCTCCCCTCACAGTATTTTTCACAGTCAGTCTCTTGACACACTTGTGCTTATCCTCAAATTACTGCAAGAGCTTCCCTTAATTTTAAACATTAAACATGTTTAAAGGTCTTCTTCTATGTTTTCATTTCTTTTTTGTGTTTAATCTTAGTGAAATTTTACAATGAAAACCACCATACATTCAAAGTGTTTTCAAATTATTCGCTTCTGATTAAATATACTTCACTAAGGCACGAGTTTTTAATTTTTAATAAAAAAATTGAGACGGGTGCTCCAAAGTATTTTTTGACATCATAAAGTTAATATTTTGTTGTTAGCCTTTAAAGCTTCTCTTGTGTTAATTCTTTAAAGCAATCCTGATAAACAATTCTTTGTAGAACTTATTTTATTCAAGCGAAAGAGGAAAACTTCCTATATATATAAACATTCTAAACTCTTAAAGTTTCAGCCTGGTTTCTATAAATACCAAGAGTTCATTTTTCAACGTATCGCTTCTTTATACACAGATTAATTTTTTTTGTTCTCATAAAAAGTAAATATCATTTGGTTTACCCATTAGCAAATCTGATTTTAAAAGAATTAAGACATTTAATATTTTCTTTAACAATTACCTTGATCGTTAGGGACGGGATTTAGAGATGCACGTCCAAGTTTGTTGTAGAAGACATGTAAATATATTCAAAAACTGTACGCCACTCCCCTCTTCCTCTCCTGTCAACGACTCCACAGCTTAACAACAAGACCCTATCATCAAAACTTTATTAATTTTGCCTGGGTTAACGAGGTCATGGTTGCGTCATATCTCGATTTTCTAATTGTTTATATGATCGCACCTCGTTACTCAAATTAGACCTCGCACACATTCAGCCATCATATGTTGAGAAAGTTCAGAAAATGCATCCTTTCCTCTAAAGGCCGGTTTACTGTTCACGCAGATGAATAGCGCAGAAATCAATGAGGACAATGCTACATTGAGCAGGCGTGGTTATTGACACATTTCATCATCATTATCTGTTTGATTGATAGATACCTTATCGGTCCAAACAAAGTCGGCCTAAATTTTCTTTGGCCTTAATTTTTCGTCGGCCCAAATTTTCGTCACCTCCGGAAATTTTCGTAGATAGATAGATACGATGTGGTGAATTAATTTCTTGTAAATCCATATAAAAATACAATTTGATGCTTTTAGTTTGTTTGTTTATTATACTCAGTTAAAAACAAACAAACTAAAAAAGAAAAAAAGTTACGCATGAGAAGGAGGAAGAATTACTCAGCAATGAAAATTTCCCTTACGCTATACAATCACTGAAAGTGTTAACCGGGCTTAACATAGAACTTGGTGTTTACAGCGTTAGCTGCCTTTCCATGCATCCACCCATCCACCCAGGATACCTTTTATTATTGTGCGCTAGTGTTACTAACCTAACTGTCAAATGTGATATACGATCGCACATTGATAAGATGTCGTACATACTTCTCAGTTGCAAAAACAAACAAAGTAGACCAGTTAAAGAATTTCTTTACAAGCTCAAATTTTGCTACCATAGAAACAACAGCAGGGTATAGGTCACCATCATAAAATATTTTGAAAAGAGCTTCTGATTTTTGTTCAAATTCATGTGACGGTGTGCAACAAACAGCCCAGAATTTGATGAACACTTTTTATGTTTTATGTTCGTCAACCTCGTCCCCAGGGCTTCTTCAACTTTTTGATATGCGAAACGTTTTGCATATCGAGGTTGGATGTCTCGCCACTAGTCGAGCTATCCAGTCCTACGCGTCTTCATTATGATGGGGTTGTCATATTCATTCATTTTCACTTAATTTTATCAACTTTGGGTATATAAACGTAACATTATCTAGTTGGGCAATATCACCACATTAGTCACCAAATATCACCACATTAGTCACCAAATATCACCACATTAGTCACCAAATATCACCACATTAGTCACCAAATTGGCTTCGAAAAAGTCATTGGTTGTGATTTCCGATCAGAAAAAACAAAACTGAACTGACTTTTTAATTACATTCCGGTACAACAACTTCGGTAATTTACTTTCTAATATCAACACGCAAAGCATGATTATCCTCAATGATATAAAGCCCGTTTAAAACATGGAGACCTCTGCTTATCAACAAGAAAACAATAAGTAATTTCATTACCGTAATATTAGCTCTCAGGGGGAGTGTTAAGGTATGTCAACGAAAACAAAGGAGAAGTGCAGCTTTATAAAATTCATTTCTCATCTTTAGTATGTGCAAGCTACTTTTTTCATTTTTTTTTTCTGATAACATTCACTTTCTCCTTCATATCCTTCTTCAATTCTATGCTCACAAAAAGGGGATTTTCACTATATACGCCTGGCATTGTGGAAGAGAGCAAATTTCTCTAAAACAAATAAACAAACGTGTACCACTTGAAATTAAACTGCTGCACATCTATTTGAATCCACCTTTCACAGCTGCCATCATGATTTGTCTTCTCCACGCAATTTCTAGAAACTATATCTTTTAACGGCTAAAGGAACTAGTAACCTCGAGAGAAGTATTTCTATGGTAACCACAAATGCTGAATAGTCGGGTTGTACTTAACTCTTCATGAACACGTTATTCATCATCATCTTTAAGCTTGATTGATCGTGCCATGCTATGAAGAAACGCTTGGTCCTTAGTATTTACTTTCGAACGTTTGTGTCTTCTAAGCAACTCCTCTTAGCAACAGGCTTAGCGGCAGCTTTCGGGTATTTCCATTTTCCACTCGAAGTTGTCGCGGTTTTAGCTTGTCTAAGAATGTCTAGGCATTCATAGACACTCGCGTTAATAAAATTTAAGATATCCATCCCTTGATGTTGCATTCTATAGATACGTTATCTGTTTTGGTCTCTGTCATTCCTACCTGCTGAAAGTCGAGAGATGATGTCATTTATCTGCCGTCTTCAACTAAGAGGAAAGATGCTTTAATCTCCCATCAAAATAGATTCCAACAAGCGTGGTTCGTTCATTGACTTTTCAATAAGGCACGTCAGGTTATCTTGTATGCGAAAACTGGATCCTGTCAGTGCAAAAAAGTTTGTTAAACAAAAATGGTGGATACATGAGAAGCGTGTGTGTGACAACAGAAACGTGGTATACGAAATGAAATTTGACCGCGCACGTGAAGGAATGGAATGCAACGTCATTAACTTCTTTTAGTAGAACTGGTTCTTACTTTATGCTCTCATCAAATGATTTTTTCAACAAATGTAAACACAGCTTTAGAGTTGAATTGTCTGCAATCGGTAGTTGTAATTCAAGGTTGTCCTTTGGTCTATTATTGATCTATCAAGCCAATCTTAGATTTTCTTAGTGGATAAACAAAAAATAAAAAGTCTTCAAATATAAACAACAACAAACAACAAAAAAGCTTAGGGCTAATTTACATTAAGCGAAATAAAACTATTTGACTTATGCATACAACTGTTAACCAAAAAACAAGAAGACATTTATGCAGAATTTTGCGGGTTTGTTTAAGATGAAGTTTTACTTGAACTCGTGTTTTTTAGAATTATGTGAAGACGGTGTTTTGTTTAATGTTTTCAGCAAGGAGGCTGTACCAGTGTAATGTTACAAAAAATCTGTTTTTAAAAAGAGTGTTCACCATGTTTGTTACTGTCACTACTGTTTTATGAAAATATAGTTTTTATTTATCCTCATTTTTGTACTTCATGTTTCATAATGGCTGATAACATTCCACACTAATACTAGTTGGACGACCAGCTAAAAAAACTTATAAACAGCATAGTCGCATCGTGTGATTATGTAAATCGAAATGTTTTCCTTTATCAGTTCGATCCAGTTTGATCCAGTTTTTTTAATCCGATCATGATCCAACTACACCGTATAATAATCCTTTTTATAAGAAATCGCCCGGCTCAAAATCGCCAAAAAATATCCAAAAAAAAGAGTCATGCTCAGGTTCAAGATCCTGAAAATTCAGTCCCAGTCCTTCAACTTCATCATAATGTCGTTTTTTACATACGTTCTCTTCAAATAGTCTTGCAGGTTTCATGACCTCTCATTTGTTTATACAACAGCTCAAGAATCACTGAAGAGGGTCATTTTTGGCCGAATTGTTAAGAATCGCGAGGCTCAGGTCCGAGTTATGTAATTCTTATAAAATAGAATCGGTAGTTGCTACAAGTAATTTTGGCCTATAAAATTACACCCCGAAATGGGCTCATTATTTAACCTCGCTGGGTTAAACTGAATAATGTAGACCACAGATATATCGGGGGGTCATAATACTAACGTATTTTCATATATTTACATGAAAAAACGAAGGAAAGGCGGTTTCTATTAGGTGCTCATTAAATGAAAACTAATTATTAGCAAATTTAAAACAAAATTTCCTTCAAAAATTGCTCATTCCTAAAGAATTTGTCGCAGTGTAGAATTTAGACTTCCCCTTCAGTATAAACGAACTGAACAGCCATACTCAAATATTTTTAAGGTTGAATTGCCTCATATTTTTCCTTTCTCGCTTTTCGTTTTCGCATCAAAGAATCTTTTATAAGTATTGTCTTTTTAAGAGAAAGACAAAAAATTAATAAAGATCGCATCAATTATAATATAAACAAATAACAAAACAAAAATATGAATTCCTTAAGCTTTCTTTAATAAAATAGCAAAAGTCCAAGGAACTAATTATTTATAATATGTGCAACTTCAACTCGAACTAGCTTCTGCTCTACATGTCTGTTGTTTCTTGCTCTTAATCGACACAATAAGTTTTATTGATTCGCCTCTCGTGACGAATACAGAATCACAGAAAGACCAGACAAGTTACACGTAAGAAGGGTTCGGGACCGAAACTGGATTATTTGGATCGTCTAAAATGGCCTCGACAAGTACTGTCACAACATCAAGTGATGAACCAAGCACTTCGACCAATACTGATATTTCTAAGGACCAATCTTCGGCTGAATCAAGTCGGGGAGGAACAAAGAGAGCAAGGAACCAACCAAGTGGTAAAGGACTGGTGAAAAAGAAAAGCACAGCCGCAAAAAGGTTAGTAGTTGTAATCCTCCAAAACTGTAGATTACGAGATAATTATAGAAGCACCTATTGTTTGAACTGACGAAATCGCGACCGGGCTGGCGTTTGTCTTCAATATCTTACCCCTGCTTTTGGGCAGGAATGCCTCGAATAAAAATACATTATAATTTGTATCTTGATATCCTCAACGCTGTATATTTGGCCTAATATAATCTCTATATTAACCTATTATTATTTTCATGAATATAAAATTTCGAAGATATGATGAATGCTTTCAATTCTTTTAGGCATAGTTCACATAGGCTCATAAATAAAAGAAGCCAGTCTGTGAGCAAGAAAACCCTAAATACATATTGTATTTGCCAAACTATGGTTCTTGGCTGGCTTTTATTGTTCATGCGTCCCCTTGAGACGAGGAATGCTTGAATGCGTGTATTTTTTTAATACTTTCGTAACAAGAGAGTACTCAAAAGTGAAAATGCTTATTCAAATCCAAAAGAAAAGTCAAAAGAGAAATTCCAGAATTTGTTTAAGCAGAACATTTCCGGTTAAAACTTTCTTTCGGTATAAAGGTGTATGGCTGGGTCAACATTTCTTTCATAATTCCTCTGTTTTCAATGCGATTTTATATCTTAAAACAATCCTTTATTATTCTTTAATCATTTTTAAATTTACATACTTTTATACAATTTACTGGTTGTTAAAACTTTATGAATGGCTGCCATTTTTAATTTGATTGAAACAATGAATGTGAGTCTCAAAAGAGCCTGCAAATGAAGTTGGCCTTGTTGTTTATCGATTTTCGAAAGTAGTATGGAATTAAAAAGAAATTGGTAGCCATTTTTTTCAAATTCTCATAGGATTTGCGTTTAAGATACAAAAAAATGTCACTTGATATCCTGAGAGATATTCACAACTTTCCAGCTGCCAAGGTTTTAAATACAGAATAAAAATGGCTTCCCAGATCTTTATCACCTGGTTTCTTGAAAAGTTATGAAATGGAAAAATAAACGTGAGGATGGTTTCTACTAATTCAATGAATAAGCAAGTAATTTTATGGCCAAATCGATTTTTGAGTTTGTCCTTTGTGTCGACGACGTCAACTCTAGTTCCAATCTTGTATCGTGTTTAACAACACTGCAAATATCGTTCAATCTGTCATTCATGTTGACAACTTTTAATTAAAACCTTATCGGAAAATGTGACGTTGTGCATATGGCTCAATCTTTATTATGCAATATATAATACATTAGAAGGAGGTCTTGCATGCGGACGAAATTTAACCTTTTTTTATTATCATTTAAAAAAAAAAAGAATTTCATACGACATATCCTTCAGGCTGAAGAAAATTTCAAAACATTTCGGATAGCTTTTTCCACATAATTAAATTTAATCAAGGTGTAATCGCGGGGTGCTTTCTGATAAACTACGAAACAATGTAAAGAAGATTAATTTGTTAATGAAACTTTCTCATAGTTGCTGGGTATTGTTTAAAATGAACCTCTGAACCTTGCTATGCAGAGTAAAACAAAGAAGGAGGAGGAGTCAGTGGTACATTAAAAAAAGGAGGAGTACAGTTTCACTCTTCTTCTAAGTGTTTTTATCGCTTGCATTCTCGACTAAAAATACTTTTATTTCTAAAACCCATCTATAACAAATTCTTCGTTTATACACCAACTAACAGTGTGGCAATACGCTACAGTTGTACAGCTTTGTCACTGTTCAACCCAGTAACACCCACTGCAACACTGTAACTAAAAATCAAGTAACACCGAAAAAAACGAAAACACTATATCGGTTTCTTTATTGTTGCGGGATTGGTTGAAATAAAGATCATATTTCAACTGCCTCGGTCGGTGTATTTCGGCATTACAGTATCAATTTATGCAAAAATGACGATTTGATTTGATTATAAAAGATAATGTAGGTGTATGTCCGAACTAGAATTGAACTAGAATTGAACTAGTGATATGTTTGATTGAAGATTTTTAAATAAAGTGAGAATCGAGATATCCACCTCCTCACCCCGCCCCCTCTCTCCTCCTTAACTCTCCTATGGCCACCTTACCAGGAGGGGTATTTTGTCATATAAATCAAGTTCTTTCATAAATTCTGATTTGCATATTTGACTTAACCAAGTACTTTCAAGGTTCGCTATTGGTCATCACTAGTTTGCTGTCTAACAAGATGCGATCATCACCAGTTTGCTGTCTAACAGGATGCGATCACCACTAGTTTGCGGTCAAAACTTTGCTATTTATGATTTGGGTTAACGATAAAACGTTTTATGTTCGCATCTTGTTAGACAAGCACACTCATCAACAACTCGTCAATAGTTACCTTGACAACAGGTTAAATTGGTTGAATAAATAGAAACCAGGCTGCTATTTATTTTTCTGTTGTTAAATTAATGTTATTCTTTTTCTTGAAGGCCTCACTTTTTAAATGCAAAGTTTTTGAGGATCTGTCTGACGTCAGATAAAGTAGGATTTATCTCATCTAACATGAAGAGAATCCTCTTTACTACAAAAGTATTGTTTTTACCTGAATAACGTTAAAATTCTCTCAATAACCACATTAGCTTTTCATCATATGTCCACTTTGTTCTCTATTATGAAACGTTGTTGGTTTTAATTTCTCTTCTTGTTTTGGGACAGTGTCCTGTATAATGTAAAAAACTTAAACTTGTTATACTCGTATATACTATTACAGTTTTAAAACTATCAAAACTTCCTAGCCTTTGTAATATTTATGACATATGTAAATCATATGTAGGTGAAATAAATAATTCATTCATTCATTCATTGTCAAATTTGTTTGGGTCAATGAGGGTTAGGGTCAGGCTATGCCTCGTTCTTTTAAACACTTTTATAAGAGTTTTCACCGGAGAAACGAGTTGGTCTGGAAACTGCCTCCATTGCATTTACTTAATTACGGTAGCAGCGAAAGCGAATACCGATTAAAAGACCCTTGGACTCCTGCTACTTCTCCGGTCGAATTGGCAATTAGCCTGCGCTTTAGAGTCTGCGAAACTCCTTTCACAAAACTATATAAATTGTAATGAATGAACCCGGCCTATGAATTTTTAAAGGTTTACATCAAAATCAAAACATATGACATATATAAAAAAGAGGATTTCAGAAAAACTGAAAACTGAAAATATCATTTAAACATTTATAATTAAGCCATGATTTTGCGGTTATTATTGCCTATTGCTTTGAAGCCCATCACCAGTTAGTAAGAAATTTCGTCAGTTCTCAACTTAACTCGTTATTTAAACATTTCGGTTACTTGTATTTGTACAAAGATCTAGTTTAAAAAGCAGGATTTTTCGTTTATGAAATCATTATTTTTTTTCGAAGAAGACGCGTATTATATATAGGAGTTTTTTTCGATTTAAATTTTAAAATATATTTCTATGGTTATAGCTCAAGCATGTATATTTCTTTTGTTTTAGACAATAAAGTTTCTGGTGTTTCTTAATTAAACCTTATTCACACTTAAGGAACTTTTTTTAATACAGCTGTGCTGTCAGTGTAACTAAGGCTTTGGAAGTTATGAAATTTTGATGAAAATTTTGTTGTGCTCGCTGACTTAAATTCTTTAAAATAGTGGTGTAACAGACGTAGTATGTGCATCATATTTCGATTTTTTGTGACGTCAAGTACGTCTTCTGGCTCTTGTTTTGTCCTTCAACTCGAAAATACGTTTTTCATAATTCATTTCTTCCACATAAAAGATTCATCCATCGTTAAAGCAGGGTTTTGTGAAAAGTCAATCTCGTTCCCAGAGAATTCCTGGGGACGAGGTTGGTGGGAAGTTGTTTTGGCATACCGATTAACAACGATACGTAAAAGAAGAAATCCGAAATAAATTCCCTAACAAAAATTTAATGCTACACCACCTCATTCCCAGGGTTTCTTTCCGCTTTTTGACAGAACCCTGGGAACGAAGTTGTATTTCACGTTCATAATAAGTTTCAAACGTCAGGAAGTTATTGATTATTTACATCTTAAAATAAAATTAGAATAAAAATGCTGTCATTCATTTTTCTCGTAAAGCTGGTTTTCCACTAGGCGGAATATTCCTTTGTTTTTTAATAAATTCTGCCAGAAGCGTCCGCAGAAAAGTCGGATCAAGTTCAACTTGTCCGCCGCGGAATATTCCGCAAGCCAATCAAATGGTTCAATTAGTGATCACGTTGAGAAAACAATAACCGCTCCGCGCTGAATATTCCGTCTAATGGAAAACCGGCTTAAGTCTACTACACACTTTTATACGCAACAGAAAAAAGAATCGACTAGGCTCACTGGTGCTTATTTTTTTGCCATTTTTAGCCTAGTTTAAGTGGTGCTTATTTGATATATCAAGAAATCAGAATATATTCATCATAACTTCCAAAACCACATACCTTAACTTAAGAGAAAAGGTAAAAAAAAGACAAGAAAAAAAGACAAGAAAAGGTTTAAAGTTTAACCGATAAGACACTTCCATGTATACTAAACGATTTCCTTTCACAAAAGGGAAAGCTTTGTTATAAGAGAAGTCGACGATGTGCGACAACAATGACGAAGTCTATTTTCTTAAATCTTGTTTACATGAACAGTATTCTAGCCCAACAAGAGACTTCGTAAAACTGGAAAGAAAAACTCTTGTGTGTGAGTGAATTTAAAACAACAAAAAGTTACTTTTTTGATAAAGCCCACAGTATTCTCTCAAATTTAGAATAATTTTGTTATATCATATAAACTTCTATATTTGTCTGTTTTTTACATTATTTTTTATTATTATTATTATTATTATTTTCAAGCTTCGTCCTAATTAATTGTTAATCTAGCCTTTATCTGATTGCAATTTTCTGCATTATGTACTAGTTTCCTGATCCCTCCCTTTTAAGCACTTCTCTTGTCTGTTGCTATTCTACGTGTTTCACATTTTGATAATGTACACATAAATACTGTTTTGTTCTTTCATAGTATCTAGACGAAGATTCAAATTGTAAATTTTGGAAAAGCTAGAAATAAATCCGTAATTATTATTATTATCATTATTAATTTTTATAACGTTTTTCAATATTTTACTTTTCAGAATACAACGTGAGCTTACTGAAATCACATTAGACCCGCCTCCTAATTGTAGGTAAGTTGCATGACCGTCTGCTTAGAATTAGGTTTCTTTCAAGTTCAACACTGTCAGTGACCGTTGTATCTTACCATCCTTGCTAGATGTTTGCTTTATAGTAATTGACTGCACATTATAACCAATAGTTTACGATTATACCATCTAATACGATTAAAATGTATTGTTTCAGTTGGAAATCACGATTTATTTTCTCATATTACACTTAGAAGAACAGCAGGGCTGATGTCTTTTCTTTTCTTCTCTTGAAAAATATAGCGCTGGACCGAAAGGAGATAATATATATGATTGGGTTGGTACAATTCTTGGTCCACCAAGCACTGTTTATCAGGGAGGAGTATTTTTCTTGGAGATCACATTTCCAGCAGAGTATCCGTTTAAACCTCCAAAGATCATTTTCCGAACACGAATATACCATTGCAATATCAATTCACAAGTATGTCAGTGTTATCATCGTTATTGCTATAGTTACAAATAATAATGCTCCACTTTACTAATTTCCGTGTACAAATGAATACAAGTCTATTGAAATATAGTAAACCCAACCCTAACCATCCTTATGACGTGAGAGAGCCCCGTTTAATAAATCTTTATATTCAATAACAGTCTTGGTATTACGATTTTTTCCGCTTAAGTTTTGTTGTCGAGATGTTACATTTACAGTTAACTCCCGATAAGTGGAACCTCCACGGGACCGATAAGTGGAACCTCCACGGAACCGATAAGTGGAACCTCCACGGGACCGAAGGAAATGGTTCTACTTATCCGAAGTTGGCCTTTGTTAATGCAAATCCACGGGACTGACGAAAATGGTTCCGCATATCAAATGTCCACTTATCCGGGGTCCCACTTATCGAGAGTCAACTGTATTACTTTACGCAAATACGATTATGAAGACGGCCACGTGAGTGATACAGAGGCTTCGTTTTCCTTGTGTATTTCGTCCAGAAATGTTTTTGCAGAGTTATATTTTGACGTCGTACTGAAAACAAAGACGCAAGGATAGTAATATCTTGTATTGGTTTCATACTGTTTCGATAGCATTTCTTTCTTTTTTTCTTCATCGATCAAACTTTTAGTTATAACAGACAAAATCTTTAAACTATCCAGAAATTGTACTGGTGTAAGCCGATATGGAGGAGAACTTTAAAAGAATCGGCAATTAAATTGCAATTATCCTTTTGAAAACACTCCTCCCCATAATTTTTATATCAGTAAAATTGCTTCTCGATCCGTCGCTGCTATCATTGCTTTGTGTTTCATTATTTTCCGAACATTCTTGGATCACGTCACAATCCTCGCAGTTACGAAAGGTCCCCTTTATATATGCAGGATTGAATACAAAGAGTGAGAAGAGAAATATGAAATTGAGAACTATCACGACGTTTCTTCCCCCACTCTTAAGAGACGATTTACACAAGGGTAGAACGGATCATTTGTTCCTTTACATGCCTGTTTAGACACGCGTAATAACACAAGTGGATCACGAATTCTTCGTCTAAACTTTGATCCATCCAGATTTGATATTTATAAACGTTAGGTGCCTTTCTCCATGCCATACAGAAGCGGATCCAAGGTATATCGAAAATTGTGTGAGTAGCACATTAACATAACTTCTGTTTTCAGTCTATATCACCAATGGGCTTATTTTAAGGGGTTTTTTTATGCTTTAATAGATAACATCTTGCTCAATAAATTTCGACATACCCTCTAGATCCGCTGCTGTCATAATATTGCAGGTGGGAGGTGGGAGCTAAAACATGTTGTAATTAGAAGTTCGTAAAATATCTTTATGTGGTGCAAACATTTAAATTCTTTATGATTATAAATATTTTGTTTAGGGACAAATTTGTTTGGACATTCTAAAAGATAATTGGAGTCCAGCATTTACAGTTTCCAAGGTTTTGCTGTCTGTTATAGCACTTTTAACAGACTGTAACCCAGGTAAATTTTTAACGGATCGTTTTCGACATTGATATTATAACTGACCGAAATGCATTGTTGTAACAATGAATTTCTTTTCCAATACTCACGATCCATAAAAGATGAAAGAGAATGTTTGGTACATATATATCACGCAAATTCGAAATATTACGAAATTCTTATTATTTATTCAACTTGCACGAAACGATACGATGAGATAGGAACTTTTAATAGAAAGCATTTACGGGTTTTTTTTTTTCAGATTTAGTGTTTAACATGAAACAACCAAGAGCATAAACTGCATAAAAAAGGAACCAAATTATTGTTAGTGGTATAAACCAAGCCTATGTTCCTGCTTGGCTTGTTTTTACCACGCACGAGACTAGTAACACGTGGGTCTCCGTTTTCATGGGTCCGGTAAGTTCATGAAGCCATAAAAATTTTACATGCTGATCGAGTTGTCAACTTTCAACGTGTCAGAAGGCGTTCTAAGGTTTTAAATTCACAAACATTTTTTCATTACCCAACCATGGTGCGAAGCATTTTCCCACTACCTTTCCCACCCCACCGTGAAGTTGACTCTGTAGATACTTTGTTAATATATAAAGCAAAAATACTTAACAGTCCAGAATTTGTAAACGTTTCAAAATGAAGGAAGCAGGGCTATTGTAAAACAATTTAAACTTGGAGACAAACTAATTAAAATACTTTTAAATTAAGTAGAGAAACGCCTAGTTACGTTGCTTATTATTACGCGTTCTTCGAAGTGACTCGAAAGGAACAAGCAAGCTGACGACTTTTTTCTTAATAACTTTCTCTCGTTTCCGTGCCGAAATCGAAGTATTGAGAATTATTCTAGTTTCGTGTAGCAAAATGGAATCCCAACAGCGATGTTGCTAGAACGTTATATTGACGTCGTTATATGGACGTCTTTACAACATGTGAGAGGACGTTTAAACAACGTCGTGAATGGAATGTATGTGTCTAAAAACCTCTTGCAGTTTGTAGCACTTGGTTAGTTTTTTCACATTAAACGTCTCAGGTTTGTTTTGTTTTTTATAACAATTCTTGAACTCTTCTTCTATTTTTCATCCAGACCTTCAATCTAATTTGTTTTGAAGCATTGATGCAGTGTGAAACAACATTGCAAATGGTTGTATCGTTTCGTGCAAGCTTTACATGGTTACCTCTTTTTTTCATGTTACCGAGTGCGCGAGAGTAGCTTCACCCGATGGCTTTGTGGTAGAGCGCCTCCCGGCTCAGGGTTCAAATCCTGTCCGAGTCATGCCAATGACTATACCCAGTAATTTCCAGACGTTGTAAAGACGTCCATGTAACATTTAAACGATATTGAGTGCTTACTGGGTAACCGTGTGTATTGATCCACTCAACACACAGCTTGAGAGCGGGATTGATGTTTAAGGTGTTTGTCTAGCTGAGACAAACATACAACTTCCGTAGCCAAAATGGAGGTTATATATGCTTTAGGACATCTTTTTGTAGGACCCTAATTGATAACAGTTCTATCAGAACTGACGAAGATATCCTGGGTAAGCATTAACAAATACTAGATAGAATAATAATAATGATCATCATCATGTTTTTTTAGCCGATCCTCTGGTTGGAAACATTGCACAACAATTTTTATCGAACAGAGAAGAACATGATTCGATAGCACGTGAATGGACAAGGAAATATGCCACTTAGTTACCATTGTACTTGTTTTTCACCTGTTGAAAGGCGTGTATATAATACCATGTTTGTTTGGAAACAAAGTTATCGGTGGTGATGTAATGTGTTCACATCCAAAGAAAACAGAAATACAAATTTGAAACAATTTTGGAGAAGTGAATTCGTTGCTTCTACAAAAGGGAGATTTTAACACGTGGCTATCAAGTTGATGATGTGCGTGCCAAGTAAAATTTCCGTGTTCGGTGTGGACACACATTCTTTAAATTTTTCTTATTACTCAATTGATATAGCAGCCCATGGAAATATGAGAGAACAGATGACCAGACATTCTCTGAATCTTTTGTGTGCAAACCCATCTATAGTTTTTGTATATATATACGTTAAATGAATGCAATAATATTTTTGTCACGTTCAAGACTCTAATAACGAAGTGAAATTCAGTTTTTTTAAATTTTGTCCTACATTGTTTCTTTGCGTATGAATAAAGTGTAGGAAATCTGTTTACAGTTACAAGCATCAAACCTCTGGATAGGATTTTCGAACTCGATTTAATTCGAACAAATCTGGAAGGTCACCTCAACCCTGTGATTTCTATTAAAAAGAACGTAATTATGATAAATTAATTATGATGACATAATTATGACATGTTGTTAACCTATTCATTAGTAAGTGATGTCTAAAGGGGAATACGGAAAATAACGTTTTCTGATTGGCTTAAAGAAACTAAATGAAAATTGTGAAAACAATTTCATGCCGATTATTAGCTAGAAGGTTTTCTGATTGGCTAGAAGTGTCATCTTTTTTAAATATTTCTCGGGTTTTTTTCATCTTCTATTGGTAATAATAACTGCTCTAAGCTTGCCTTCAAAAAAGAGATAAGCAAAGTGGTATCGTAGGAACTTGTAGCAAGCGTGATGGTACTTTCGAAAAATTTACACTCAAACATCTCTTGCCACAAGTACCACCTTTTCCGGGGTTTTTGTGGGGGTTTTCGAACTGAAAAGTGGCATCTATAGTAATTTATGCAACACTGCAAAAATTCGAAAATTTACCCATAATTTTGCTAATGGGATATTAACCGGAAACGGAACGTTTAACTGTAGTTTTAAAAATTGAAACTAAGAATTTCCCTATTAGTTTCCAAAAAGAGAAACTATTTCGAAACGGACCTTGGGTTGGGGGAAACTAGGGCTATACTAAACATTTTCCAATAATTTCCAATTTTTTTCTCGCGGAACACAATATGAAACTAATGCGAAACGCGACGTATTTCATCAACGGAGTTCGCTATATTTGAGATAATAAGGCCACGGGCTTAATACGGGCCCATTTTCAATATACAATATCATTAACGGTGTGACATGTTTTCTTTAAATTTCAGACAAATGTACAGGGATTTCGTCTTAAATAGTCTTTAATTAACGAATGCCCTTTCTTTGTAGAGTGATACCGGGCGTTTTTATCTATCCAGTTCAGGAACTTCAAGTCCCTTTTCTCTCGGCTTTTGCCTTTTACCAAATTGGGATTTTTTTTAACCATGGGCTAAATCCACTTTTAAAAATGAATATAAGGTAATAGATATAGGGAATGTAATTTGATGAAATGAGCAATCCTCCTGAAAGAACGGGATTAAAAATCAGGCCTCGTGTACGAGATTGTGATTGATCTTTAATCTTCTTTTGAAAGTATTTTTAACACACGTGCGTTTTGCATAATAAAAAAAAAATATTAAGGCTTGTTAACACGGGATAGGCATGAAGCATAAAGTTAGGCTTTGTTGGTGGTTTTAACGTCAGATTCACATCACATACTCAACGTTACTGCAACATTATCAAGACTGCGTTGTCGCAACGTTGCTTTTGCATGTCACGCAGGGTGATCCAGTCGTCAAGGACACGTATGTAATAAGTATAGATAAGCATAAAGTAAAGGTATTTAGTGGGAACAAAATAATCTCACGATTTCGAAAGTTATCAAAAATAATCTCACGATTTTGAAAGTCATCAAAAATAAGTAGTAAGTAGGATAAGGCCTAGACGATTGCTTACTTTAAAATTTCGTGTGAAATTAACACAAGACCCTAGCGGTCAGCGCTTACTTAGACTTTTTTCATGTATGATTTAAAATTGGATAAATCTTCACAATGAGGATAGTCTTTGTGGTAACATAATTCGTAATGCTTTCATAGATTCATGGCACGACGGTTCTAAACATGTACCGAATAGATTTTTTCCTAATGCACTTTTACAGGGAACGAATTTTCGGCAATATTGCTATTTACTTTTTGAATTATACGAACTCTATTTTTCCTTTAAACCACCCAGGCGCTTATTAGTGGGCGTTTATTGGAGAGGCGTTAATAACAGCACAGTGGTGCTAAATAGTGTAAATATGATATTCCCGTTATACCAGTTTTACACCTTGGACATCAAATTAAAAGGAAACAAAAAAGCACATCAATGAAATATTCATACCCTATTTTCCCGCATATAAACTGATGTTTCAATAGGTTCATTGGGGTTTTCAGGAAATGTAACCGCATTAATGCAACATTTTTCATTTATTTTTCCATACACGCCATGCTGATTAGGAGGTGATTATATGGTCATGGGGTTAAGAACGTTTTTCGCAAGAAATATTGGATTAGGTCTTTTAAGACAACTTTATAATATTTACTTTATTTCTATTAATTGCATGAAAAACTGCTTGGCATTGGTTTTCCTAATTTCAAATCAACATTTTCCATAAAGCCCGTGCGATTGTTTTTATTCAAAAAAATATGTTGAAGTTAAAGCTTTTAAGAACAATAAAAACGCCAATGCCCCTTGACCCTTTTAGGGGCATCTTTGATGCGAACTTGGCTGCTATGCATCGTTGATATCCTAGATAGAACACTCCACAGGTTGAATCGTCCCCCATACCTCACTGTTCTTTTCGCTTCGTATAAATACAGAGAAAACACTGTGATGATGTTAATGTCCTGGACCAGTTTACAGTTCTAGCGGCGTGGACATCTTGACCGACGTGGAAAAAATAATCTTCAAGTCTGCACAATACCATCCCACAAAGTTAATTCCCACAAAGAATTAATTCACATATAAAGTATAAAGTATGCAAATTCCTAAGTGTTAAGAGTTTTGATCCATGCCGGATGGATGTATCATGATTCACATATTAGTATAGTTAATAGTAAACTCGTTTATTTCTATTCCAAAGAATGATAAAAATGATTGTACATTGTGTGCTGTCACAGCCACAAAAATCTTCCAGCCATCAGAAGCCTAAAAACAAACATGAAATGCAGCCAAAAAATTGTTAAGCTGCAGTTTTGCAGATCCACCAAACACAATAGACAATTTCGGAGATAATGCAGCCATTATAGATTCTATTGTGATTACGGCTCACCACTAGGGCAAGTTGAAATCCGGCCTCGCCTGACAGTATAGGAAAAATGGATTGAAAAGTTCCGTTTTTCTTCCAAAAAGTCCCGACCAATGCAAAAAGTTCTCCTAAACAGTCCAGAATAAAAATAGGTACAAGAAGAAGAAGAAAATCAACAATCAAGACATTCGCACGACAGATCTTACTTCTCCTATGTAAAAATAGTGAAAAAAGCGCACATCCAGTGAAATATGCCCTAGTTATCAAAAACATCAAAATCCATAATGGCTGCATTATCTCCGAAATTGTCTATATAGCCATTTGTAATAAAAAATTTTAAAATTTTTAAAAATTGGAGCTGGTGGTGAAGATATCCAGGACTCTCAAGCATCTATTCCCACCATCATTACAACGTATATACAAATAACTTAGTTCTATAATGTATTAAAAACTGTATTAAAATACTAACAAGAGCCGATGAAGGCGCGAACACAGTTCCAATAGCCAGTATGTGGCCATTGCATAATTTATGTGCACTTAAAGTTTTTCTGCCAAAAATACCAAAAATTGGCACGTGTATGAAACAAAAGAAACTAACAAACCAATGGACATTAAGAAAAAACAAAGAAAAATTAAATGTTTTGTTTATCTATACATTGTTTTCCACATGGACATGCACAAAGTTAACTTTAAGGGTCGATTTTCACAGAGAAAAAACTATAGTATTGTTATTTGTTGTTTATTTCATCCGAAAATGGGTGTGGCAGTTTGCTTTGTTTTTTGGGGTTTTTTATAAATAAAATATCAAAGCACTGCAAATTGATTGATGTGGTACAATATATTATATTCAACTATCTATTATAAAAATTATAACTATTTCTCTCTAGTCGAGAAGGAGTAGTCGGAGAAGGAGTAGTCGGAGAACGCCTATTTTAAACACGGATTTTCACTACGTTGTAACCATGAAAAATACTTGCAAATTAATCAAAGCATTTCATTATCTGTTTTTGAAATAAAGTTTCTGTCTTCACCCACGTCCACAAACCAGGAACTTTACGCCATTTTTAAAACCCGTTTTCTTAGCAAACCAATTAGAGATCCAATTGATGAGTGGGCGTTGAAGAAACGGGCAATAACAAACTCCGATACTACGGAGGGTGTTGTAAAATGGCAGAATTAACTGCGACATTACACACGGACTGAATGACAGACACAGGGAAATGAAAGATCAGCTGCCTGGCGGCGCTGACCAAATAGCTCGTTTAAAAGAAGAAATAGATGGGAGATTTCTTATATGACAATCCAGTTCATTCCATTTAGAAATGCAATATTATACTTTATACCCCCAGTATAACTTTTCTCTAAATGTACCCCGAATGCAACCGGTTATAGCCAGAGCAGCATTATATTGCACGCTCTCAAGTTTATTAGTGATTGAGGCGTTACCTGGATTGTCATATACAGAGAATCTAGAGAATCTCTAGGAATAGATCTACAAAGCCTAGTAATAAGACTGTCGCCATTTTGTATTCAATACGACGATGAAAAAAACAGTTTTTGATCCAGTATTAATCTTAAGTGTTTCTATCAACAGGTTTAAGTTTACGTGAAAAATAAACTTGTTAGGATTGAGTGACATCTTCCATTGATAAGCCTTTTCAACAATACTTGCTAGATCTAAATTTAGTTTATTAGAACCAGTTGATCCCGAACCAAAGAAAATAAAGATGTATCGTCAGCAAAAATCTTCGATGAGGACTCAAGGTTATCAGGGAGATCGTTAATAAGAATTAGGAAAAGTAATGGTCCCAGGATTTATTCCTGGGGTACACTCGCCAAAAGGTTCTTCCACTCGGACGGTATACCGTGTACGGTATACAGTTATACCGTACGACTGCAGTTTGAATATCATGCCAAACTTCGTGTCAAAAGCTTTAAAAATATCTAAAAAATCGCACCAAAGCCCCTAAAAATGTCATGGGTTATGGATAGCAGCCGAGATATGCAAAAATCTGCTTTACGAAAGCCGGATCGACATGAAGAGAACAACTTATACGTTTTTCAAGTCACAGAGTAAGTCGTAAATACAAATTTCAAAGAGATGAAAATTGGTAGAAGAGATACTGGTTCATAATTAGTGATAGTATCCTGCCTCCCCTTCTTAAGAATTGGTACCATGTTGCCCCTTTTCTATATACTTGGAAATACCCGTCTAATATCCGTTATAATCCAATACCTTAATATGTGACGGTTTAAGGGAAAATCATAACAAGTTATAATTATCAGTAATACTGATAAAATTGTCAGTATTTCATCAGTAGTTATCAGTAGTTATCAGTATTTAGTTATAAATAATCAGTGATACTGATAAATTTATCAGTAATTATGACTGTTTCTGATAATTAATTATAATGGTTTTTGAATATATTAATTTTCAATGCATAATTATTATGACACATACAAAAAAATCAAGAATTATTTGCTCGTAAATAATCGCTAACTAAATAAACTTGTTGCATTTGCTATTTGTCGCTCAAAGTTCCTAAAGATCGTTCTCCTTTACTTTTTTAAAAAACCTTTCACATTGGTTTTATTGTAAAAAGCAGAACCTGAGATGAAAGTGACAACAAAATTATACAGGTTGTTCATTTAACAATTTGTATGTCTATTGTATATTTAATTGTAATTATAAATCCAAAGCTGTTGAAACAGTTTGTAACGTTAACGTAAGAGTGCGTTTACACGAGAGCCGTACTAAACTCAAACCGGTTTGATATCATGCATTTTATATTTCCACATGTGTCAGCAAAATTTAATTAACAAGCACATGCTTATGTGAAACTTTTCACACCTTTTCAAGCCGTATTTCAAATTTCAAACCTACTTGGGAAGTTAAAAATTTCAGTACGGTTGATACATTGTGAACAGGAATAGGAAAACCTTCGCAAGTAGGCATGATTTTTCGACCAGTACTGAAATCTCCAATCGGTTATTACACATTAACCTTCGTTAATGTGGTGGGGTTTCTTGGGATTTTTTGCTTGAAACTTTAAGTACCTTCATAACAATCGAAATTCTTTGAAAATCATTCAAAATTACTGTATGTTCATTTGCACTGAAAAAAGAAATGTCCAGTTGGTTTATTTATTATGGGTATCTCACACCCCACCAGACTAGTTATGGGTATCTCACAGACTAGTTTTCTTGAAACTACTCACCACACTAACGAAGGGTTAAGTTGAAAAAGGGGAAGCAAAAAGTACTATCATAATAGCAAAGACATTTTACAGAGAAATGACATTGCAATAATGACTGTAAAAGCCACCATTGTTGCAGCTAAATTATAGCATAGCGGGAAATTCTAACGGTAACCGAATTAATCTGAGTAAATTGTTTATTGAGATACCATGACCTCACGAGAGAGAAAAATACACTGCTAAGATGTACCTTTCCCAAACTCTGGAAGCTGCTCACTGTTCCAACGAAACCTTTATTTATATGTGCATTGTGTCGTCCATTTTTTTCTCATTCTATTCTAGAATTGTTGTGCCTCTTTACTAATCTAATTTATGATTTATGATGATACACATAACAAACATTGATAGCAGTTTCTGTAATTTTAAGAAAATGGCATTTTTAATCCTGTATAATAATAATAATAATAATAATAATAATAATAATAATAATAATAAATGGCAAAAAAGCGTTCGTACAACAGACGCGTCAATGATATCGAACAAGGAAGCTTTACTGATTGAAAACCCGCGGTTACTTAAGATTAACAAGATAAACTGTCGGCAAAAATCGATGAACAATGACGATTTTAATACAAAGCGTGATAAAGCCACTGGATAATTACAAAAAGCGCTTCTCGTATAATACATATGATACATATTTGTTACTATAAGTTGGATAATACCATCTGAAATATATTTGATTAATTAACTTCCCGATTTTTTTTTAAACGTCGATATTTTGCCAAACTTTTTCCTACACCGCCTCGTTTTGATGAAAGTTATCACAAATTGTCCCACCGTGATTTGCAGTTCATCAAAATATAAAATCAAGTAATTGCCCTGAAACAATGCAACGCTTCAAAACGAGGCAGGGTAGGATAGTTTGACAAAATATTGGCGTTTAAAAAAAAATTTAAACTGAAATTCGAGAAAGGTCCATAAAAATAATCCAATAATAAAAAAATATTGAATCTCATCGAGTTTTAAAGTGTTATCTTACTTTCGTTTTTGACCTTCTGCAAGTCCGCTAAAACCTGCTCAAATTCTGGACTGGAAGTCACTTTCAGGGCAAGAGGGGGTGATGCGATTGGCTCTTCACTGATCTTCTCGTGTTGCTGACTTTTCCGTAGCTTGGGGCGCCATTTATTGCAATATTTCTTTGCTAAATATCTGGAGTGAGAATTCGTCATTTTATTTGTCAATATTTCTTTCGAAATTTTTCTTTTATTTTCAATCGAGTTCGATCCCCGTTTATTAGTATCGTCAAGTACCAGTTTGTTAATTTCAGGTAATCGTGATGCCCCTGGCACTTTAGAAAGGGAGTCCTTTCGCCTGTACATACCTTTTGTCGGCAATCCATCTAGATCTAGACGATTAACATTCATATTGAGATCACATCCATAAGTAGAACGTTCCCTACTGTGGCTTAAACTTTTTGTCTCGGTCAGTTCAGTATTTTTACAAATGACTTGCGCTTGTGTCGGAACATTCTTCCGTCTTTTAAGCAAACTACGTTCAGGTAACGTTTGACTGCGACATCGCTTGATTGAAAGTTCTTCGTTAAATATTCTTGGGAAAAGCCTTCCATTTATCATGATTTTATGTACTTTGCGAGCTCAATTCCACATCAGAATTATCCCTCTCAACCGACGAAGCATAGAACTATATGATTTTGCGTCCCTAAAACATAAAAGAGGTTTATATAGAAACAGGAAAACACACTTTCCGCCCAAAACTTTCAAACCGCATCATTTTTGAAAGAAAGACTTATGTTCAAAAAATCATTATTTTGGTTGAAAATTTAATCTCATTATTCATTTATTTTAGCAGACTAAGAGCTTACCGAGGAAAGTGTGGTCATATAGGAAAATATTATCCCGCCTACCGAGATTCCGCTTACCGGGGAAATCTTATTTCCCATATGAACGTAATGTATTTTTTTTATAGCATTTCTGAAGAGGGGCGAGATCTCGCCAAGTAGAGAGTAGAAAAGTTATCCCGCTTATCGAGGTAATTTTTATCCGTATGAACAGCACCTTAGTAGGTAAGTAACTTACTTACGTGGGTCCTAATTGGTTTGAATAAATGCCATCTAATTCCATCTAAACAAATGAATTTTCATATGTTTTCCGAATATATTAATGAAGGGGCTCGCGTTACAGGTCCAAGAGCATTTAAAAGACCCATTTAGACTACGGATCCACAGGTCCGCTACAACCGCTCGACCCTTAGACATCAATCCATCTCTCAAGCTGAGTGGATCGATTCACACTGTTATAGTCGCTGGCAAGACTCGTCCAGGTTTTGAAAGATCTAGGCGAATACACCACTCGGTCACCAACCGATAAAATAACGAAAACAATTAATTATGAAAATAACGTTGCTTTTTTTTTCTTTTTTTTTCTTTTCATTTACAACAAAGTTAAATTTTTTGAAATAATAAAAAAGTGGATTCCTTTTCTTGTTTGCGACACGAAAAAAGTAGCATTTGCACGAAAGCGATTATAACGGTAAGTAGCGATAACAGAATGTGTTGCTTTTTGTTTATTCGCCCATGGACATATAAAAAGAGCAAGGCTTACAACTAACTTCCCAAGCCTTTCAATACACCTTTCCCGAATTTCCTTATTAAGGTCGGGTCATCATGTCTAACCTCGTTTCTATGCAATTCATTGGTTTTTCTTTTCGAGGCGGGGATTATATGAAAGGAATGCTGACATGAAAGCTTTTGACAACAGAATTTAAAGGTAAAAGGTTGTTGTAAGTCCTTCTATTTTAAAATTTGGTTCTACAGACGCTTTTTGATCTAATTTTCCTACAGTTTACAATTTTCCACAACGTTTCCACCCATAGTTATTAACTGTTAACAAATTTGAGCACGCGAGGAATGGTGGATTTGAGATATGACTTTCTTTGACGTTTTGTTAAATAAAAAATTTCCGGTCCGATGATTTTATGTCGAATTTTAAATTTATGAAATTCCAACGGGATGCATAAACATTTATCAAAATAGCTTTCATCAGACTTCCGTAATAGAAAATATAAACATATCCGAATTTCTGTTTACACGTCGTGTTTTTGTCTAGTAAGTACATCAGGCCTCGTTTTAGATATCAAAATTGCCTCTAATCATTCTACTGGGAGTTTTAGTAATAGAGATAATTACTAAGTAATAAAGTTAAAACATTATTGAAACAATAAATTTCATAAAAACGAGGTTGGATGTACTAACTAGGTCAAAACATGGTGTTTAAACAGAAACTCGGGAAAGGTGTATACCACCAAAGTGTAAGATATATCGATTTTTATCCGACCCTTATCTACTTTTTCTCATCCACAAGCCAATGGACAAGCCAATGATGAGAGAAGGGTTCTCTCGAAATTTTAGCCCAATATAAGTCGTCAGGTGCATCACATGATAAGCTCTACACTTATTATGAACAATACTGGTCAGACAAATAAAACCTCCCATGAAATAGAGAATTCTGGGATTTCTTATCGATTCTATTCTCCTCCCCTCCCCTATTCTATTCCAAGGTTTCTCGACATTTTTTGAAGTCTTGGCAATATTTTTCGTCGGAAAAAAACATTTCCTTGGAAAACATTTTAATCTTCAAAAGTGACAAAAAATATGATCAGTAGGTAGGTGATTCATCTCGTTTATAGCATGCTATGGTTTTTCATATTCCAACCAGATATACCTGACCAGATATCATTCGATGACGATGTATAAAAATAAGAAATAACTTACCAAACAAAATTCAGTTTTATTTTATGCAGAATATATTGATAAAATAAGATTTCGTGCAACCTTAACACGTGAAAGAAAGAAATGAAAATCTGTTTGACATGCATGATAATTTTATATGGAGCAATTTCTTTTTACATTCCAGGAAAAAATAAAGTAAATTGATTCTAAACATAAATCAAAACATGATAATTATCTACTGACTTCAGCAAATCTATCTCGTACTGATTGGTTAATGAAATTTGTTAACAAAGAAAATTAGTGTCATCGTTCAGAATCCTCGAAATAACTTTAATATATTCTCCAGATCCACCATGCTGTCATAAATATCAAAGACACCAGGTATAAGAATTTCTGTCATTCACATTAAAGTTTTCTGTGTATACCTTCCAACAAGCTTACGTCAAAATTCAAACATGAGACTATCTGTAACCTGTTTTATAATAAAGATTTCCTCATCTGTTTTTTCAGATACTTTATTGTGTATATTTTTACTCTTTTTTTAATTGAGGCAGTTTCGAGTTAATGAGAAATCCAGATCTACAAGGGGACGAAGCATGAAAGGTTTATAAACCGCTCCTGCAAAAGAACTCACAAAAAATAAATTATCCTATCGAAACAATCTGAAATATCATTTATCATTTCAATGTGATTTATCAGTTTCATTAAAAAAAAAAATCTGGCAAAGACGCCATGAGTTCAACCAAGCAACCGTCAGAAATCCTCCGATATCCTTTAGTTATAAAATCTTCCCAGCCAGAACACTCCCCGTGTTTGGCTCTTCAGCAAGTTTGAAGAAAACCTAAGGATTAAGTTGATAAACCAAAACGTTGTAGTAACACAAGCCGTTAACATGGGTGGGGTCTCTGGGATTATAAAAAATAAACATTGACGAGCGGGGTTATTTTATACAAGGGAATTTACATCAGAAATTTATGTTATGAGAGGACACTCTTTTAATTAACCTTCCTAGGACACTGTGTAGTTAGCGATCTCGGACAGTCTTTTAGAGGAGACAGAACGAAATGGTCTCATAAGTCTCAAAAAAGGTTTCTTTCACAAGAACCTCTTTCACAAGAAAATTTTATAAAAAATAAGATATATTGAGAAAAACAGGTCAAGAGTCGAGAGAAGGATAGAGAATGATACCAACAACATTCTGTAGTTTACCAAAAAATGAATGTACGAAAGTACGATGGTTTTTCAAACACAAACAACATATTCTGAAAGCTAGGTAAATGAGCTAGGTAAATGGTGACAGACAAAATATTATATAAGAACAAGTACTTACAGAAAAGGCAAAAATAATTATAGGTCCATAAAATGTAAAAGATTAAAATATAAATTTAAGTACAGTGAACCCCCGGCAACTCGAACACCGGAACTATTTTCTTCGATCCCTTTGGCTAATTTCTTCATATAACTCCAACTTTTTTCTTGGGAAAAGGAATTCAAAATTCTTTCATTTTTATTATTTCTTTGCGTAAGACAGGCATATATTTTGCCTGTCCAGATAAAATCAGTAAGTTAGAAATACGAAAGTTCTTCCCGTGAATGTTAATATTGTGATATTGTTATGTTATTATGATTTTCCTAAAGAAAGAATCGCAACTCAGCCAATATCTCATTTTCATTTCATCATTTCATCACAGATTCGCTTAACTCGAACATTCGTTAAGTCGAACTATTTCCCCCGTTCCCTAGGAGGTTCCAGTTATCGGGAGTTCACTGTAATGAGAACAAAGCTTTAAAGGCATACCAAACTACCCAGGGTCTATTTTAATTTCGTGGGTCCCACGAAATTAAAATTTAAGCGAGAGGATACACAAACAGATATCTATGTTTTCATCATTAATTTAGTATTTAAGTGTAAATTTTCTTCTATAACAACACAATAACGTTTATACAATTATAACGTTTATACAAGGCTGCTATAGCTAAATATGATTTTTAAGAGAAAGTTCTGGTAAAAGTTTTACCACAGTGGATGTGAGGATTGCTCAAAAAGATATATAGAACCATGAGAAGTTCTGTAGAATTGCACGGAACATATATTAAAGAATACATTTTTATTATCTTCGTTGCACTAAACTGTGTCTGTGAATCGGATATTACCAACAAAAATTGATCGTGATTCGAACTCAAAATGCGCGATACCCTGGGTAGTTCGGTATGCCTTTAAGCCTGTGTTCACGCCAGGTACTGCACCAGGAATAAAATTTTGCCAGCAAGGAAAGTTTTTCCTCTTGCTTGTCCTTTCTGAAATCTATTTAGAAATCTTCTAAACTTTATTCTAACAACACAACAGCAGAGATTTTTTAGCGCAGAAAACTTTGTCGGACAAAGGTGACGAAGTTTTCTGGAGGTGACGAAACTTTTGTCCGACGAAAATATTTGTTTCAAAAGGAAACCTTTAATTTGAACCTTACATTTTCTCTAAAATACAAGTGGTTATAACAGAGATAAGATTATACATTCGGTATTTTCCGAATTTCCAGTTTAATCGGGTTTTAAACCAAATGGAAAAACACCTAAAAAATTGTAAAATAATAAAAATGAATAATCATTAACAATGTCTCAAATAATCGTATCCTGCCTTTATCATTCCTATGAAACCCAAGTAAAAAAACAACATTGTTTTAAAATGAAGGAAAATACCCGCAGATGTCGAACGTTTTCTCCTACAAAGTTTTGTCACCTTAGGTAGATAGAGTTTGCTGCAACCTTTATCCCAGGTCTTATTTTCTCTTATGAATGTAAAAGAGAGAAACAACACTAGGGATTGAGGTTGCTTCTTTCTACGACAGTGAATGTTTTTGGAAACGATTTGAGGTATCTTTTTATCAAAACATTTGAATCCCCTTATTGTGTCTCTTCAAAAAATCCAATCATAGGTTCAAATCTTTGAATTAAACTTAAATTAGAAAGGTAATGGATAATCTATCAAAAGGTGATGTAAATCCAGTGAAACGATAGAGTTCAAAGTCGAACTCACTCGCTGCGGAAACGAAGGAATGATGACTATAATAATAAGTCTGCGGCTTTGAGAATAAAAATATCTTCGTTGTTGTATTTTTTTCGGACAGTTTGAACCTTCTCCCTAATAAGGATTATCTCCCTAATCTCTAGCCGCTTCATTACCAGTGTATGTTTCATTTAAATTTCTGTGTATATATTTTGCGACGTTCTCCTTAAGTTTAAGCTAATTGTGTATAAACACTTGTAAAAATGGCGTAGAAGTTTTGTTCGTTCACATGTGGGAAGGAGATTGGAAAAAAGATTCTTTCTTACTAATTGAACTTAAATTAAAAAGATGTTGTTTGGAAGTTTTTGTATTATGAAAATAATACTTATAGGTATTCGAGAATCGTTAAAGATGTGTAGCTAAAGGGTTAGGGTCCTCTCTGCTAGCTGTGTCCTCCCCCCACATAATCTTTTCATACGCAGTTCTGGGGAGGGTAATAGTTTTGTAATGTTTTTTTTAGCATGCTTTTTAAGGAGAAAACAAGTATTTTAGTTCCTAATTTCTTAATTTTATGTATAGTGAATTTAGTTCTAAAAGTTTCTTAATGAGTTTCTTTTTTCAAAAACGAATATAGTATACCTAACGGTATATATAAATACAGAACAACACTTATTGAAGGCGTGATTGAAGGCTCTAAAGGCACTTATCTAACGCTTGACTCGCAAAGTTTCTTTCGGGCTGTAACGTACATGTTTTATTTTTAATTTTTCAACATTCGAAAAAACGTTCGAAATGTTATGAAATTCTATTTTGATCTTTTGAGGCCGGTTTACATTTTTCTTATAAAAAAACCCAAAAAACCTCAACAAAACGTGTAGTCTCAACAACCTGACAGCTTGAGTACTGAAGCGACAAGAAATGAAGATGTAAACAGAACACCATTTCATACATCATATATCAAAAGAATACGAGTATTGAATTAATAGAACTTTCAATTAAAGGAACCCTGTTCGTCAATATTCAACAAATGGAATTTGCTAGAAAAACATAAACATTACAGTGTTCAAATGGATCAACTTGTCCCACCTCAAAAGAGTACTTAAGAGATTTTTAGGTGAGACGTATAATACCAGAGGGTAGTCGAAATTTGTGGAGGAGAATGTTAGCTATTAAAGTATAAAAGAAAGGCGTGCCAATTCCATTGGTGATACAGACTGAAAACAGAAATTATGTTAAAGTGCTCCTCTACAAATTGCGACTACCCTCTAGATCCGCCGCTGAATACGCAAACGAAAGTAACGATAGTAACGATATATTTCTTAAGGGAGTACACGTTTTTTATAAACACCAGTAAAAATCACCCATCGCTATCTTCTACAACGCTCCAAAATATCTCCAAAAGCAGATTCAACGAGTACAAAACGCTGCAGCAAGTTTCGTAAGACTTTCGTATTCGACTTGTTCAGACGTATTAGCGATAAAGTGGCTACCGACGATGGAACGCTCAGAACTTGCTCTCGCCAAATTGGCTTACAAATACATCAACTCTGAAAACTGGCCAAAATATCTGCCAATGAGAAGACCTGATCCTCCAACACGACAACTACGATGTAACACCCACGACCTAGATACCGTCACATGTAATACCAACGCTTCAAGGTCAACATTCGAATATGAGGCATCAAAAATTTTCAACGAATTACCATTAATATACCGAAATACAGACAGTTACTCAAGCTTCACGACTGCTACAAAAAGTTAATTTTTTGATAAAACCACAGAACGTATTCTCTCAAATTTAGAATAAATTTGTTGTATCGTATTAACTTCTACATTTGTCTGTTTCCTTTTCATTTTATCTTATTGGAGTTTTATCCTCACAACTTCCAAACCACCTTTTACCTATATCTTATAAGAGAAGGGCTAACTGTCTCTTTGACAGGCAGAAAAAGGGTAAGAGACAGTGAAAATGTTCTTATCTTTGCGTATCTTTTTAGTGAATGTGAGCCTCTGGTGCTTATAAAGTAAAACGTGCAACAGAAAACAAAAAGCCAGTTATTTTCTTTACAAGAGTTGCTCCTAGGTCCCTACCTCCAATGTATCTTTCATCACCGTATTTTTTTGTCAGCGATTAAATGTAACTTTTTTCTAAACGCGACAGTACACCATTCCTTCACCTCGACCCACACTTTATATATCACCTATTCTAAACAGACTTTACTTTAATGCTGCCAGGTTCGAGAGAGGATAACTCACTTAACATTTAAATCAATCGAACTTTTACATTAAAACAAGTGAATCAATCAAGTCATATTTTTTGGCTACACCGTTTTCAAATGCTATATTTCTTTTTTATTTCTATCTTTACTTATATTTACCCAGGATAACCCCCCGTCAGTTCAAATATAGAACTGTTATCAAGGACTCCTGTGTAGAGGAAGCCTCCCATTTGCGCTACGGAAGCAGCAGGTCTACATCAACCGTTCAAGTAGACAACCCACTTAGTTGGCATCATGCTTTCTCGGCTTTCAGACATTGTCTACTCCTTTATATGAAATGGATAGCAAACTTCTTTTCCTTTTGTGTAACTTTATTCTTCATTACTGAAGAGAAGGGCAGTTCTCTATCATTTTTCTATTCTTATACTTTCGACGGGACAAAATTTTAGTCCAAATTTTTATCCCCACCCCCCGAAAACAAACCATATCTACAACAAACATTTTCAGCTCCATGGTAACAGGCAATAGGTAACCCCAAAAACTTCAATTTCAAAGCATTCATTTTTACTTACCTTGAAAATTTCAAGTACAATTCTGTCAATGTCTTCCTCTTTTTTGACTGAAATAGGAAATCGCTTTGTATTTGATCGTAAATTGTCAACTTCACTGTTACTGAGAGTATTAGATTTCTCAAAATATGTTGTTTGTTCTCGAGTTACACAACCGCTCTCGTATCAATGATTGTTTTGTAAAAGTTGATGTCCTGTTTACAACAACAAAATGTAAACAATGCAGATTTTAGTAAAACATATATATTTTAAGAAACATTTTGCGTGTTATCAATCCCCTATATTATCTTAGTTAGTTAAGTTTCTTTCTTGAGAATTGTGGAAGTTGTATTATGTATTGAAGAGATAACTGAATAAGGGGAACTGCCAATTGAAAATCACACTTTCGGTCAGCGCCCGCGAGGCTTTCATTTCCCCGTGTAGTTTTGTCAGTGTGTAATGTTGCAGTTCTTTGCGCCCACACATATAACGCTTCAGATTTTAACTTTAAAAACGCTGTTGAAATTTTTAAGCATATCTTCATTTATATTTGAAATTTGAAAGCAGGCTCTTTTTCTGGAATAATTTAGTAAGTATATAAACATTATTTGCTATATTTGTTATATTTGTGAACCAAGCCTAAAGGAAGTAAAATTTTCAAACTTAAAGCTCCATTTCCTTTCTTGTTTCATACAGCGTAGACCTTAAAACTATCGGCTTCTCAAAAAAGCGTTTTGGATAACGCACTCAGTACAGAACAACTTCTGGGGAATCCTTTCACAAGTCTTTATGCAGACAGAATATAGTACGCAACACTTGATAGATTAAATGTATAACAAATCTTCTCCAAATGAAAGCTATCTACCTATTAAAATTGAGAGCTTTTAGAATACCATATCGTGTAATACGGGCCATATAATGAATTTATAAAAATAGCTGTCAACCTAGAAATTGATACGCGACGTTTTGTGGTGCGAAAATAAAACGTGCAAACATGTTTACTTTTTGTGTGTGTCAATGCTTGCATTTCCTTAGTTCTTAAACCAGCCACAAAGAGCCTCAAACCCAATGTTTCTATAGATTTCTATATGTTTCTATATGTTGAATAGCTTATGGAGTTGGGATGAATGTCATTAAAGATCGATTTTTTTTCTCGTACACTTCACAGTATTTGTAGAGATTATGGGAGTGTTTTGTTTCAAAAACAGTTATGACGCAAGTGTAGAAAATTAAATCTAAAGATTAGAGGCTGTCCAATGTAAGTATCGCGAGACAAATTGTTGGGAACAATTAAAAACTTTCCCAATACCTCAACAATTACATGAGACAGCTTGGTCTTGGTTTTATCACGCACTAGACTAAAAAGTCCCGGTTATTGGAAACCAAGCTTTAGAAGCATTTGAGAAATGGCTGTTGACGTCATAGTTGAACTTACACAAACATAAATGTTGATTGTTTGTGAAGAAGATTTTCGGCTGTTATTAACACAATATAATCACATTGACAACGTGACCAGACCAGAAATTTCTCCAACAGGACAATTCCCTGACCGTCACTTCAGCGAGGGCAGATTCCCAACGGACAGATCCACGAGCGATGGTTTCCCGATGGGAAGTTGCCCAAATGAATGGTTCCCCCGGCAATGCCAGGGAATTTTTCCTAGGGGAAGTGACAAACTTCTTTCATTGACAATCATTATTATGTCTTCTTGAAACCATTATTCGTACTTTCGAAATCAACATGCTTTCTAAAAATAAAAAGAAACTTACAACACCCACTAAAAAATGATAGACAACAAAATATAACATAAAAAAAGCGAAATATAACAAATAATTTGTCGTACAAGTATTCAAGATGAAACTGTGTTGTTCTGTAGCGTCGAATGGAGGGTGAGGGGAAATCCAGCACAGAGAATAGATTCAGCATGATTTAAAAATCCACAAATAAAAGGCATAGTGAATGTTAGGTAAATAATAAAAGTTATTCTATTTCTTATTTTGTCTTTGATAAAAACATGACATGAAAACATGAAACAGTTAGCCACTAATTGATCGAGGGATTTCCCTAGTTTTAAAGCACAATTTACACAGCTCAATAAAATTAAGACGTACTGCATCATCTCTTTTAACAAACAAGAACTAATTTTGAACATTCTCTAAGAAACTTCAAACTTATATACAAAAAAGTGTACTATAAAGTTTATTAGCTATAATGCACCCTATTCAAACTTAAATTACAAAACAGAAAAAAATGAAAGGAATATCAGACGTTATGATCCGTTCACATTACCTTAAGGATGTAACTGAGTCGTTTTAGTCGTGAAAAACTTCTGGAGTTCTGCAATCCCTCAATAAAAATCCATCACAAAATAACGTTTAAAATCCATGTCAGTGTGTAATGTCGCAGTTCCGTTTGTAAAACTCTTCCAAAATATCGGTGCTCGTTTTTGCCCCTTTCCTCAACGCCTGCCTATCAATTCGATCTATAATAGGCTCGCTAAAGAAAACGGGGTTTTAAAAAAATGTCATTGGTAATGTTAACACTATCCAGTGCTCCCACTACTTCTTCTGCTGCCTTCCTCTTCTCCTTCACCACCACATTCACTATCACCTTTAATGTTAACACTTGGGCAAAGGTGTCTCAGTGTTTGGTTTACCGATCATATTCATCATTTAACATCGGCATTTTTTTCCACAACCTTCACCAAATTGGTTAAGGAAGCGATGAGTTCTTTCCCTGCCATCTTTATTTTTCGTGAATTTTGTAGCCAGAAAAGTTTGCTATTACAGAAGTACAGATTTTGCTAGTCAAGTCGAACCTGGTCTAGATCTTTAGAACGAAGTTTTATAAAACAACAAACTGATAGTATAATATTCGATGAGTTTGTTCAAAAAAAGAAGAATCGATGAGTAGAAGGGCGACTTAATTATTTGTGTGGTCTTAAGTAAATGGTAAAAAAATCCCAAGATAAGGTGATCAAGGTTGTTTTTTTAGCACTTAATTGACTTATTGACTTAAGAGGATGCGCAACATTAAATAAAAAAGCGCATTCTCGATTACCTGATCGGGAAGTTACTGCGCTTTTGGGTAAGTGACCCGAACTGGAAACATTGAGAGATGTTATTTGGAGTGATGGAAACATTGAGAGATGTTATTTGGAGTGATGGTCCTGAGGTATGTCAGGTAAAGGGCATTTTACTATAACAGTTGTTTCGCCTTCCCTATCAACACGACCACCTTTCTTCTCTGGAACGAACAAGTTTGGGTAATCAAGTTCACAACAGATCTATTCACGTGACTTATAACCTAAAGACCTAAGTCGTAAAAACAAAGTTATCAATGCGATACTTATATGCGTTCATAAAAACAATGGACAGTTTTATATTCATATATTTAACATAATTATGTGCGGCGCAGAGCGGAAGCAGATATTGGAAAACCCTTGGATGATGATGATCCTGAAAAGTTACAAAAGTGACGTGGTGCGATCGTTATACGGCATCTTATGGTCTGAGAAATTTTCATCCCCTAAAAACTCTGTAGATACATAAGCTTTAGTGTGACCAAAACTTACATATAGCTGTAGCAGAGGCGGATAATCTTTGAGTTACGACTTCGAGTAAGAAACTTCGAGTTAGCAGTTGTGACGTCAATACTTCAAGTTATGACGTCACAATAACCATTTTTCCATTTTGTAAACTCGAGGTAGGAAAAGTCTAATTTCATTTTCGAGTGAGTAACCCGAAATTGAAAAAGCTTAATTTCACACGATTGGATTTTCTTTTTCTGATAACTTTTCATTAAATGCCTAATAAGGGAGTGAGAGAAAGAATCTTTAATTCCATTTTATTAAATTTTCAGGGTTGATGTTCTTTCATGTTTGAATGTTATAATTAGCTGTTATTGTTGTTGTTATTTCTTAATAATTTTTAAGGGATGAAGAGCCATTATGAAATATGGAGGATCAGCCCGAAATAATATTATTGTTCTCAGCGGTTTCTTTTTTTGTGATTATCTGCACAAATTAAACGAACCTTGTAATTTTATATCCGAAAGTCTTTTCGTTTTGAGACAACGGGGAAGTCAATCAATCCAATGGCTTCATGTCTGTTTGATTTCAACTATATTGAATAAGTTCTAAGGAGGTGATCACATGAGAAAATTCAGCCCGGTCAAGAACAATACAAAGAAAGGATGGATGTTTTCAGTAATATTAGTATTGCTATTTACTTTTTGAAGTAAATCTAAAATTATCTACATAATGTTTTATCATCATCACCATACTCGCTTAAGCATCCTTTTCTATTGTTTCTTGTCCATGTCAACATCCACAGTTGTGTCTATTGTTTTCATTTTTTTATATGCACATCAGCTGCCTTTTTTTTAAAAAGGCAATCAGTATCCTTATGTTTGGGGTTCACAGGTTAAATCGTCGCCCACTTAACTGTTCGTTTCGCTTCGTATATATACAGAGTAAACACTGTGATGATGTTAATGTCTGGACCAGGTTTACAGTTCTACCGGTGGACATCTTGTCCGACATGGAAAAAATAATCTTCAGGCCTGCACAATATCATCCCACAAAGTTCAATCCACACAAAAATTAATTCACATATACTTTAAGTATAAAGTTCCTAAGATTAAGAGTTATGATGCATGAATCAATTATATATAGTATAATAGTAGTACTGCTATTATACGCATGCATACCTGAATTTAATCCATAACATAAAGGTCAGTGGCGGATCTAGAGGGTAGTCGAAATTTGTGGAGGAGAATGTTAGCTATTAAAGTGGAAAAGAAAAGAGTGCAAAGTTCATTGGTGACATTGGTGACTGAAAATAGAAATTATGTTAATGTGCTCCTTCACAAATTGGGACTACCTTCTAGATCTGTCGCTGAAGGAAGTAAATATGAGACGCCTGTCTGCATGACTGGCAGTTTCTTTTGTTTTCTTAGCCTTAAATGACTGGCAGTTAACTTGTTCATTTTTATTTTAATTGTAAAGAATAATAAAAATGATTGCATATCTATATATACATTGTGTACACTGGAATGTCTTGTGGCTGTGCTGTCAGCTACAAAAATCTGCCAGCCATACAGAAGCCTAAAAACAAACAGAAACTGCAGCCAGAAAATTGTTGAGCTATTATTTGGAATAAAAACAAAGTTTTAAAAATTGGAGCTGGTGGTGAAGAAGCTGTGCTATTCTTTCACTCTCAAACATCAATCCACATTATCATTATAAAGTATACACACAAAACTCAGTTCTGTAATGTATTAAAAACTGTATTAATACACTTAGAATACTTACCTTTTTTGAAGTAAAGTTTCTGTCTACTTCACTCACGTTCGAGAATCGTTATCAACAAACCCGGAACTTTACGCCATTTTTATAACCCGTTTTCTTAGCAAACCAATTAGAGATCGAATTTATGAGTAGGCGTTGAAGAAACGGGCAATAACGGATTCCGATAATCGGGAGGGTGTTGTGAAAGGGCGGAATTAACTGCGACATTACACACTGACTGACTGACTGACTGACTGACAGACACGGGGAAATGAAAGATCAGCTGCCTTGCGGCGCTGACCAACAATCCGTATATAATTAAACATTGTAAACGCAAGTTGGAACTTTGTATAAGATGATCTCTGGAGTATCAATCTGTATATTTAAAATTTATAGATATCACCACTTCAAGTATAACTGTCAGTGAATCATCACATTTTTATTTACATTGTTTGATATCTTAAGCAACTTACTATTACCATTAATGTTTTTGATTTTGATTTTTCGATGTTTTTGGAAAAATCCTGGAAAAATTCTATTATGAAATCAGCAGGTACATTTCATCAAGGAAATATTGGTCGACAATGTTTACGCAACACAATCTATGCAGTAGCATGCTATGTGGTTAGACGTGTTGATTTATGGGATTCAGAAGGCTTAAATTGTTAATTAAATTGTATATTAACCGAAGGAAGGTGAAAAGACAAACAAATTCAAAAATCAAGTTATTGGTGTGTGGATAACTTGCCTCTGCTCATGAATTCTTATAAGGCGGGTATCACAAATAAGTAGTGTTAGAGTCATTTTTGTCTGCAAAAATTTTGAACGTTCAGTGGGAAAAGTTGTCACTACAAAGATTTGGCCACGCTATCCTATTCGGCCGCGGTATTGCCTAAATATCATTCCGTTGAATACAACAGAGATATTTTCGACTCAAAATTGCACCTGAGATTTATGGGTCCGTCTTTTTTTGTCCTTTTTTCCCTGACTGACCCACCCTATTTTGAGACCTTAAACAACACATTTTTGTGATAGCCGCCTTACTAAAGTGACTATTTTGTCGAACATCGTGGAATCAAGCGAACACGTAAGAAAATAGCGCCCGGCCATGTTATGTCAATTTTAATTATTCCAATTATGACTCTACATTGCATGCAGGGATAATAAGCAATATAATTTGTAATCAATAAGCTTGCTCTGTAACCCTGCAATGTAAAGTCTCCTATCATTAGATAATTTTGATTGCTTAATTGACATCACACCTCATGTTCGGTCCATGACGTCACAACCTTCGTCAATATTTTCCCAGAGAGACATAAATAAATGGAATATTATTGATCAAGTCCATATGTCTAACCAACTTTCTAGGCGATTAAGTTCTCTTTATACGTTGAAAACAGTTTTCTGTTTAAAGTACATACAAAGTTTTAATTAATCTGATGTAAACACTGATTTATATGTCATCTGTTATTATCATATTATACTGATTTTATTGCAGAAGTTCCCTTTTGAAAAACTTAAAACATTTTTTTAGATGAATTGAACTTTCACAAGTCGCTTTCATACATCAACGTTCTTGGTGGAAAATCTAACTGTAAGTTGTTTATGGAATTTTCTTCTTATGTAGCCTGGATCCATTTGTTTAATAAATTTGGGTAATAAATTGCTTATGGGTTTTTGTGTTGATTACAAAAATCATGAATGACCTATGGTATTCTCTTCATTTTTAGATGCTGTGATATGAACTTGTTTCTTCATGTGGGAACACCCTGTATTACTGAGCAGGTCATATCAAAATGATGTTAGTTATATTGTCAGCAATTGCATTTGCCAATCCATTGGGATCAGAAGGTCATTTTTAGTATGGTTAAATTAAGCAAAACAGAATTAAATCCATAAATACATTTTAATGAATCATGAAGTAAATGCATTACAGCCGAAAAAGAAAATATTTACTATATTACTATGTACAATTTATGATTGAATATCTTTTTCTGTGAGATATCAGTTCCTGTTCCGCAAATTATTGTTGTTATTATTTAATACAAATTCAAATAATGTTTGTCCGTTTAATTACAGTTTCGGAGCATTGTTAGCAGTCGAGAAATATATATCATTGAGTTAAAATGGAAGAAATAGGCGCCAAAAATATCAAACTATATAAAAAAAATAAAAATACCAAACACCCTTAGGAAGTTCCTCAAATAAAAAACATGAAACACACTGTTTAAAGTATTCCAAAATGGCTGATAACAGAAGAAAGAATCCAGAAAAACTCTTGGTCAAATTCTCGATTTTTTTTATTAGCTATGTGCAAACTCAATAAATAACTGCATACATCAGAAGTTTTTCTTTTCTTCATTATTTCTTTCGACCTAAGCGTTTCAGGGGAGAAGAAGCAGAGGCTGTATTTAGAGACTTTAGTCCTTCTTGTTGGTCAGCGCTGTGAGGCAGCTGATCTTTCATTTCCCCGTGTCTCTCCGTCAGTCTGTAATGTCACAGTTCATAGCACCCGTTGGTAACAACCTTCTAAAATATCGGTGTTCTTTCTTGCTCGTTTCCTCAACGCCTGCGTATCAATTCGATCTATAATTGGTTTGCTGAAGAAAACGGGTTTTAAAAATGGCGTGGAAGTTCCGTTTTTTTGCATAACGTTTCTAAGTGAAGATGCGTTGAAGTGAAGAAGGCAGAAGCTTACTTTTAAAAAGGTAATAAATCCTTTGATGCCAGATATGGCATCCATGTTTTTCATGAATGTTATGTTTGAATACAGTTTTCAATGCATTAAGCAATGCATTAAGCAAGTTGTTGTTTTTTGTTCTCCACCGAACGAAGAGCAATGTAGAATTGATTTGATGTGTGATGATTTTTCATAATATTATATATAGCAATAGCCATACATTTCATCATAATTTTTAAAACTTTCCAGTGGATTTGAAAAAAATTGTGGCTAAACAATTTTCTGACAAAATCCATTTTTGGTTTTTTTTATGCTTTTATTAGCTAATTGAATTCTGTAGCTATGTGTGTATTAATAAATGATCACATATTATCCATCCATCTGTCCAATACGGCGGTAGTCTGGTGACTAGGTTTAACTTTTTTTCTGTTAAAGGTGAACAACCCAAATGTTTCGACATACACCCAAACGTTTCGACATACGCCCTTTGAAATGGCGTTTAGTGAAGTAAAGAATAGTACTTATTTAGATCACATTTACTTTGGTCTTTTATCAAACACATTGTGTGGGTTTTTTTAGGGATGAAAATATACCCTATAACGATGGCAAAAGATGGTTATATTTACAGACTTTAAAATAACATTATGTTTTACTTTTGTGGTAATCATAACAAAAACATCATATTAAAGTATTTCACAAAATATACGTAATTTGAGCTACTATGAAGCTACACCAGCAAGCTCACTGGGTATCAATGTGTTTCGAACGTTTGTAATACAGAAAGTGATGAATTTCATATAATATGGAAAGAACTTAATTCCCAGTACTCTGGACAACAAAAAAACTCGAATATTTATAAATAAATGGGTAACAAGGTGATGCAAAATCATTAAATCTGCTCAGAAACCAGAAAGATTGAAAGTAGAAGGACTGATGGATGTGTCAGAATTTTACTCAAAAACATGCCTGGCATTGTACGAATTTCAAAAAAATGGGGAATTGTGTGATTTCGTCGTAAAAGGGGGAGACGATAAGAAAGCAGCAATTCACGTCCATCGAGCAGTGTTAGCTTCACGAAGTTTGTTCTTCAGAACTATGTTTACAACAAATATGTGCGAAAATCAAAGTAGTGAAGCTACCTTTGAAACGTTTGATTCGTGCGTACTGAAAAAATTGATCAGGTACTGCTATACGGGAGATATTATGCTGCAACCGGATGATTTGGAGCAAGTGCTTAGTTGTGCGCATATGCTGGGATTGCATGATGTTACTAGACTTTGTTTCATTTGGTTACAAAATAATTTAGATGCTGAAAATTATTACAGAGTTGGTTGTTTAGCGCATAGATATGGCCTGATCGAATTGAAAAAGGCCGTAGATTCTTTCATTTTAAAGAATTTCCACGTTCTCGCCAACACTGAAGACTTTCTAAATCTACCCAATGATCAATTGATATACATAATTTCGAATGAAAAATTGAATGTGCCATGTGAAGAAGAGGTGTACGAGGCTGTTATAAAATGGGTAAAACATAGATTGAGTGAGCGGAAAGGATTTTTAAAGGATCTGTTGAAGCATGTACGTTTTCCAATGCTCACTCGAAAGTTTTTGATAGATACAGTGACTAGAGAAGACATGCTCATTCATGATTTGGAGTGTCGTAGATACTTATACAATGCATTAGATTATCACCTGGTACCAGAACGAAGATTAGCATTTAGCAGCATACAGTGTTTGCCACGATGCTGTTCTACCAGCGGATTGTATGTTATTGGCGGCGAAAGTAAGATCTTAAATGTACTTCTCCCACTAAGACAGAGAATGCATATTTGAATGATCCTTATCGTTCGAATTATATAGGGACGTTTTTCATCGTAAATAGGAAAATAAAATGGCTGTTGTTTTCCTGTTAATGATTGTTCTCTGTGCGAGGTTGTAAATAATAATAATTCATGTTAATTATTGTCACTATTAAATTAAAGGGAGATACATTAAAATCATTTATATCTGCCGATGGGAAGTCTGGAACGAAGACCACTTCATTCCCAGGCTACAAAACATTCACAAGAGCGTATGCTCATAGGCATTGTTTATATCCTAATCAATTAGTATCACCATAGTTAAAAGAATCTTATTATGCATTGATTTCGTTGCGACCGCGCACACTTCATTTGAAGCATGCTTTTTTACAATGAAAACATAAAAAGAATTTTAGTATTTTTATACTTATTTCTCTCTTCCAAAATAACTACTAAAACTTATAAAAGGGATTTAAAATGAATAAACATCATCTCCTATCTCTGTAAATAGAACCACAAGCATACAGAAAATCTAAAACAAAATATATTTTTTTTAAACAGTACAGAAAATGAATGAGATGGGGAGATAGGTAACGAAAATGATAAGAGAATTAAAATTTGTAATCACCATTTGTAATCGAAATGCCTGGCGATAATTGCTCAATGTCGGTTGCGGGTCGTCTCGAAGGACACAGGGAATTGGAATTTTATGTCAGATTTTAAAGCAATGGCTTCAAAAAGTTCTTTAACATAAGAAAACGTTGATAATTTATAAGCAATGCCACTGACATCAGTTTCTCGAACATTTTCCTTTTGAATCTCTAACGATAATTTTTTCTGCAATAATAATGATCTTTTGCATATCTTCAGAGACAAACAATAATCCTCCTCGATTTAGAGCTGAAACTAATTTTATATTTTTCATTTCTGTCTCATTGGCTTTGCCAGCTAATGTTATCGACATGGCTTGTTGATTCTGTTCATTGCTGTAACTTTTTGAGTTTATAAATGTTTCACATAACATACGCAGACAAATACTGTAATCCATGAAACTCTTTTTCAGAAATATTTCTGGTAACAATCTCTAATTCCTCTAGTGTCTTCAGATGTTTCCAGCATTTGCCACAAGATCAAAAAGCTTCATAGCATATATATTTGAATTCGATTCAGATAGTTCTGGAAAATATTGTTTTGCATTTAATAATATACTCCCATAATATGCTGTGTAAAACGTTTTTGATTTTACAAGAAAGGAAATCTGAACATAGTTTATGAAAGTTTAGAAATTTCGTAATATCCTCCCCTTTTCAATATTTTAAAATACTGCTTAAAGTTCTGCAAGCATTCACAAGAATACAATCCTTTCTCCAGAATCTTGGTAATTGTCTTCTTAACCAGAACAAATAAGTCTTCTATTCCTATGTGGTCTGAACTTCCCACAAATTCAACTTTGGAATGTTTCTTCTCTTTGTAATATCATGGCCACACTTTCTTGTGACTATGGTAATATGTAGTTTGAGATCTCCTCTGCTTTTACAAATTTTATCACAATTTTCACATTTGAAGGTTCCATGATCAAGCTTGAGATGAAAAAAAAATTATCATAAATTATATTCTACTGATGACTATGCTATTATAAACATGTGTGTGTTTGTGTGGTGTAGTGGTGTGCTAGCTACCCTACCTCGCCAAAATATGTATAATGTGCGTTGTTCATTACATTGCCAATAATAATAAAAAAATACTTTCATTTCTAACAACACTATTAAAAGAAGAATCATCTTCTTCAATATCTCTCAAAAGTTCTTCAAAGTTGTAGTCAACATCGAAATCTATTAAAGGATTCGAGATGTTTTCGTGTGTATTACTACTACTTTCAGTCATATTTATTTTTCTGTGCCCGGTCAGAAACTTTTTTATCATTTTCAACATATCGATTTAGACAAGGAGGAGAGTGTCTGATGTATGCCGACTCTCCTAAACATCTCAATTCTTTTAACTATGGTATCACCATGCCCGCCCTGTAACTGTACGAGAACTGAAGTGTTATCAAGTGATGTGGTTTTTCTTTTAGACCGTACTGGAGCTTTGGATTCTGTAGAGTTATTCGATGTGAAGACGAAAACATGGCAATATTGTGCACCGCTCACAACTGCTCGAAAATATCCGGCGGTGGTTACACTTAATGGACATATTTTCGTTTTGGGTGGAATTGATGGTTGTGGCGTTCAGTTAAATTTGGTCGAGAGATACGATCCACTCATGAAGAAATGGTCTGAAGCCGCTCCAATGAGAAAATGTCAAGGTTAGGTTACGTTTTTGGACGAAGCTACGTCGTCTTTAGATCATAAAAAAAGCCAAGAAAGCCTGGATGAGATATGGATATCTGATCCACTGAAACTTAACGCAATCAACTTAATTATCACGATTAATCAACTTAATCCTTTTCTCAAAAAGTAACAGGCACAAGGTTTTCTCATTTCAAAATTAAACGTCTTTCTCGATGTTTGCTAATCTTTACAAAAAAATAATTTTTAGTCTGGGTATTAAGTTGGAAAGCTCTACATCAGGATAACGATCCAAACGGAAGAAAATATTTCAAAAGAAGAATTTAAACCAAGCTTGTCACATGCACAATTATTATTGAAGTGTTTTAAGATTACTTCTATCAGAATATCAAATTTCAGGTGCTCTGTCAGTCAGTTTATTAGATGGTTGGATTTATGCAGTCGGAGGAACTAGCCAAGACACAAACTGGAAAAAATATTCACTCAACAGTGTCGAAAGATACGATCCAGCACTCGACAAGTGGTCCACAGTACAGCCAATGAAACACGCACGAAGTCAATTCGATACCGGTATTTTAAACAATAAACTGTATGCTGTGGGCGGCTTTAACAACATGAAGCAAATCGATTATTGTGAAATGTATGACCCACTCGAAAATACTTGGAGCAGTGTAGCAGATCTCAACAAACCTCGAATGGATCATGGCACTGTCGTTTACGATGAAAAACTGTTTGCTATCGGTGGTGTAAGCACCTGCGGAACACTAGACTGCATTGAAAAGTATAATAGAGGTCTCAATATGTGGCTGATTATTAAACACACTTTAGATCCGAGAACTGGAGCTAGTATATCTCTGTTTAACACTGAATCCGATGAAAATAGTTTGTTCATTGTTGGTGGGATAGACGAGTCATATTGTTACCATAGCAGTGTGAAACAAGTGAATTTAAAATCGATCGATTACACAATATCGCATGGAAAGTCCATGATAGAACCAAGAGCTTACGGAGGGATTGCAGCATTGTAATGAAATCAACATTGTACCTTAGGTGTATTAATTTTTACGGATTTTGGCACTTTCCACGAAATTTAAATTTTTAATCCGCGCGTAATATCTCCAAAACGTTTGCCACGAAATTTAATCCGGTTGAAAAACATCGACCAATCGTGATGATATTTGTGATTTTGGGTATAATCTTTTTATTTTCCTCCCAAAATTATTAAAGGAAACAAATAAATGTCCCTAACAGACACTATCGTCATCCTAACAGACACTATCGTCATCCGTAAATTAATCCACTTAGGTACAGTAGAATCTTGATATAACGTGCTCTCCCTCATGGTTCGTTATATTGAGATTCTACTGTATTCCAGCGTAAAAATTCTCTTGGAAACTATTCAACTTCGCACCAAGGTAAGCTTGGTATTTGGGATGCTGGCGACAAAGTTGGAAGAATATTGAAATAGAATGCAGATGGAGCGTTAAACGTTATTCTTTTTAACTGTATACAATATATTACAATTTTGATAAAATATTCAATTCAGTAAATATTTTTAAAAATTATTTTTATGCATGACACGCACATGAAAATAAATAAGATGTCTTAAATAATATTAAGAATAAATCAATCAATAATCAACAGAGAAAAGGTTATTTCATAATGGTAGCAAGCACCTTCGTATTTAAAATGTGAAAACGTAATTTCAAAAATATGTTCGAAAGTCATTGTGATACTTGATATTTCAACATGTTTTTCATTTCCATATATTACGTATTGATTTAACTGGAGTGTAGAAAAAGCTAAAACAAAAAGAAGAAAGGATGAGAATATCGAGAGCAGTGTAAAAAACAGGAGAGAAACACACCTTCTTCAACAGTAATTTATTTCAACAGATTTGTGGTTGGCGATTTAACTGGGAGTTTCTTAAGTTTTCTGTTGCTTACTTCGAGCCATATTTTCATAATTTTACTCCCGTACCAAAAATACCGAGCAATGAGAACTAATGCGAAACGAAAGATAAGTCCTGTAATGAATGACACGTTGCACGCAATTTTGAAGTTTTGCGAAATTTCTTCTTGCTTGCAACAAAAACCTCAAATATCTTTATAGTATTGGTTTTTTGTTTCTTGGTTAATTCGAATATTCAGTAATTCGAACAAAAAATCTAGATACTTTGCGCTTGTTCGAATTAGCAGATGTGTACTGTATTGCGAAAATCTTTACGAGGGAAAATTAAGAGAAGTTCTTGAAAATTCTTGAAAATTCTGACGGATAATTTGCGTAATGTGTCAAACATGCAGAATGATGGCCGGAAAAAACAGTTGATATCTTGAACAGTATTAATAAATCAAACAGAATACAACCAACCTGAACAAACTCTGCACATATCCACTTTGCTTTTGCTTTTTCGAGGGACTACTTGTATCAGAACCATTATCGTAGGATTTATTCGATTGGCCATCATCCTAAAGAAATATCCACATGTTTTTCGATACCGAAATAATTTACAGAACACATGTTCATTTCATTTCTTATCATGTTGGTTACATCCAGAAAGACTATTCCCTCCTCCCAAGATCGTCCCAGACCCTTCTCTCATTCCTAAAATAGAATCAAAGTACATATGAGCATAGACGAAATTAAAATTTACCGAACACTCGGATATCTGCCTTTTTCTTCCCAATTTCATCGATGCCGAACCTTCATCCTACAATAGAAAAAACAACATTTATTTTTCTTTGAATTCTGCAACCCAAATTCTGCACATGAATAGTGAGGGCTTATATCACTGAACAAACACAAGCTCTAGTGTAGGAATAGAACTGGATTGGAACTAAAATGAATTACGAGGAGAAACAATCATGAAAACGATCGTACGTATTGAAGTTACATATATCTTATGTAAACAGTTCTTAGAAAATAAGGTAAGAACCGTTATTTGTAAATATATCGTATTTCCACTAATTAGCGCCTACGCCATTTTAAGCATCCCCTTCAATGTGCACCCCCACCCAAATTCTAAACATTTGCAATTAACGCCCCTCTAATAAGCGCCCGGGTGATAATTTCAGCAAACTACACATGTTTTATTCAATTCATTGTCCTTAGTGTGTGTGTGTCATTTATGGATTTTCGCCCCTAAAATTTCAAAATAATAATAATGACAGGGGGAGGGGCTCATAAGAGGAAATACAATAGAAGGGTTAGCTCATGTTTTTTAGTTTTGGTGACAAGTCATTGGAGCATTTTCTTTCAAAAAGAACCATGTCCAATTTTAGATTTTTCTATTTTGGCAAGTCCTCCAAATTGACTTACACCAGTTAAATTTCTGCTAGATCCGCCACTGTAATATGAATCCATAAAAAAAAACTGGGTAAAAGACTAACACTATGAGTTACCTGGCTACACTTCTGTTCTGGAGAAAAAGTTGCCATGGCTAAGAAAAGATGGAGTAGAAGCAAATTAGTTTCAAACCCCTTTTTATATAATTCCGTTTATAAGAAGACCAGTGAAACTGGAATTACGAAGCATCGAAATTTCACTAAATTGCTAAACATCGAATCTTACAAAAATATATATTTTTTCATTTCACTTCATATCTATTGCCCATGATTGAAGATTTGGTGACAATAAGGCAACCTACCGTTAAAAGCTTTCTCTTCTTCAACTGATTGGACAACAGTCTGAACAATAGACTCTGTACTTAAATTTAACCTTTCAATGTAGAACAAAAATGAGTAGGAAGAAGCTTTCAATGTTTCATTGTATCTCGTGAAGTCGATCTTTCTTGCTGTATGCCATTCCTTTTTATCTGACGATGTTAGGTTAAGGATTGGGTGTATAGCTCAGTTAGCAAGGCATCAAATTTCAAATACAGGGACGATAACTGATGATGGTTCAAATACAGGGGCGATAACTGATGATGGTTCAAATACAGGGGCAATAACTGATGATGGTTCAAAACCTGGCATTGAAATCATACACAACATGTACATGATGATGATGATATATCAAAAGTACCTGAAATCATTAAGGCTACAATCAGCTCTATCAGTCTGGCTAGTTTTCACCTTAAAATCTAAGTGGTTTTTTCCTGATGGAAGCTCACATCAATACAATGCCGTCAATTGTTTCCTGAGAAACCTGCCTTGTTAAAATAATCTGAATAACAAAATAAATTAACAGATAGTTTAAATCAGGGTCACGAGCATATAATTTACACAGATGAAATACTTTGCAAACTCATCAATTTTATTTTCAGACTTGAAAATGATAAAATCACCAGGATGGTTTTTATATTTGATTAGGTCACTTATCGCTAATCTTCTCACAAATTTTAAAAACATCCATGTCTGCTTCAAATTGAATTAGAAAGAAATATTGTGAAAAGATACATGGATAAATGAGAAGATCATCTGTCCGAATGGGATGAAGATCATTATCATTACACAATATGTACTTGATAATTTTCTAAAAAAAATATAAGACGATCAATCTTCAAGAAACAAGGCAATGAATTGACGTTGTTGCAGACCTCTTTTTCTATTGAACCTAGTAAAACAACATGATATTTTGGTTAAAACTCTCTGGAATGAGAGGCCAAATATTAATCTTATAGCAGGGTTAAGATGAAAAGTAATTGATAGATAAAAAGGAATTAATGATTTGCTGAAGATTTGCAAGGACAAATTCAAAAGTAAGTAGCTTACTTCAATATCGTATTGTATATGTGGTTGTTTCCAAAAGTTTCGACTAAAGAACAGTAATTCAATACATGTTCAAGTATGCTTGCTCAAAATAAATGATCTGTACTGTGCAAAAAATTGAAATTATTTATACCTGCACGTATCTGATACACAAGCAACAAGATTTGTGCGACACTCCAATTTGATTTTGTAAACAATGTTATTACACAGAATCAATCTTGTGTCTCGTTCAGGCAATTTAAAATCCTTCAGGGAACAACTCATGACCAACAACAGTTTGTTCACCAGCTGCTCATCACTTCTGAAAACAATATCTGATGCTTTTATTAAAGATACTCTAAAGAAGAAATATATTTCAAATGTACATTTTGTTGCAGTGTTTTGAATAGTTTTGTGATTTGATGGCTAGGTTGAAAGTCCATTTCCTGGGCGCTTTAGAAATAAAGGGAGTGTTAACAAAAATTGGTTAGCTCAAACGAAAACAGTTCGCTTGTATGGATCTCCCATTAAGTTTGCTGCTAAAAGTTACAACAATAGCTTTTTTATTTTGGCACATAATTTCATCAATTTCATGGAATACCTCAATTCTCAATATAAATATTTGCCACCAGAAGCACACATTAAATCCACAAACTGCTGCATAGGAGAAAGAAAAACCACTATTTTTTTGACTCCATTATCTATCATTTCCACATTTCATTTTCGCAGAGTGAAAAACTTTTAAAGGAGATCATAAACCTTTTAAACATCACCTGCCTTTAATTTTGGACTAATTTTCTACATCAATAATCTGCCTCCACCCCCTCTCCCCCTTTACTTCCCCTGTCAAAACACAGAATTTTGCATTTTACCAAGCACTAACAGCATAATTTTGGGCAGAGAAAAATTTGAAGGGAATATATATATTAGGTAATAAATTAAACAAATTCAGAGAGAATTAAACAAATTGTTTGAATTTAACTCATAACTTAATACATCATGCTTTTATCCCTCACTCAGAATTTGAGAATCATCTTCAAGTTTGGATTCTTCGATATCATCATCTTCTGCTGTCATATCAAAAATTCGTATGCGCCTGCCACTCATTGATACAACACACGAGACCTCTCTCAAGTGACCATTTAAGGAGAGATACTTTCCACAAAATGAATCCATTCTACGTTGTTCTGAGATTAAATCTTTGATATTGAATGATGGAATCGGAAGCTCTTGATCCAAAACACCATCCTGCATGCTTAACGGCAACACCAAAAACTGTTTGGTTGTGATACAACTTAGAGGAACTTGACCAAAGATAGTGGCAATTGTACCATCGTTCGTCTTTTCCTTCTCCTCAAACAATATGCTTACAGTCTCACTGTTATAAAACTTGGCATCTCTCAGGGTATATTGCATGCTTTCTAAGTCTTCTGACGTTGAGCAGTTGGTATCATCTGTCGCAGAACTTGCGAAAAGAGATATAGCTTGCATTTGTTTAGTTGGTGTGATTTCAATAAAGAACATACTGTCAGAATCACATGAACAGGGTAAAATGCTGAACAGCAGTGATGGTGAATTGTAATGAAAAGCAAAGTTCGAATTACATTCCTCTTCATGATCTTGAGCTTCCTTGTATAAGTTTGATGATGTAGTCATTTCAAAAGACGCAGACATAGTGCGGCAAATGATCTCAAATACTTGGTTGGTGTGTTCTTGCAAGCGACAAAATATCTCAAAGAGTGTAGACTCCAAGTCAGGTCTGATTATCAGTGGGTTATCTTTCAAAGTTTCATTCTCCTCCAAGAACTTGTACCATTCATTATCAGTTGTAAACGCTGGCTGATATAAAGTTCCTTTGTTGAAAAATTGACTCACTCGTTCAAAGTCGTATCCTACATCCCCATTAGTTTTATCAACTTTCATTAAACGGTTCTCCAGAAATGCTAGCATGATATCGAAATCTTCATTGGATAATTGATTAGAGATTAGAAGACTTTGCTCACCACTTATGTGAAAGACCAACCTTGCCAGCCAATTGAAGAAGACCTTGAAATTTTTCATATCATCTGTTATCACCTTGAGAAGTTCCTTACTTTTCATGATAAATTGCAACACAAGGGCTATGCACTTTTGAATGGATGCGACAGACAATCCTAGGATACTAAACTTTTCATGACATTGTGACATACCTTGCAACTCAACAAACAAAAACAAAAGTCGTTGCATTAAAAGTTCCACTTCGTCTTTTATGTCGTTATGTAAACTAGTGTAACCCGACTGAACACTTTGAGCAATTTGCTTTAAACCTTTAGTGGTCAAATGTTGCGTTAGAAATGTTTGCAATTCAGGGCTGGTAACACCAGAAGCATATGCAATGGTGAATTCAGCAGCCACATTTGAACCGGTAGCCGACACTAAACTTTCTAACTTTTCAAGTTTCGAGTTTATTTTGATGAAAATATCTTCAGATGCATCAGCCATTTGTTTGAGAACTTTTGAGCATTGATGAATCAGGTTCGAAATTTTTACAAACTTCAATGATATCAAACATAACTCGGCGGCTCGAGAATTCAATATCGGAGATTCCAGTTGAAATAAAAAAAAAGAGCTTGGCGTTTCGTCATCTTCACTTGAATTAGTTATAACTGTTAACATCCCTAAGTTAAGTAACAAGTTACATTTTACAATACTGCATGATTTGAATGTTGAACAAAACATTGGAGAAGTAACTTTTGCCAGTGGAAATACTCCATCAATAAATAAATACACATCACCATTGCTGGTTCCAACCGTCAACACTGAATATTGTTGATCAGAAATTAAAAGGTTGGTTTTGGAAACACTCTTTTCCAAATCTTCTTTGTCTATGTCTGGGTAAAATGATTCTGACTTATCCTTGTAAATTATATCAAAGTCACTTTTAGATTGGTAAGCCCATTGGAGACATGTTACTTTTGAACTACATGATAACTTGTGAACAATGGATGCCTTTTCTATTTCATACAAACTCACACCACCATCCTCATAACCAACAGTTAACATACTACTGTCTGGTTTCCAGGTTAAATATACAGCATGGTTGTCTTTAGCTTGTATGGTCCAAACTTTTTGCCAATATAAGCGATGTAATCGAACTTCACCGTTACTTGTAATGATGGCTATTAGATCACGCTGAGGACTCCATTCAGCTTGCACTATTCTATTAGCACATGGTTTGTCACAAACCTGACGAAAAGCATTTTTAGCAGCAAAACTCATTTTGGTTAAATAAGATGGCAAAAGATTCAATTCAATCACTGAAAAATCAAAATATCAGATATTCAAGTAACAACTAGAAGTAGAGTGAAATCTAGATCTTAAATATTTTAGGTATAAAAAACTAATCAATACGAAACTGCTTCTACTTCGGCTTGTAAGACACAGGTCTCTTATTACAATTGTCATATGATAGATTTAACTAAGCTAATATCATCGAACGTAAACAAAAAAATATCAAATGTAAAACATACAAAAAACAAAGAAATTAAAACTTGCTGGCAATGGAAGTAAATCCTGCAGGTCAGGCTTGGTGAAAAATGTAACTAAGAGGATGTCATGCAGATCCAATAGTAGGCAACAGTCATGAATAATAATAATGGTATCAAGCTTTAATAACTTTGATTAAAATGTTTTATAAGAGTTTTGTTGGTCAGCACGAAAAGTAGCTGAGCTTTCATTAGCATTTGTACGTCCGTTCCATGTCCCTGTGTTGTAGCCTGATACCGCAGGAATAAGCCTGGAATAGAGGCTGCTTGTGGACCCTGGTCTAGCTAGGATTAGTTATCTGCATAGAAGTTGAAATATTTTATCACGGTAAGTGCAGCCTTAAAGTTGAGCAAGTAAAGTATATACATAACCTATCACATCAAACTTTCTTTGCGAAAACCGATATTATATAACCAAGAATTTATCAGTTAGAGCTAATATCCAACGATTAATAAAGGTAAAAGGAAATTCTTATTATTTTTATTTTTATATAAAACCACTGAATGATGATTGCAATTTTCTCATGCCTATTTTGTATTTTTGTGTGATCAGAAAAATTTGGGCTAAGCTTTAGATTGTTTGTATTGGAAAAGTGGAGGGATGTAGTAATTTTCATACTTATGATGGAATAAGGGGCGACCTACCATCAATGTGCCTAATTCCGAACAGCCTTCCCTAATTCCGAACACAAGTGTAAGCAGCGCAGAGGCAGACCTGTCTGGTTATTAACAAAATGTGCATTCATACTCAACAAAATCGCTACGAATACTAAAATGTTTATGAAGCAGAAAAGACGTTGAATACCAATTATCAGGGTGAGAATCACTTGTGAGTGAGGTAATAATGGCCTACACCATTTGGATATCTCTGAAAAATGTGTGCTCCTCCACGGTGTTTATAAACAAGCCATGGGTTATGATGAAAGTTATCACTATCATAGTTAAGATAGAGTAATCACACATCATATAATTACATCGCAGAGCTCGTAAAATTATGCGCGAGTCTCAAGGCGACAGTCAATTCAAGTTTTGTGTTCGTTAAGTTTTGGATTTTGTTTGATTGACAATGCAGTATGCATTATTATTGATGTGGTTTTTATTTTACAGACTGTATCTTTTTGCATTCGGAATTAAGAAGGCTGTTCAGAATGAGGCACATTGATGGTAGTTGTGCTAAGGAGGGAGCTTAGCTTCCATGCCCCAACCATACATGCCAGCCATCCTGCATCCCACAGTACAAATACGCATTTTGGCTTGTTTTGTTTATCAAACGCAAGATTTCAAAAATTGTGTTGAAAACAACGACTTCATGTAAGAGATAAAACTTTACTTTATGTCCAACAGATAAAACTTTTGGTGTTTTCATGTAAAAATTCATTCCTTCACGGACGCGTAAAGATTCTTTCGGGCTGTACTGTATATACCAAATATGCCTAAACATGGTAAGAAAATTTCACTGGAAAAAAATTGAATTTCACGTATTCTCGAATAGATTTTACTAAATTCATTTGAAAGAATTTTCAACTTTTTGCCTCACTGTCTGTCAACGTATCCATGGTAATATTTAATTTAAAAAAAATATGAAGACTAATGATTTGCGAAATTCACCAAATTAAATTCCTAAGAAAAATTGGTTATCTCAATTCACAAAATTACATTTGCACGAAAATTTCTAAACTGCTACTGTGGATCAGAAAACTATGGACCTGTTTTATAAACCGGTAATGGTTTCAAACAACGATTCAGTATGACTCATTTTTGAAGGGCAAGATAATCGTTCCAGGAGTGAACTGCAACTAAGCTGAATAGTTCTACAACGCTTCCTTTTGACCTCAATTTGTGAATTTTTGCCATTAACTTTTGGGAGATTAAAGATCAAATATTGCAGAATTTGTTGTTTTCTTTGTTAATCAATTTTTGTTTATTTTCCAGTTTAAATATTGAAATTCATCACTAGTGGACCTGAGATTGTATAACAGTAATATAATTTATTTTTTAGGTCCTTTGTTGGTGGGCATCATCTCTGGTATTACCTCATATCTGCTGCCAGAACTCGTCCGTTTCATCAGACCTCAAAACCCATCAAACCTTGTCACACTTATCTGCACTTGTCCAAAGTCTTTTTTATTATTATTATTATTATTATTATTATTATTAAGAATCTTTACCCAGGATATATACATTTCAGTGTTATAAAAACATTGTTATCAATATGTGTCCTGCTAAAAATTAGTTAAAAATGTTAAAAATGTTAAGACAAAATAAAAACCAGGAATGAAGAATTTGTGTGATTGAGTATTTGCAAATAAGAACCAAAGAATGTGCATGAGTAAAAACCCTGATAAAAACACAGACAAAAATCTGGAATATGGTATGCATAAAGGCATGAAGAAAAATTGAGTTTTCGAATCCTAGAATTGCAAAAGACTTAGAAAATGAAAATGAAAATTTATTTTATTCGAAAAATTTGTAGTCAATTAAGATATTCTGTGATTCGTTGTTTAAAACTATGTAAGTTCATATCTTGACGTATTAGTAAGGGCAGTTCGTTGTATGTTGTCACCCCCGTTGAACGAAAGGATGACTTCGCAACTTTCAACTTTACCATAGGAATCTTCAACTTTAAGCCATTGTTTCGTGTGCATTTCTCATGTGTCTGCAGGACAAACAAATTTTCCACGTTTGGACAGAGTTCACCGAGCATACATTTCTTTACCAACATAACAGCATGCTTTTTCATTTCATTCAGAATAGGAGTTTGCTTCTTAGTTGTTATTTTAGCAACTCTGCTGTCGAGTGATGATAGTTTGTTGACTTGGGTCTGTGTAAGACTAAGGTTGGTGATGCAGTTGTACAGCATGCCAGGTAGAATAACTGCTTTGTAGATCATGGTCAATGTTTCAACTGGAAGATAGTATTTCAGTGACGATAGTAATGATAGCTTTCCAGAAGTTTTCTTGTACAGTTTTTCGAAGTTTCTGTTGAATGATAAAGATTGATCTACGGTTGTCCCCAGGTATTTATATTCACTCGTCGAGGAGATGTCGTGATAGTCATACTTTAGGGCGATAGAATGACTGCTTTTGCATAATCTATTACTGGTTCCAAGCAACATGGATTCTGTCTTTCCTGGATTCAGATTAATCACCAGCTCGTTGGATTTAAAATACGTTGATACATGCTGGAGATCTGCATTTAGGTCATTTTCGATTTCGTTTCGTAACTTTCTGGATAGGAAGATAACAGTGTCATCAGCAAACATGTACACACGGGAGTGTTGCAAACAATGTTCAAAGTCGTTAAAGTACAAAAGAAATAAGAGCGGTCCCAATATTGAACCTTGTGGGACGCCGCAAATTAGTGGGTGTGGTTCTGACTTTTGCCCATCGACTTCCGATATCATGGATCGATTAAACAGATAGTCTGTAAACCATTGTAGAGCAGCTCCTTTGACACCGTACCTTTGTAATTTCGAAATTAAAACGGAATGGCTGAGCGTATCAAACGCCTTGGACAAGTCTATAAATACAGCTCCGACCATTTTTCCTTCGTCAATATCCTTACTAATTTCATCAATCAGGAGTAGCGTGGTGAGTTCCGTAGATCGCTTTTTCCGATACCCAAATTGTTTATCGGACAGAATACTGTTCTCTTCCAGATATGATGTGAGTTGATGGTGAACTGCTCGTTCTAGTATTTTGGAGATGACGGGCAGGATTGAAATTGGTCTGTAATTTCTCAGTTCTTCCTTGGTCCCACCCTTGTGCAATGCGATGACTTTTGCAATTTTCCATTGGGATGGTACTGTTTTTGTTCTTAATGAAAGGTTGATGATAAAGGATAGGGGCTTTGACAATACGGAGGAAGCGTCCTTTAAGACTCCCGGTGGTATATCGTCAATACCGGCAGCCTTTCTCCTTTTCAGTTTCTTTAACTCCTTCTCAACAAAGACAGTTGTTACGTAAGTAAAAGCAAACACAGTTTGTGATTCGTTCTTTGGGTTGATAGGAGATCCCCATATAAAATTTTTAACCGGCATTGCGACTGATTTTATTTTCGATGCCACGTTCGAGAAGAAGTAACAAAAAGAATTTGCTCTGGCTGACCTTTCGGCTTGTGTCGAAAAGAACGAGTTGCTTACTGGTATTTCCTTTGATGGAAAAACATCCTTAAGTGATTTCCAGAATTTTGCTGGGTTTTTCGCATTATCACGTAGTAGATCGTTATGATACCTTTTCTTTGTGTATTTGATCATATTATTGCATCTGTTCTTTAAGTTCTTATATAACAGCCAATCAGCTTCTTTCTTGGTTTTTCTGGCTTTTCTGAGAAGTTTGTCACGATCGTTCATGGCTGATTTGATTTCGGATGACAACCAAGGACATTTCCTTCCCTTTATTCGCTTTTTAATATTCGCTTTGAACTTGTCAGCCTCATCTGAACTTGATCAGATTTTATTTTACAGATATTTCCAAAAAATGATTGCATAGCTTTCCTTGTCACATGAGAAGTATCATATATAATCTTCAGTTTTTACTTTGACACAGATTTTGTTACATTGTACTATTATTAACATTTTTACAATAGATTGAGTTCATAATAAAGATGAATAAAAATTGTATTCAATACTTAAATATAAATACTTATGACTTCAAGTTGAAAATCGGTAACCGCAGACTAGAAACCGCTGCTTTTGAAATGGAAACGACAGTTATAAAGGATATCAGATTCGGAATAGAATTTTTTAGGCCCAACTTTTCTTTCTAAAATGTACTTCCTGCCACCGCAGTAGAAAGGCTATGAAATTTAGTAAATACACATGGAATGTTATCTGAACTGTCCTAGTTATAAGGGTCCTTCGTAAAGAGTCCTGCTTACCACCTTTCTGGTATGCCCAACTGCGCTGACCTTCAGGCCCCATGGCCTCTAGTTTACACTTGAAAAGCATTCTGGTATTCTGGTATGGGAATCACAAGACATCTATATTCATTTCAAAATGGTTTATGATGAAAGAACTATGAATAGATGACATATATTATATATACATTATGTACCTTGACTTTATCCTAAGAGTGCCGTGTAACTAATACATGAGTTGGCCAGCAACCATGAAGAAATATAAAATAATTTTTTCAAAAACTAGCCAGGTTATTGAAAAGTTGAAAAACCCCAAATTATTGCACACAAAGAAGCACACTTGAAAAGGACAAACATATCAACAAAAATCTGATCCATATGGGTTGGGCTTAAAGAATTCATACTTTTCATTTACAATGAAACATGACGAATCTGGTAACAGGTAGCATGACAAGCAAACAGTTATAATTTAAAACAATGTTTACAGGAAAAAAATTATAGTGGTTTTCCTGAGAAATATTTTACACTGCATCTGCAAGACATGAAAAAAAAATGTCTGTTGCTATATCATATGAATATGAGTGCAAAAGGTCAAAGTTTGAAGAGAATAGTCATTCCTTTATATAACCAGAGACTATCAACACATATGCATATAATGGCAGAAAGCAGCCTTTTAACAAGTGAACTTAAGAAAAATAGAATGTCGATTTGGTGTGATGAAATGAAAGGTAAGAGGAGACGTTTAATCATAATGACAAAACCATTAAATAGCAAAACTAATGACAAAAATGCTAAATATTAAAGTTTTCCTTTAATGATGCTTATCTCATGTTACAAGTAACACACCATAAGATAATCAAAAAATGTACAAAAAATGAAATTCTAAGAGTGTATAAACCAAAAAAAAACCCACAAAAAACCCCTGAAAGACATCCTGCATGTTTAACTTATACAATGAAATTATGTACAATCAGCATTTCTTAAAATAAGAGTAAGCAGTGTGCATGGAAGTGCAACAACAAAGGAATGATTAGAGAAAAAATTATAACAGAAAGAAAAAAAATGATAAACAAAGCTAAATGTAACTAAAAAAATGTATATCATATATGTTGTATTAAGACCATAATTTGATGGTCTGGTCCCAACTACCAGTAGCCAAGCAAGAACCATCAGGAGAAAGTTGTAATGCATTGACTTTATTTTCATGAGAATACATTGAACCACAGTGGGCATTTTTCAGTGTGTCCCAGACGTGGAAGGAATGATCGCAGTAGCCAATGAATATCAAACGGCCGTTTAAGGAAAAGTCTATTGAACATGCTGGGAAAAATATACTACTTCTTTTATACGTAGATATTTCTAAGTTCATACGTAGATCAAACAGTTTGCAAGTCATATCATCGGAGACAGAACCAACAGCATCACCATTAGGGAAAAATCTCACTTGATTTACTTCGTCAGTATGTGAGAAAAAAGACTGAACACATTTACTCGTTCGCATATCCCACAAACCCACCTGCTTGTCAGATGAACCGGTTACAAAACAATATCCGGCTGCCTTTTTGAAATCCAAACTTCTCACATCGGAAGAGTGTCCAACAAAGTCTCGAATCAAATGAGCAGACTCCACATCCCACAGTCCGCATGTCTTATCACTACTTGCAGTGAGAATTTGATGGTCTGACGTCGTAAAGGAACATGCTAGCACGTAACTTAGATGTTGTGCAACCTGCTGTGACTCATACATTGTTTGCTTTCCACGAGGCAGTTTATAAACACCACATTTACTATCTAAGCCGCCAGCTGCTATAAAATTTTGAGAGGGAGAGTAAGCAACTGCAAACACCCATGTGCATGGGGTAGGTATTGTCTGTACTCGCTCTTTAGCATGTGTGTCCCATATACATAGCTGACCATTTTGTAAGCTGGTAGCTAAAAATTTAGAGTCAGAACACCAATCCAAACAAAGCACCTTGGAATCTTCTTCCAGGATTTTCTTGTTTTTCAAAAGTATTTGTGGAACTGATGCAAGATGGCTTGTCAAACTAGCCAGATTAAACAATTCATTATTTTGTAAACTCAGCTTTTCCATACTACGACTGACTAGTGGTAAATCTGTAGCAATAAACTTCTGTTTATTTAACGATGGCAAACTGGATGTCGATGAAGTAACTGGTAAGGAAGCTCTTGAATCACCATTTCGTGAAAACTCACCTATTTTTGCAACTGGGCTACCATTTCGCTCAGGCGTTTTAGGAGCCAACGATTTCATTTTCACTGACGGAGAAGATTGCAATTCTTGAACAATCATAACTCCTGCATCAGTTGCAGAAACTGCTTTTTTGACTGCAGCCATATTGTTTTGATATGTTTATAGCCTAAAAAAAGAAAATAAATGAAGATTAATTCACCATAATTTTCAAGGAATGAACACAGTCTGTCAGTTCACGAAGGTTCCACAACACAATCTTCAATATTTAATAACCAAACAAAATGTTTGTCATGTTAGCATTGTATCATGTCAACATTTACCGAAACAGCCTTAAAAGGAAGATAATTTCAAATCAATAATCTTGGAACACACAAAGGTAAATATAAAGAAACTTTTTGAAATTTGACTCTTGGTTCAACAAAAATAACAGAAAGGCTGTCAGTAGCTGGTGTTTAAAAAGTGGAATTATAAATTTTATACAACTTTTTTTATCCACTTATTTGTTTATCTGCTTATTGCAGCACTAATTTTCAATTTCTAGAAATTTCATGGATATTGGTTCACCATCAATCATGTAGATCTTCTGCTTCCCATCAGTATATAAACTCATACTAATGAATTATATATATGTGTTAGTTTTAATTATGCATAAAAGAATTATTTTTGGGGTAGAAGTGATTCACTTAACACATCAATAAAGTTAATGAATACCTTTACAGGGAATAATCTAAAAGGAATCAGACTAATTATAGTGGTTTTGCAACAAAAGTTAGTTTTTTTCTGAAAAACTTCTGAAATAGGACTGTCTTCATAAATCATCATTGTTTTTGTCTAAACCATTAAAATTTACAGTTCAAACTAAAAAGAAAAGAATACATAAGAATAATAACAAAAACACCTAAGAACAGCATTTTTGAAAAGAACCAGGAACAAGGAGCAAGATGGCTTTACAGTCTGAAGGATTTCTGCAAAACTAGCTGCACATATGCAGAATTGCCACAAAATGAATCAAAAATGAAACATGAAAGGTCTTTAATAGATCAAAATTCTTTAAAATGGTTGTAGAAAAAAACTTGATTATTCTTTTAAAGTTTTTTAAAAACAAAATTAAAAACATGTAAACTTTTGACACTTTTTCTTTGAAATGATCTAATAAATATATAATCTGTTCTTTTAGCACATAACAAGCTTACAATTTGACAAGGAACTGTTGAGAGTAGATTTCTAAAAGAATCACCTTTTGCATGAAAAAAATTTGACCACATCCCAGATGTTTAGAAAAACTTGAATAGGTTTGGGAGTACAGTTCATGAAAACACAAAAGATTCTTGTGTACATTGTGTTACATGAAGTTATTATTAAAATCTTTTGTATTCTACCTGGTGTTTAGACACATGATTGAACTAAACATGAAAATGCATGAAATACTTCGCAAAAAGCAAAAAACCCAAGAATGATTGGTATTGATTAATTTTATAAATTTTTACGGTTTTTAGAATTATTGAAATTTAGTACTTCTTTAAAACATCAAAAAAGTTTTGAAATTACTTTAATTAATCAATTAAAACCATTTTTCAACAGGAATTAATTTTAAAAATTGACAAAGTGATTATGCTGACTTATCAACTTTATGAATTTTAGGGACTTGTACTTGAGAATTACCTTTGAACAGATTTAACTTAAGAAGAGAAATTTTCATGTGGATTTACTTTTGCAAATTTAAGAAAACAGTAAATTTCGTAATCAGTTATACACAGTGTACTTTCGTACTTAATTTTGTATTTTTTAAGACATTAAGAAATTTCTAAAGTAAGTGACTAAAATATAAGCATTGTGATCTGTTACAGCTTTTGAAAGATTGGTACCGCTGGAGATAAAGGGTATAAACATCTGCTTGGTACCTGGAAGTGTGATCTCATTGCTCTAACTGCCCAAAAAGACATTTGTTTGGTTTTACTACTACTTATTATTGTCATAACATTCTTTCTCTGACTGCAACACTTCTAGTCTGTACCAAAATCGTCACTAATAAAAATAAAAATAAATCGTCATGCATAGCACAGTTTCAAAATTAAAGAACTGGTACTCATTCAAGGAAATACAATATCCAACAGCTAAAGAATTGGATCTAAGAAACAGGAGGTGAGAATAACTGTTAATTAAACTAAGCAGAAGTAATTGCATATTGGTATACACCCAAAAGTTGTGTAGAAAAAGAAAGTAGAAATAGAAAATAGAAAGTATCATTTTCTCTTGTTTTTTCTTTTATAAGATTTATCAAGCTATATGTTTTTCTTTTTTCAAATTTTTATGTAGCAAATTTCACAAAAAATTGATATTTTTCTCCACACAAAAATGCGACACAAAAATTGCATGCTCGAGCAATCGCACACCTTAAAAGGACCAGACTGCAAGATGACATCTGTAGCTCTATCCACACCTGTAGTTCTATAGCTTGTGCAGCAAATAAATAATTGTGAAATGAATTTTTTAATGCAGGTGCTGGACTTAGTTCCTTCAGCCTATGCCCTCTGCCTCTCTCCCTGCTGTTAGTGCACTTTATGTTTTGCTACTCCTTCTTCCCTCAACAGTTTGGGTCACTAAAAGAAAATTACAATTTGATGCTGTAATTGGCAGTTTGGCCATAACAGTAAGAATTGCCATTTTCGTGTTGCTGATATAGCTAGCATTAAAAAAGGTGGCCTATCGACCAAAGAAACCTACCTAGCAGCTAAGCCACCATAAAAAATATGTTGTGTTAGCATCTTCCGACCGACTTGTTTTGAAGTTGAAAAGTTAAATCGGTGAATTGGACAGTTTAATAAAAAAATAAACAAATGAATACATAAATAATTAACAGAACATACGGTTTACTGAACATGTCGCAACAAATCGTTTGTCATCTATCAAAAATTAAAAAGAAGCCATGGGAATGAAATTGTCAGAGTTTGCACACAATTACAGTCTAAATTTTATTCCACATAGGTATGTTTCTCAATGAATGTGATGTGGCTCTCAGAGCACAGCAGTTAATTGTACACTTTCCTTCTCACCACGCACACCAAGACTGCTGCAGCACGAACTGGACAGAGGAAAATTGACAGTTTATTTTGTTAGGCCCGACTGACTGAACGACTCATTTTTAATGGCCAAAAGGACGCTAACACAACATATTTTTGAGGTTGGCACTATAGGCTGCACTCTATATTATAACTTTTTACAATCATTTGAATTATTAGCAACAACTGATTGGAAAAGAATAAAACATCTATTAATGTGTCCTTCGTTGTCTTTTTTACCCGAGGAGAAGGAGCGCACAAAAGTTCCTCGTACCTTCTACCTACCTACTACCAACCTGGTGGTGTGGGGAGCTGGCCTGCTGGCGCTGGAGGGAAGAGGGGAGTTCCACAAAAAAAATGAAACTAGGAACTAGGGTGGAGACACACGTATTATATATTAGAATTATACACCTACTTTCTGTATAAAATTTTACAAAACATCGAGAAGAGATCCAAGTTTATAAAAACTAAATTCATCTTTTTAACAGCAAGAAAGCAGTTTTAGTGAAGTGGATTTTTTTTGTAATCTATACATTTCCACGCTGCCATTTTTGCGAAGCACTGACGGTAATGACAAAGGTTGGAATTGATAGTCGGCCGTCTGAACCGTTACTTTTTAAACAATCAAAAATAATATAAAAAGAAATTTCAGCTTGGATGTTAACCCTTGGGATTTGTAAGCTCAGCAAAACATAGAAGTAATAGGAAGAGCGTTAAACAGAACAGAGGTATACGGAACGAGAAAATAAACAACTGTGCTGCGCTTTCTTTATTTTAATGGAATAGAATCTATACACTTTAAGGAAGCCCTGAAACATATTCACTAAAATCGCATTTCTCACGCCTCTGCATTGAGGCATGAAATTGTCATGATAAATTCAAACCAAAGTTCTTGAACTTTGAGGAGAGCGGTGTCACACCACCCCGCGAGGACCTTTAATTCGAATACCTTCAACTACACGGCTTTCTGTTTTCTCACATAGCAGCAGCCATCTTCTTACATAGTTTTTGCCCAAATAAAAATATTTTTCAAGAAGACTCAGATTCAGATTGGTTGAAAGTCATGGCAGAACGAATGATCAATCTACCAGAGGAAGTTTGGGATAGGCTGAGGGAATTGCAGCAGGAATTAGATGAAGGTTAGTTAGTTAGAATGTCTTATTATCTTTTTTGCAAGAGTGACTGTTTCTTTAGTGTGCCCTAATTTCCTGTAGAAGTCATTCTTGAAGTCGGGATGACATTGTGGGAAAACAGACAAAAACAAAGGGTCTTCTCCTTTTTTATATCTGTTGATTTCTTGTCTCTCTAGCAGTGTACTGTTATCCTTGTGTTTTATATTGTCCTATAAAAGGAACATAAAAGAGTAAACTAGTCAACCGCTGGACATTTAAAAGGTTAAGAAAACAGAAACTGCCTGACACAGCCACAACAAAACAATCAACACTCCATGTTAAAGTCCTTTCCCCAAAATACAACAACATTGTTTAAATGTCAACAAATCACAGGGATTTCTGACCAGAAGAATCAGATATGGCCTCCACTGATATGAGTTAGAAATTCTACACCCTAAGTCGTAGGGACTGTAAACTTTTGCATTTTTGTATGGAAGCCAATTGTGTGTGTAAATTTTGTAGGCAGTTTAGTCATATTTTCCATTTATTTGGTTCTTTAAGAAGTTTTTAATAAAGTGTCTGTATGTCCGGCAGTTTTTGTGGCCGGCAGTGTACCATTCAAACATTTTTGTCATTTTTAAAAGTAAGAATAAAAGTGTTAGCAAGTCAATTGCCGACCATTTTAGGATAAGAAATCAAAAGAAACTGCCAGTCATGCAGACACCACATTATAATAATCATGAAGAGATATGATTTCTTTCAATTATATATATATATATATAGCTCTTTCTATGTATTTTCATGTATTTCGTTTGATTTTTGGTACACATAGAGTATAAGCTTGTAATAATCCTGATAAAAACTTTTGGAAGATTATGAATTAGTTTGTGAATATCTTTAGTTTCTCACAAACTGTATTTTATAAGGGAACTATTTATTAATTTGGGGCCCAAAAAAAATTCAATTTTGTATTTCATGCGAATGTATCAAAAAGTTTTGATATTCACTTTAAGTTCTCGTACTTCACTATAATTGTCCAAAAAAACAATCAAAATTTAATTAAAAGTTAAATTCATGTAATATACATTGTGTTTGAATGAAACAGTACTTAGTATTTGGTAATCATGACAAGTATTTAAGTTTTCACTTTCACATGGATACTTTCAGATGAGATGAAAAGGAAGCATTTTTATCTCTTCAAAAAATATAATTTGTTTTTAAATTTAAATTTTTTTCTGTTCTGCAAATGACAAAGTTTTCTGGTCATGATCTTATAGAACAAATTGCCAAGTAATACATGTACATCTACAATGAAAATATTCTGGACTAAAGTTGAATATGAAAACACAAAATTTTGATCTGAAATATTTTGGAAAGGTACATTACAAAAAGCATGGTGTATAAAACATGTATTAATCATGTGTTTTTTTGACGTTTTCATGTTTGATGGTTCAATATTATCTCAAAAAGTATAATTTTATAACAAAAGATGCTTTTTATCTTATTTCAGTCAAACAAGTTTAGATGAAACATCTAAAATTAATGCATGTTTTTTCTAATGGGACTGCTTAATTTTAATCATGATCTTGTCCTTACATGCATTATATTTTTTTTATATAAAAAATACTTTTGTAGCAAGTTTGTTAAAGATTTCAGTCTTTTTCAACTAAAAGTTTATCATACAGTTATTTAAATCAAAAAGTGTATAAACGCCCCTATAAAAGTCAAACATCCTGTTGTTGTTGGTTTTTTTTGCAAGAAAAACATTTTTTCACCTTGCTCTGAGTTTCTTATAAAAATTTGGTGTAGTACTGTAATTTTATTTATATGCAAAATAAGTGGCAGAATATTCGAATTAATTTTAGGGTTGTGTTACCAGTCAACAAAATGTAACTGTTTTTTTTCTGATTATAGAAACTTAATTATTACATAATCTCATAAAATGAATTGAGTCATGCACTTAGTAAACTATTCAACTGATGCCAGCAATTAATCTATAGGTGGCTGTTATCCTTTTTTCAGTTCTTTAAAAAGCACTGACTGTCATTTCCTGATGTATGAAATTTATGTGCTTTCTAACTGATAAGCAATATTTCTTTTGGTAACCATAGTTCATTCTGTTTTGTTTATAAAAGGTCATTTGGATTTCTAAATTGCTTCAAAGCTATTTAGTTACGTATTTTTGAAATTGTTTCTCAAATCTCTATTTAACTTGCACCATTCCAGTTACTAAATTTGGGCTTAATGCTTTCTTTTTTCCTGGAAGCAGATTTTTGCCGAACAGAAAACAGCTATCATCAGATATAATTGTTTTCTGTATTCTGATACCAGATGACTTTTGTCTATCATGAATGTGGTATCAGACATTCTGTAATTAAAGATAACGAGCCCAGGAAGTTAGTGTTAAATTTGTATTGCAAAAGAAAACATTTTAAAAACCACAATTTTGAATAAGAACTTTAAGATGTTGTGAAGTCTACTTGACACTTCTATATTTTTATTAAATTTTTTTGTGTGTATTTGAAAGAGCTACTTTACAACTAAATCACCCATTGGGTAGAACAGAACAGTGATAATGAATTGTGAGTGCTCCAATTCAACATTATTGGATTAAGGTTTCTTGCACAACAACGTGACATTATATATGTGAATCCTAGTGTGAAAGATCTGACCAGACTTTCTAATTGGCTTAATAGTTCCTAACGCAACTACGAACATACATTATTAAATTTTATCCAAATTCTTACATAAACATTTAATTATTTTGAAACTTGAGTAGTAATAGTATCAAGATAAGTTTCCCAAGAAAGAGTATTACTATATCATGTCTTTCATAATTTAATAAAACATGATTTAAAAAGGATTTGCTTGATGCCGGTCAGGATAATTCAATAATGAAAATGTTCTTCCAAAATAAAGAAGGTCTTAAGATCTATTCGAAGATGATTAAAAACTAAAGAATCATCAAATTTTGTTTCAATAAATGGTTAGACTAAATTTGTGATTTTTTCCAAGTGTTAAAACATGCTTGATTAAATTAATATATGAATTATTTGTTAAAATATTCTTGATGTTTCTCTATTTATTTTTAAAATGAGAATACAGAAAGGTGGGCATGTAAAAATAAAAGGAAGAAAAAAAATTAATAGGCACATGCTAATAAATTAATAATTAATATTTAATTAATATTTAAAATTTTTTTTTGCAATAATTGATCGTCACAATGCATAAAACCTTTTTGGAATTAAAGAAATAACATAAAAGATATTAACAAATCGCATGTAGTAGATCAGATGGACGCAATAGTGACTGATTTATACAGCAATATATGACAAAGTTTCTGTCTTATAAATTCAAGTTTATTATCATTATTATCAGAAAATTGGGTTCCAATTCAAATTGTTGTGAAAACAATACTTTTGAGCTTATCGTTGTTGAATACAAGGCCATTATTTTCAGATCATCTACAAAGTTCTGAGATGTTTTTTTTGAGTGTTGGTATAGTATTTATATATAGTATTTATACAAATTTGTACAAATTTGTGTCATCTGCATATTGAATTGAGTTAGATTGTACACACATGAAGGTAATTTTGCCACGTAGATTTTAAACAAAACAAGGGCCAGTATCCCTGTGCGACCCCAAAATATATTGGCTGACTTAAGGATTGGGTATCATCTACTTGAATGTATTGTTGTCGATTGCTCAAATAACTCATGATTTTGATAGAGCTGTTACTGAAGTTCAGACGTATCAGTTTTCTCAAGAGAGTCTTGTGTTCGATGGTGTCAAAGGCCTTTGAGTAATCAATCAATACTGACATTGACGTTAAGTGCTTTTTGTATATTGTCTCTAAACTTCAGGACCAGGGTCTGGGTTGAATGGCCTTTTCGAAAACCCGATTGTGTTGGATTATATATTGATGACTTTTTGATATATTCAGAAAGTTGATGCAGGATTATTTTTTTCATATACCTTCACTAGTACAGGTAAAATTGAGATAGGTCTAAAGTCTTTCTCTTTGATCGGATTGTCTATCTTAGGGACAGGGTATAATCTTGCGACTTTCCCATTTCCTTGTCGATTGACAAGTTAATTATGTGTACTATAGGTGAGGTTATTTCTTCTACAACCGGTTTAATGAATTTTACTGGTACATTTTCATAACCACTTGGGCAATCATTTCTCAATTCAGATATAGTCTTTTTTACCTCGGTAGACGTGGTATGTTTTATAACAAAAGAATTGTCATTTTCCTTTTCTGGTAGTATGTTTGTTAATTTTCCATGATCAAAGTCGATGTTTTCTTTGTTTGTAAGCTATGATGCTAGTTCAATAAAATAATGATTTAGACTATCTGGGTTATGTTTAATATGTTCTTTTGGTGGATTGAGTATTCTTTGGATGGCTCCCCATACTTCTTTAGTGTTTTCTGTTATAAATAAGCTTTTTTGGATCGGATTGTCTGTTTATAATTACCTCTTGCAGTTTGGTTTGCTTGACAGGTATTCAAGTCAGAGTGATTTCTATCATGAGATGTGATATGTAGATTCTCAAGAGTATTTTTTGCAGCAACAATGTCTGGATTTTTAATCCACGGTACTGGAGGACAGGCAAATTTCATTCTTTTTGTTGGTGCATTGTGTGACTAATTGCGCAGCAAATCAATGAAATCTCCTGTTGATACTAAGACTCCATTCCATGTTGTGTGTATATCGGCAAGTAATAATTCGAATTTCTTGAGCCATTCCAACTTTTCTGATTCTTTTGACCTAGGTTGATAAGCCACACAAACTAGTATGGGTGTGTTCTTATTTTGATGAGCAATGAATGTATGATTGGTGTTTTCTTGCGGATTTTTATGATGAATGTTCAAAGGCAGACAGTTGCAACTGTCATTGTTAAAAAATGTATTCAGTTCTCTTGTATTGTAAAATGCACATTCATGACAAGTCCACAAAGGGACAGTTTTTAAGGTATGGTTCTTTTGTTGGATTTTTGATATACTCAACCACGAAACACAAGTTAAATTGTGACAAACGTTACATTTAACACGTTTCCTATTTGTTCCGACTGCCTTGTGACAAACCTCGCATTTAGGTGAGTTGTTTTTTGCATGCGAGCCGGGTCATGGATTCACCTTTACATCTCCACATAAAATTAAGTTATAAGAAGCAACACAATTTGCATAGTAAGCGATTCGTTTTTACTTCTTCTGATTTTGTTCTCTTTCCTATAATAATATTTCCATTGAGTTATACTGTCTTTGGATACCTCATAATAATTATAAGCGAAAGAAACTTCTTTGCAAGGATGATTTCTACGTGTAATGTTGTAAAGGTGTAAAAGAAATTTTAATATAAAATTTCCCAGCAACAATTATCACCAGTAAGGTATCAACCAAAAACTCTTACAAAGAAAAGAAAATCTCAGGAATATCAACCCAGGAACCAATAACAATAACAACAACAATAACAATAGCTAAACCAGCAACTAACCCAATTAATCCAACATTGTTGTATTTTATTTATCTATCAAACAAAATTTTATTAAACAAAATCCTTCCTTCACTATCAGTGCGCTACGATATTGCGCTACAAAATTTCCACAGCTATATAATAATATAAAAGGCTGATGAATACCAAAAAATTCCGACACCATTATTTCACCTGATGTCATTTTTCAGGATAGGTCTATTAATGGGTGTTTCACAGTATACCTGCTTTGAGGAAAAATTGGTAAAAAAGGGCTGATTTATTTATTTTTTACTAGACTGACTTTTTTCGTTTTAATAGAGCCCCTCATAGAATGGCCGCAATGTCAGAGACAAATAAGGAAAAGATATAAGAGAATAGATGGAATATAATCTTACAATCTTTAAGAGCTTTTATAATGTCAAAATATACATAATACAATATATGAAAGGGGAAGTTTTATTGAAAGCCTGTGGTCGAGCCCTTAATTTTTCTCAATCATAATGTTTAGGAATTTCACTAAGCAAGATTTAAGTCACCTAAGAAATCACAACTACATATGCAACAATTCATTACACAATTTTTAAATTTGTAAAGCAACTAAGAAGGATTAAATTGATCTCCTCCTGAGGTTTTTCATATTGTAAACTCCCTTATTCACCTTACAGGTTTTGTTTTTATAAGAACACTCCTGAGTTACGAGAACCTGAAATTATCGTGACGTTTCTGCATAATTATGACATTTACTTCAGATTACGCATTTGTAGTACTTTTTTTAACGATTCTTAATCACTTTAGAGGATTCAAAAGAATGTGATGTTTACATAAGGGAACTCTCTGTTGTTGAAATTATGCAAAATGATGGCAATTACAATTTACAGCGCATCACAGATGGTACAAAAGAATTTTTAAGTTCTGCCTCCTTTTGTTTTATGCCTTCACGGTTCCACTGATGTTGACGAAAGGTAGACATAATTCATCCAAAAATAAACCACAAGCTTAAAATTGCTTGAACTGATTTGCAAAAACATTCAAAACAATCAACTACGGTACTTCACCATGAGCAACCTACCGGATTGACAATTTTCATCGAATATAGAGGAAGTAATTCTTGCAGTTCAACAACTTTCATTTTCTGTGGAATTTATTTTTGCGGATAAGGCCAAAAACACAAAAATAAATTCTGCAAAATTTTCTTATTGCAGGAACTTCCTTTGTGGATAATTTTTTTTCACATTTTGCAGGGATTTATTTTCCTGGATGAGACAAAATCAAATTATTTACAGGAATTATTCACGGATAAGCAAATGTGGCATATTTCACAAGAATTTATTTTCACGCTCGGTCGATGAAAATGAAACAATAAATTTTGCTCCTTTAATGATTTTTTACTATGATAATGATGTACGCTACAATTATGCTGCCAATCCAAATCATCTTCTAAAATGTTTGAATAATATATATATACAGTGAAAAGAAGATGTGCGTATAGAAAATCACATGATTGCTGTAGTGTCTCAAAAACAAGTAAATTTTGAAAGAAAAATTGGAATTAATTTTCAAATCTACAATATCATTGTGGATTGGGCCACAAATCCACAAATCCCTTTAAATGATATCTGATATATACAGAAATAAATAATAAAGGACTTTCTGAGCGATGTATATATTGTTTATAAATATTTGTGTTCTTTGCGATATCATTACTGAATGTTTCAACATAAGAGAATATTAATGTCAACCAATATATTGATGCTCTTTATCATTATATATTATCATTATAGGTCTTTTGAATTTTTCTTAAAATTTTGAGAAAAACACATTATTAAATATATTCCTTAAAAGCGTTGAAAAAAATTGCAAATATATTTTTAAACTGAAATAATTAAATGAAAACATTTCTTTACTTTCTTTTACAAGTTTTGTCAAATTTTGACATTTTATTTTAAACTGATTCAAAAGATATTTAAACTGATTCAAAAGATATTTTAAGATATATAAAATGGTCAAAATGTCTGCCATTTCATGGTAATGTCCCGATGGAGTGCCATAATTGATATAATGAACATTATTAACAATTTCATGCTAGGTTTGGACAGTAAAAAACAAAGAAAACAGACGATTGTAATGGATTTCTTGCTTACGTAGAAATACAATCACAGATAAGCTTATTCTATGTTATTCTACCTGACTCTAACCCTTTCTCATTATTAGTACCTACTAACAAACAAAATGTAGCAGAAAAAAAGTAACAACACCAACATAAAGATGTTGTGTGGGCTATCACAATTCTCTGAGCCTTTGCAAAACTTAAAAAAAAAAAAGCATTCAAACTAATTAATGAAAAACTAATGATGAAAAACCTCAGTGAGCCGCTTGCTTCAATTCTGGAAAGCAACACATGGGAAGCATCGTGAACACATAGGCTGAATTCCAGGCCTTATGGTTAGGCTGAAATTTCTTGATACAGCAACTGGGCTATTTTTGTCCTCACAACAAGCGCTTTGCATTTCAGCATTTCAAGTATTATATGAGATTTGGGGGAAATCGTTTTCGTTAGAATTTTTGATTTACAAGTATTGTGTTAATTATTGTTACTAGTATAGGGTGTAAAAACTTTTTCAGTTCTGTTCATAAAATGTTTTTATAGGTATTAAGGGTGTTACTACCATTTAATAATAAGGTTATGTATATACTGCGTTTTACTCCAATTACATTTATAACACATAAAATGTCCTCTTTTACTTTCTCTTCACTCTCCCTATTCTTTCTTTTATTATTATTACTTCCTCGTCTAAAAAATGTAAACAAACGTTTCCCTTCGTTTTTCAGTTGAAGTTTAATTGATGAAATGTTATAAATAGAAGACCCTGCAATGGGCTCTCCTCCTGGAAGACACTATCATGTCTTTCCTACAGTTTAGACTAATGAATCAATTATAATCTCACAGGAGAAGTTCTCTTATAAAGTACTGAAAGAAAAACTTACTCAGCAAAAAAATCTCAGTGACTAACCTTTAATTTACTGTTTTTGGAGATTTTTTTTATTTAGTACAATTGCGTATCAATATAATTATTAATATAAGATTATTGAATTTCTTGTGCTCATCAGAAGAAAGATATTTTAAACATGGAAGCCAGTTGCATTAAAATATCAATGTGATATCAACTTGCTTAAAGGCATACCAAACTACCCAGAGGTTATCAAGCATTTTGAGTTTGAAAACTCAGGGAAAGTCACAGCAGGTTTCGTGCTCTTGAATTATGTGGACCAGAAATAATATTTGTTCCTATTTTGAGCTCATAATTTTTTTATTAATCGTGCCTCCATTAATTTGATGGTAGTGACAAGTTAGCTGATCTGTATAATTCCAACAATTAAACATTATTGTGCTGTTTTTGAAGAAAATTAGCTCTTAAATACTAAAATTTATGATGAAACAGGCTAGTGCTTTCTGATTGTATATTCCCTCATATTCCCCACTAAATTAAAATAGACACTGGTTAGTTCGGTTTTCGGTATCTTATGCAGAAATTATTCAATGTTCAATTTGGAGAATGCCTTGACCAAGTTATTTATTCCTGTTAATGCTTTTATTCCAGGTGACATAACAAAACAAGGGTACGAGAAAAAGAGGTCAAAACTATTGGAACCTTACACAAACCAAGGTATCGATATCTCATCTAGTGATTCCAATCTGTTTATTTTGACACCATGAAATAGGGAGGACATTTTTCATGTAACTGATGGCAGATTCATCTGTGACTAATGACAGGAAAATGCTGAACCAAGGACTTGACTGCAAATTCTATTTGATATATTAACTTATAATGGACTTTCTATATTTGCTTTGAAAATGATGCTGACTTTCTATATATGTTACGGTACCTGTGTGTGGTTATTTCTTGTAGGACCTCCGGGACCACCTCCTTCTTCTAAACCACCTAACCCAACTGCTTCTGCAAATTCAGAAAGTTTGAGACGCTCTGAGTTACGCAAAAACTCTAGTACCAATTCTCCCCAAAATCGCCCCACTGTAGAGAAAAAGAGATCAGAGGTTCGTAAGAGCTCCAGTACTAATTCCCCTCGGGGTTCAGCTGACAGGACACAATCGTCACCTTACAATTCAAGGAGGGCAACAACGAATAGTTCACCCAAACTGACTAAATACAACCACAGTGCTCCTCAAATACCTGCAGGTACACTATACAAGACCTCAGTCTATATTTTTATGCAAGGATTTATTTGGAAGACTGTTTTTGTGCTCATCAAATGTAACAGGTGTTTAAAATTGTGGGGATGATGAAATTTACGATATTGTTACTGTTTGATGTAGGTATAAGGCAAGAAGCTATTAATCTTGCACTGAAAAAGCGAAAAGAGGAAGATGGTGGTGTTATCAATCCTTTGCCTGCTCCAACCAAACGGCAATCCTTTGTTACGAGACGGCAGGCAGACCCTAATCTAAAGCGAAACTCTAGTTATAATGCCCCACTGACCAAGTTTCAAGGTATTGTATAGGATTTTGGTTTAGGTTTATTATGAAGTTTTAACAAAGTCACAAATATATTTTCTTGTTATTTTGGACAGATTAGAACCTTCAATGGTTAAGTTTCCAATTTTTTATTTTACATTGTAAGAAACATAAATTAAGTTATTTTCTTTGTTTGCAGATTAACTTTTTTTATTTCACATATTTCAGATACACCGCCTAGTTCTATTGAAAGCTTAAACCACCTTTCAACGTCTATTTCTCCAATGCCAGCGGATAGCGTGCTACCAAGAACAATGACAACAACTACAGCACAAGATAGTACTTATCATGAACCACAAATCACAGTAGTTGATGGAGAAACCAGAATACAGGATTTTGCACCTCCAGATTTAACTAGTGATATTATGAATGAGATCAATTACCAGAAACAACGACAAAATGCTAAACAGCAACTGGCATCGCGTCTGAAAGTGGAAGACGGTAATTTATGATATAATGTGAAATTCAATGTGTTTGTTAATGCAATGTGTTTGTATGCTAAGGAATTTTTCTCCACTAGCTGATTAAGGACGACAAAATTGGCCAAGAAAGATTTGTTTATATTTAATTATTTCCATTGTTGAGTGCTTTCTGTGTAATTCACAGTATAATTTTGTTTTAGAACCCAGTCGTGTGTCAACAAAAATCCAACAGTTGCTAAATACGTTGAAGGTTAGTATATCATTTGAGTTGTGATTTTCAAATTATTTTACTTATAAATAAATAAATTAGTTCATAAAGACATAGATAACATAGCATTAATAAAATCCTTATGGCATTAAATCAATGTCTGTTTTTTAGTCTAGTTAATCTTGCAGTTACTGTGTTATAAGCTATATTGTGAGATACACCTTCAATCTGTTATAGCGTCCTAAAAAGAAACCAATGGAACAGTTTTTTCAAGATTCAGATGATGGTGTGGAAGGTAATTTTTATGTTGCATGGCAGTTTGTTAATTTGATATTTTATCCCTCACGTTTCCTTTTCTTGTGTTCTTTTCACTGATCAGTGAGTTTCATTGACAACGAAAATATCAAATGTCATGGAAGTGTCATCAAATAATCAGTTAAATTATGAAAACGAGAATTGGGAAGGAGCATTAATTTTTAAGGATACAGTATATGTTTCATACATCTAAAAAATTTTTCTAAAGAGTTTTTTCCAGCAATCTATCTAAAAAAACTTGAAGCTTTTCAATAATAAAGCTAGTTTTTTAATTTTTTTTACTGGAAAGTGGTTGATTTCCAGTAAAAAAGTTTTTTTCATTATTTGATCGTGATTTTCTTAGATTAATCTTCAACACTTTTTGAATAAATCTATATATTAATACTTTAAGCATTTTAAGCCCTGGTTGCGAGTCCTAAGTGGAAAAAACAAAAAACCTCAAACTTGTTTAATAGACAAATGTGGCAACAGTTTCCGTATCCGTATGCATATTAGTATAGGGGGAAACCATTGTTTACATTTCCGTTTGTTGACGAAGAAACAATAAAAATAAAAAAAAAGACAATCAAGAACGTTAGATTAGTTAAGTTGTTTAAAATAACTGTATAAGAGTGGTGTACGAATAATACAGACAAATAAGTTTATTCCTGAAGAAGTGGCATGTAGAGGAGGGTTCTTTTTCTAATAAGCCGCTAGGGTAAAGTACAGTCAGAAAGAAACTTTAAGCATCTGTAAAGGAATGAATTTTTACATGGAAACACAAAAGATTTTCGTTTATCATTATTAAAAATCTTTTGTATTCTATGCAGTTTGTTTTAGGCATATGATAGAACTTTACATGAAAATAACACTGACCCTTCGTGAAAGCTTATGCGGACACAAAGTTTCTTTCTGGTTGTACTGTAGATTGCAACTTAACGGGAATTGCATCAGTATAAACATTTTACCCGGGCAGCTAATATAATTTAAATGGACATGGTTTTCAAATATATTAATAATAGTATCACCTGTCAAAGTGTCGAGTGTGTGTGAAGAGTGTGTGTTTTTCAAAGTCTTCTTTATTTTTACTAATAAAAATTTCCAAATAAGTTTTAGATCATTTAATAACTAATAAATAATACTTTCCAATAATAAGTTTAAGCAAACGTTCATTTACTGTTGTAAAAAAAATCGAAATTTAAAAAACATATACTGTATTCTGAATTATACTAAAACTAGTGTAGCGTGTAAAAACATTTTACAGTTTTCCATAAATTGATTTTTACACGCAATACTGCCATGATAAGTCTGTGTATATACAAAAATTGTTGTGTTTCTCCATGTTGGAATTATATCATATTTAACACAAATATTTTGGATCGATCATTCAAAGAATGCTATTATCCCTATTTTTCAGTGCTATTATTTGGGCTATTTAGAGATTTCTAAAGTTGTACAGTTGAACTAAAAGATTTAGAAAAGAGACAAGACAACGTATACTCCTACCTAACCAATGGATACTCCTACCTAACCACGATAAAACGTCTGATATATAAGAAAATACCTTCAAATTTCCCTATTAACTAAAGCTAACAAAAACAATACCTTCTCAGACGTTTTTATCTTTCAATTTTTTATTCTGCTATGAATTGTGGAAATGTCAAAACCCAAAACACCATTTGTGCATCATGATACAAAAACCATGTAAATATGTATGTAATCACTCTCTTCTTGCATTACAATCATTTATACTATTCAATTTTATAATCTAAAAAAAAGATATCATTCAAACACTATCAAAACAATATAATAATGATCTTGCTACCTTCGTTCCCCTAAAGGCGAACCTTAATAATATCAATCCACATACTACAATAAAATAAACTGCTAGCTACACATTTCGGCATAGTAGTTAAAACTAACTGATGCGAAAAAGCTACGTTCAACCACATTAAAAACATAAACAACGGTAGAAAATGATGAACTGATAACATGAACACATAACAGGTTTACATCGACTATCTCGGATAGAATAGTTACTGATACCGATCAATGTTAATATTCTTTATTACTAAACTTAAAGCGTTTAATAAAAAATAAAAACAAAAACAAAAACTTTTACACACAGCGTCTTCATTTCTCGTTTAAAGAAATGAACGTTGAGAAAATTTGATGAAGTTTCGAACACAAAAAACATTGCATTGCGTTCTCCTCCGGGCGACTTGGTGATGTCTTCCTTAAGGCACAACACTCCACGAAGTAATAAAAACCCGTAAGATGGAGCTAGAGATTCCCCTAATGGGAGATTCCCCCTATACTAATACGGAAAAAAACAACATCCATTGACGAACTTCCCGAGAAATTTTACCTAACGTTCTTTCTTTAAAAGTTAGGTAAGAAAAAAGCAAGATTGCGTATTAGTATAAGAAGACTAGTATCCCGGGTAAAAACATTTTACCAGTTCACTTTTAGATGACGTCACACCCATCCCCAATGGTTTACATGAGTTACACTCCCATCTTCACCTGTGTTCTTTCAATATATAGTATATGACGAAAAATAAAATCACACAATCCAAAAGAATAGGTACCACTGAGTTGTAGAGCTCGAAAAGTTGATCAAGAAAATGTATGGGATCGTCTGTGTACGATGTACCGTTACAGAGATATCGTCGATCAAAAATTGTGATGACGTCACACCCGTCCCCAAAAAGTTTTAGACCCAAATTTTTTCGACACCCCATCGCCAATATCGCACGCCCAAAGTGACGTCAGTTATTCCCATTGGTTTTCGAGATATTTGACCCTAAAAATCACGTTCCATTTAGGGTGCAATGCAATGTGCCCACTGACGTCGCGGTACTCCTATATTACTAATATCGCCTATATCTCGACAACTCAGTTACGCACGATCTAAAATTTAATTATAACATTTTCCATAAGAACATTTCGTTCCCAGTTCTTTTATTCACACTGACCAAACTAAATTTGTTATGCACAGTCGCTATTAGTATATAGATATCTGGAAGCTTTTATCACTGTCCAGCAATTATTGTCAACTAAATTTTGTATCATGATGTCATTAAACTTCTTCTACCAGTTTCACATTTTTGGGGTTTTTTTTGGTTGTTTTCCAAAATTTTGGGATAGAGTTTGGTTGGAAATTTCTATGATGTTTCCTTCATAGTATTTATATCCTGAAATTTAAGTAATATATTTCATGAGTGAAAAAGAAATACTAAATAAACTATTACATAGTGATAATTTCAATATGGTCATATTCAAATTTTCTGTGTGACTGTTTTATGTTGTTTATGCTTAGTGACACCCATCGATCCATCAGCACCAGTGCCAGAAGGAGCATTAAGTAAACCTGCTGTTGGAGAACAGTTAATGGTAAGTAATACTTCAACCTTTGTTGTATACAATATGCCTTGTGCATCTCTTATTGTCAGTGTGAAAAACAGGGACAGGAAACAAAATGTTTTTATACAAAAGCACCAAAATATAGTACTTATTATTTTAGATATCTGAAGGTTTACCAAACTCTTTCTTGGATGCTGTTCGTCGTTATGGTACATCATCTAATAAAGCACCAGCTATATCTGTGGTTGATCATCATGGGAAAATTGTTTACACTTTGCTTTATGGTACCTACTGGCTTTTTGTTTCAGTTCACTATGGGAAATATGTTCATGTATGTTTCCATACCTTCCATAACAAAGTAGTCCCTGATGTGATGCGAATGTTTTTTTTTCAGGGAAGCTTCTTAGTAGAAGTTACCGTATTGCTTACGCTTTGCTACATAAAGTTGGAAGTCCAAAAGAAGGAACTTCAATAATGTTGGAAGATAGGGTTAGTTATTCAATGAGCTATTACATTCTAATAGAAGTTGATAAAATTTAAAATTGTAATTGCTATAACAAATTAATGAATTTCCATGGATAATAGGTTGGTTTGATGTACAGTGCAGATGATATTGTTGGTTTCGCCTGCGCTTTCTATGGATGTTTATTTGCGGGTGTTGTCCCAGTGCCAATTCATCCACCTGTCCAAAAAGATGTGAGATATTTTGTTCCAGTGAAATTCCCACTTTAAATGCTTGATAAATGAATACTGTGATATGCTCTGTTGTTTAGGATGCCGGCTTACAGCAGATGGGTTTCTTATTAAATAGTTGTGGTGTACACTGGGTATTAACGTCAGATTCATGTTTGAAGAATTTACCTAAAGATGAAAGTGGATCTAACATTGCTAATTTTAAAGGATGGCCAAGAATCCAATGGTTTCATACAGAAACCCTAAACAGACCACCAAGAGATTGGCATCCGCCACATATGACGAAGGATAAAAAAATGGCTGCCTATATAGAAGTAAGCTTATTAAATATTATATTTACTTTTTATTAATGTCTTGTGGAGATTGAAGAATATACACAGTTGTATCCTGGCTGAGTACCCTGGCTCTGCTTTACTTGTATGTGTTAAACTTTCGAAACTCTAATTTATTTTTTCACCAGCCGTTAGTGTTTCAACTTGACAGTGTAATGACAGTGCTTATGATTGTGATCACTTCACATGGACCTTATAAACAATGTGAAACCTAAAATTAAAGTACTTGAAATTAGTAGGACATAATAGTTCAAATAGCACTTCCATGGTTGACGTAGTGTGTAAAATTTTAGATTTATAACTTAAAAATTAGCACTTTAAACAGGTGTTTTTCTGTTATTATTATGATTTTGAAGCAATAATTCTCATATTGAGAAAAGGAAATACCAGTTGGGCCATCTCATGACTATTAAACAACTTTTACTGGCACCAAAGAGTGGGTGCACGTACGACAATACATTTGGGTACGGCGCTGTTTACTATTTGGTTAACTTTGGATAATCATTGTGGTGAGACTACAACTTAATGGAATTCAACTGCAGCCACAATACTGTGAACCTTGTTTGTGAAACTTGTTTGTGAAACTTGTTTGTGGAAATAATTTGTTTGTTTCATTGTTTTAAGCATACAATTGGTAAAGATGGAAGCGCATTAGGTGTTGTGGTTACAAGAGATGCGATGTTTGTCCACACTCAAGCATTAACACAAGCATGCGATTACAAAGAAGGTATGACATTATATCTGTGGTTTTGGTTGATCAAGCAAAAATGTAACAGCACTAAATACTTTAATGAATTTATTGACAAATAAAATTTGACTGAATTGTCAGAGGTATTTTTTCTGACTCTGACATTGGTACAAGAACAATGTATAATAACAGCTAATTAAGAAGATATTGATGGATAAAGAAATACATAGTTGTGAAGAATCATATCCGTTTATTCATAAAACAAGTAAAAAACCTAAGCAAATTTCTTTGAAAAAACAGCTGCAATGAAAATATAATTTTATGCAGATTCGTGATGAAAATCGACAACAAGAAAGTCGAAAACAAATTTTGTTTTGAATGTTTTTGCTAGCATTAGTGATCATAATTTTTACACTAGATTCTTTAAGTATGATCTATTACTCTTAGGTGAAGTAATGGTTACCCTAGTGGATTTCAAAAAAGAAATTGGTTTGTGGCATTCGACTTTTGCTGTAAGTGTCTTGATTGTGACAATATATTTCAATGGTGTTCATATACCTTATGATAAAACTGTGACAGTTTATATTCTATGTTGTCATATGGAGATGTGTATCCACTTTTTGGTAAGTGCGGTGAAAAGGACTGGGAACAAAATGTTTGTATAGAAAAGTACATGGTGACATTTTAGATTGTGCCTAACTGAGTTGTCCTATATAACAGTATTATATAGTATTATATAGTAGTAAGGTTGATGTCAGATGCCACATTGCATTGCACCCTAAATTGAATGCAACATTTAAGGGCAACTATCTTTAGGACCAATAGCCATAACTGATGTCAACTGGGGGCCGCGATATTGACAATGGAGTAACAAAAAAATTTTGAACGGGCCAATTGTGACGTCACTCCTTGATCTGTGGTGTCTCCATAACGGTTTGTCATCACCATGCGATCCCATACATTTTTTTAATCAGCGTTCCTTCACAATTCTGTGCTTTTATTTTTTGCCACTCAAAGGGGAAGCACAGGAAAAATTAACACACTATACTAGTCACTTTATAATAGTTGACGTCTACATAATCATGATTTGAACCTCTTTAGAGTATTCTTAATGGAGTTCATGTAATATTCGTGCCACCCGTAGTTCAAGCAACAAGCCCTTCAGTTTGGTTACAACTTATTAGAAAAATGAAAGGTGATTTACACTATGTATTAATGTTGACTATCAATAACCTAAATGTCAGTTCATCAATTGTGTGTTATAATGTTTCTAACTTTCTCCATATAAAAGCACCTCAATACCTTAATACGCTTGACGATTTTAGCCACTTGTTGTATTGTTGGTTCAAAAGACCTGCATTGGAGTTTGCATTCTGGCCGGGAGCCAAAGGATGTCAGTTTATCAACATTGAGAATGCTGCTTCTTGCAGATAGAGCAAATCCATGTATGTATAATTCAAATACCGTGTCTACACAAAAGCATTGTTTTTCAATCTTCAGAGGACAACTTTGACTACAGAGATTTGGTTTTGTATTTAGGGTCTCTAGCTGCTTGTGACACTTTCGTAAATGCATTTGAATCAAAAGGACTTAGGAAAGAAGTTGTATGCTCTTGTGCACATTCTTCATCGGCCCTCACAGTTGCTATTAGACGGTTGGTTATGATTTTTTTCTTCTGTATTTTTTATTTCTGGATATAAAGTTGAAGTTGAAGGATTTTCAGTTACAGAAGAATATAATATTTTCTTGCATCTTACGGTACTAGTTTATCAAAATTCGTTCTTTGATTAGAAAATGATATCAAGCTTGTCACAACTAAAGTCCATGGTAAATCTGTGTTTTCTTTTAAACTTGTATGCTTATCTCTTATATTGATTATAGGCCTGGCACCCCTGGCTCCACTGCTGCAGGGAGAGGTGTGCTGTCCCTAACTGGATTGAGTCATAGCGTTGTACGAGTTGATAAAGAAGGTTCCCTAACTGCGTTGACATTACAAGATTGTGGTATGGTGATTCCTGGAGGTACCGTTGCTTTTCCTTCTTAAATGTTCTAGTTATGTTGACATGTTTGATACCATGTATGTGATGTTTTACCAACATACCCTTCTTAAATAACCATGTTCTAGTTATGTTGACATGTTTGATACCATGTATGTGATGTTTTACCAACATACCCTTCTTAAATAACCATGTTCTAGTTATGTTGTCATGTTTGATACCATGTATGTGATGTTTTACCAACATACCCTTCTTGTTTCTATTTAGCAAAAGTAGTTGTTGTAAGACCTGAAAGTTCACCAGAACTTTGTAAAGTTGACGAAGTTGGAGAGCTATGTGTGAATGCTTCATCAACTGGTATCTCGTATTTCGGATTAAATGGGAAAACAAATAACACATTCAAGGTAATCTGAGCAAGGATTTGTCTATTTATAAAATTGTTTGATTACTGTTAAGCATCTAATTGTTTTCTATTGTCTTTTAGTTGCAACCAATTGATGAAGTAGGAAGGAAACTTCCTGAAGTTTACGTTCGAAGTGGTTTACTTGGTTTCTTGGGACCGGTATGGTTTGCTGCTTGTGATACAAATAAAATTTGCGACTATGAAACCTGTGAAACTGATTTAAAGAAAGATTCTCCACAAGTCTGATTAACGAGTGTTGAAATTTAGCGATCTCCATCATTTTCTTAAGTTTGCTATTATCTCATATTTTAGAATGGTCTTGTATTCATTACCGGAACAACAGATGGTTCAATGATAGTCCAGGGACGAAAACACAATGCAGAAGATATAAAAGCAACTGTTCTAGCTGTTGACCCTATTAAATATGTCCACCGTGGTAGAATCGCTGTCTTCTCTGTAGCAGTTTTGAAAGAGGAACGAATGGTGATTGTTGCCGAACAAAAAAGTAATTGTAATGAAGAGGAAAGCTTCCAGTGGATGTCACATGTTTTGCCTGCTATTGATACAGTACATGCTGTTGGTGTTTATTGTTTGTGTCTTGTTCCTCCAAATGGATTGCCCAAAATGAGCAATGGTGCAGTCAGTACTCACGAGACGAAAATAAGATTTCTTGAAGGATGCTTACATCCTGTAAATGTTTTGATGTGTCCACATACAACTGTAACCAATTTACCAAAACCAAGAACAAAATATCAAGGTAAGGCTTTTATATGATTAGCTCTTCTGTTTTCTTGAATAATTGCAATGTGGGTGTTTTCGTTATTAATAGAACCAGGACCAGCAGCTGCAATAGTTGGTGGATTGTTGAAGGGTCAGCGCATGGCTGTAGCATATGGTCGTGAAGTTGCTGAGTTGGATGATTCAACAGATGTTTCAAAGAAATATCAGTTCTTGTCTGAAGTTCTGAAATGGAGAGCTCAAACAAGTCCAGATCAGAACTTGTACACTTTACTGAATAGTAAAAACCACGTGTCTGGCACAATGAACTGTTTACAGCTTCATAAAAAAGCTGAGAAATTCGCAACTGTTGCATTAGACCAAGGAAAATTGAAATCTGGAGATCATGTTGCGTTATTGTATCCACCTGGTTTAGATCTTATTGCTGCTGTGTATGGCTGCTTGTATGTTGGACTAATTCCAGTGCCAGTAAGGCCACCAAACCCCAATAATGTTGCTACTACCCTTCCTACAGTTAAGATGATCATACATGTTAGTAAATCCGTGGCCATTCTTACCACGTCAAATCTAATAAAACTGTTTAAAAGTAAAGATGCTACTTCTGTTATTGATCCTAAATCCTGGCCGACCATAGTTAACACAGATGACCTACCGCGAAGAAAGATCAACCTTACTTATCGTGCGCCAACACCGGAGTTGCTGGCTTATTTAGACTTCAGTGTTTCAACGACTGGTATGCTAGCTGGTGTGAAGGTATTAGAAGTTTTTTTTTCGGAAAGCAGTCCAACAAGAGAGGGGTTGGGTGGAGTAGTATGAACCTGTCGAAACAAACGAATAGCAGATATGAGTCATCGTAGTTACTCCAGCATTTAAAATGATTGACGTTTTTGTTATAAATATTTTAGTTGTCCCATGCAGCAGTCACATCACTTTGTCGAGCACAAAAACTTGCATCTGAGCTATACCCTACTCGAGAAGTAGCAATTTGTATGGACCCTTATTGTGGCCTGGGTTTTGTGTTGTGGTGTTTAAGCAGGTAGGCCGTCCATTGATGCCAATAGCAAAACGAGCCTGTCTTGACAGACCATAAAATATTCCGATTGTCGACGAAATCTAAGAATTTTTTTAAATCTTAAATGTTTTAAAAGGTTTTGAAGTAGAATGTTTTGATAGAATAAAACATTTCAAACGTTGTTGTATTTATGGTTCGACTGAGAAGGTTGACAGATATATCAAAGCTTTTTCCATACCTAGTGTTTATTCCGGCCACCACACCATTCTTATTCCTCCTGTGGAATTGGAGACATCACCTTCATTGTGGCTGCAAGCTGTTAGTCAATACAAAGGTAAGTTTGCTCATGGACTGGTCATATTTGCCATGATGTTTCTATTGTATTATTAGATTTATCTATACGTTCTTAATAACTTTTGTTTCGTAAATATGAATTTTGAGCTATTTCAGACAAATCCGTAAGGAAAATTTGTTATCTTTAGTTCGTGACACGATTTGTTCGTATCCTGTCATGGAGCTATGTACCAAACATTTGTCGCAACAAATCATCAGTACACTCAAGGTAAAGACATCAGCTACCAACTGTATCTTCTATACTATCATAATGCAGTTGCATTCAACCGCAGACTTGCTTATTCTCTCGTTTCTTCAGTTACGTTCTCGTTAGCAGACTTGCTTATTCTCTCGTTTCTTTAGTTACGTTCTCGTTAGTAGACTTGCTTATTCTCTCGTTTCTTTAGTTACGTTCTCGTTAGTAGACTTGTTTATTCTCTCGTTTCTTTAGATGAAACACGTGACTCTTACTTCGTTACGGACATGCGTAGTTGTTGCAGAAGAAAGACCTCGTATCGGACTTATACAAAAATTTAGTGCGCTATTCTCTGCTTTGGGTTTATCACAAAAAGCCGTCAGTACGTCGTTTGGTTCCCGAGTAAATATTGCTATATGTATGCAGGTATGACTTTTCTGTAGGTTTATTGATTTTTTTAACAGATATATACTGAGTTATGAAAGGCAATCGTCGTAAGAGAGACTGCGAGATGGTTATACTTATTAGTTCCATATGATTTCAGTCTCTGTGTAATAGATGTCAGTTTAAAGTTCCTGTTTTTTGTAACTTTTTGTTATTACTTCTAGGAAGCATCACATCCTGAAGCGACAACTGTTTTCATTGACACTAGATCATTACGGCATGATCGTATACAACAGGTGGAGAGGGGAGCACCTAGCAGTTTGTGTCTCATGGAATCTGGAAGGGTACAACTTTTTAAGACTTCATAACGTTAACAGACAGAACCAGTTTTTTATTTAATATATGGAAAAAGAATTTTTATAATTTTAACTTCTCCTTCAGATATTGCCTGGTGTGAAAGTGGTTATTGCCAACCCGGAAACTAAAGGTTTATGTGTTGATTCGCAACTTGGTGAAGTAAGTTTATCTTTATTGCCAATGTTTATTCCTGGCCAACGTTTTTGTTTGTTCATCACTACGATGTAAAAATACGTAATGTTTTTGCGTTATCAGATTTGGGTTGCATCTCAGCATAATGGCAGTGGATATTTTAACGTGACCGAAGACGATCAACTTACCGAAGAACATTTCCGCGCTCACCTAGAAACGCACGACAAAATAACACCATATGCGAGAACCGGGTATCTCGGATTTGTTAAAAGAACGGAGATTACGCAGACAGACGGGGGTATATTTTCGTAATCTTTAAATCCTTCCTCCTCATTTTCCTCTAGTTTACTGTTTGTTTAATATTGTACAATGATATAACACGTTTAGCTCCTCATGATGCACTGTTTATCGTTGGAGCGCTGGATGAAGCATTGTTATTGCGTGGCTTGAGATATCATCCGATTGATATTGAGATGAGTTTAATCAGGGGACATCGTAGTATAGGAGAGTGGTAAGACAGAGATCTTCTCAATATAAATTTCTTACAAGTCTATGGGCTCTTCTCCTCTGCCTCAATGACTTGAGCTCCTTTTTAATATTGTCTGTTTTAGCGCTGTATTCACTTGGACGAACCTGCTCGTTGTTGTGGTTGAATTGGAAGGTGACGAGAGAGAAGCATTAGATCTTGTCCCCCTGGTTACTGCTATAGTTTTAGAAGAGCATCAAGTGGTTGTGGGAGTAGTTGTTGTTGTCGATCCGGGGGTTATTCCACTTAATTCTCGTGGAGAAAAACAGAGGATGCATCTGCGAGACAGCTTTTTAGCTGATCAGTTGGATCCGATTTACGTAGCTTATAACATGTAAACCATGTTTGTTGATACACCGTTGTTACCGTAGTAACTATATTAAGTGCATTTTTGAGAAGTCTGCTGTCAGGTTTCTGGCATTTATCAAAATCTTTATGTAAATTCTTAATAATTTGCGTTTTAAAGCAATGTGTTTGAAACAGACATGCGCGGTAATTCATTTTATTTATATATATACATATGTTTATTTTATCATTGACCTAAAATCTAAATAGCCTCGTTCTTAGTCTTCTGGCTTAATGCTATAAGCTACACTAAAATGTTGATGAAGACTGAAAGCGAGGCTGCAATTTATTAACATTTTTATCAAATAGCACCATTCAAGATACCGTGCCCCCGTGTCCCGAACTCATCCGGCCCCGAACTCATCCGGTCCCGAACTCATCCGGCCGACAAACAGGAATAATTCTTGAGTGTTTCGAGCAGTAGACATATTTTTCACAAATGAAAAAACAACAACATTTTTATAAAAAAAAATATTTCCCAAATCCATATTTTTTTTGGCAAATGTGGTATGCTGTTTCTCCTTTTCTTCGGTGGTAACGTTAGAAGAGCGGAAATCGTGACTGAATGAATATTCAAGTTTGTTTAGAAACTAACAATTCACACAATCTCTCAAAGTATTTCCACAAATAATTAAAAGATTTTCCCTGAATTTTTCAGTTTTCTTGTAAACATCTGATTGAATGGAAAGCTTCTTCTTTTTTTGATTCCTATCAGTAGAATTTATACGTATATTTTTTGTACTTTTGATTGCTTAATTAATTTCAAACCTTGTAGTAATATTGTTTAATATAGAAATGATAACACAGAAGTGGTAGATTTAACCATTTTCAAACCACCCGGATGGGCCCGGGTTTTTTTTACAAGAACGTCTAAATATCAGCTGATGCAGGATGTGCTTATTTTTTCATACTTTTTCAGCCTCGAATGTTCTTATTTGGGTTCTTTCTAAAACACTTATTAGAAATGTGCGGAACATTTTTTGTTTGCTGGTTTGCGTATGTTTCTTGTATTTCCCAAAGAAAATTTTTTTGTATCGGTCTACTTTCTCACATGGAGAGGCTGTACATTTATTATACAGACGAAGATAAAGGGAAAAACTCCTCCGGCAAAACTCCTCTTTTCTTCTTTTATAAGGGGAAGTAAATTCAGTCTGAGCATGTTCTTAAGATGTTCTTAATTTTTGACCAAATCTCAGCTTCGACGCGCTTATAAACGAGGTTCTAATTTTAAATCATATAAACCGTGTACTCAATGAAAGTCATTTCGGAGTGAAATCTATTTGCAAAGTCCTCAGAAGCCATTCGAGGGGAGAGGAAGATCCGGGCGCAGGTGTTATGCTGGTTGTGATCAACCGCCGTCCGTATATCGAAAAGGCAAGAGACCCTGTGTTAGAGGTTGTTGGCTTGTGATTAACTTTCAATAGAAAATTATGCGTTGTTTCTAATGTGTTATATTCCCGAACGATCCTACTAAATTTCTCTACTTCTTTTATATCTGTGTAGTGATTCCCTATTCTACCCTGAACTACACCATATATCTCCGAGTAGGGTGCCCAACTTTCCGTGGCTGCGCTGTTGTTGTGTTTTAGTAGGGTGAGCTTTTTAGTTTAACCACGTTAGCCTACACACTAGCTTTCTAGTAGGATCGAATTGGCCAGCATAATCAAATCATCTTTAATTTACGGCACTCCCAATAGAATAGGGGGAAGTTGCAAAGAAAGTCTTTATAAATATATCATTTTTTTCCCTATAATTTCCGTTTACATTATAAGCCTTTAAAATTAAAGATTCAGCTTAAGTAATGATTATTTTGCGTGCTTTTCTGGTGAATTTCAACTAGTGATTTCATATTTGATGTTTTTGTTTTTTGTTTCTCCAATACCCCCTGGTACAAACATTGAATTTCAAGCTGTTATTGCACGAGCACGTGTCTATCTCTATACACAACAACAAACGGAAGACGGGATTGAACTGAACTACCCAACGGTGACCACGCGACATTTTCTAAACTACCAAACATGAGTGACGAAGATAAAGAAGTTGATGTTGAAAGTGGTGAAGACGTACGTTGAAGTTATCATTTCGTAGTATATTGTTTTTCTCACCACTTGTGCTGAAGTTACATAGCTAGCTACATTTCTTTAATGCGGAACCAGAGCAGATGAGGGTTTTCCAGAGTCTTCTTTAAAAAATATTTAGGAAGTTTTTTTTGTTTTCATTACAGGATGATGGGGATAATGGTGAACCAAGAACCTTCGCATCATTAGTGAGTTTCTTTCATTTTCTGCGTAATTTTTTTGTTCTGATCATTCGCGTGAACAAGTTCAGACTGGCAGTCAGCATGAATAACACATGTGATATAAACCTAACCTATGCGTCATCATGACATTTGCTTTGGCTTTTACACGACAGTTTAAATCCTTGTGTGGCGTGCTACCCTTTTTTTTTTTATAAGAACCAGTAATTTTTGATTCAGCCTGATTATTCTTATTTATTTTTTGAAAATTTTAGCCTCCAATTTGTTCTTATTTGTTCTTAATTTAATTCTAGAGTCAAGACTTAAATTTTTGCTTGTTCTTATTTTTTCCATGTTCTGTTTTGTATATATAATATATATTCATTCACTTAAGAACAATTACAAATAATATCATTATATAAGATCACTTTATATTATTTCACAGTTTGTCCAAATTTCTGCATCAACTAACCCTATATTTGTGTATATATATATATATATATATATATATATATATATATATAAAGTGATCTTATATAATGATATTATTTGTAATTGTTCTTAAGTGAATGAATCGAAAAATGCTAGGGTGTTCGTGTTGTCACAAGTTGTAAAATTGCTTTTAAGTATACTGGCATCCGATTTTTGTCTTAGTGGCATCCAATTTTTGGCTTAGTTGCAGTTTTCTGAAACAATTATCTTGTCTTGCAAAGGACAAGTCAGAAACATATTAAATTGTTTTGAAACCAGAAACCAGAAATTATTACAGGTTTATGGAATGGGTCAATAGTTTAATCCTGAATTTTTGTATTTGAATATGAATTTCTCTTTACTCTATTTCGCTGTGTCTGCATGACCAACAGTTTCTTTTGTTTTCATAGCCTTAAATGACCGGCAGTTGACTTGCTTACTTCTTTATTTTTAATCTGAAGAACGACAAAAATATCTGAAAGGTACACTGCCTGCCACAAAAAACTGTCGGCCATGTAGACACTTTGAATTTAGTTTCCCATACAAAATAAGCATTAAAGGTGTCATATATACATCAAACCTTTTGGGTATGGTGGTGTTTGTTTTCATTTGTTGAAATGTCAAGTTGCGTGACTTTCGAATTTGGACAATGGACATGCCTTTAGGAAGCAAGTCATTCACTTCGAAACATTGAACTAATCTTTAGCTGACTGGTGAGATTGAAGCAAAGTTTTTTATAAAAGTATGAAGCATAAGTTAGTACCTTGTTCCCTAACCCTTGCAGTTGTATGGACTATTCATATTTCAAATTTTAAACATAAAAATTTTATATATCCAAGTCAATGAATTATGAATGCTCTGTAATTTTGAATGTAGTTGAACTAGTTGCTTCATTAAAAAACTCAAACATTATTGATTGAAAAAGGACATGACTTTTCAGGACATGACCTTGTGTTCAAGGTAAAATATAATATCCTGTAATATCCCCAAAATTCCAAGCGCATTAAAACCAGAATGGGTGGATTGCACCAAAATGGTACCGTATCATCAAAAATGGTTTAGGTTCTTAGTTAGTTAGTATTTTAGTCTGAAATAAATTACTGAGGGTATTTTATATCATTTTTTTCTTATTTTTGCATGGAATTGGATCAATAGTGTGTGTAACCAAAATATGTCCCATCCTTAATGCTCTGTTATGAAGATATTTTAATAGTCTTATAATTTTTAACAAAAGTATACTGATACCTTTTTGCTTATATTATAATTGCTTTTGCTTTCAACACAACCCTTGCAATTCAGATTATGTGATTTACATCGGCAAAATTATTTCTCCTAAAAATCATTGATAAAAAAAGTTGGACAAGACAGTTTATTTCTTTTACCGACATACAAGATGTCTGATAGAACTGTATATCGATTGGGACATTAATGTCATTACCTCGGACATCAACTTCTACGTTATCAAAATGAAATGAAGAGTGAAGTGTGAGGGGCCGATTTAACCTGTGAACCCCAAACACAGTAGACTAATTGCCTTTCTCTTTAATTCATTATTATTGCCTTTCTCTTTAATTCATTATTAAAAATCAAATGACCTGTATGAAATATAATTTATTTTACTTGTGATTTAATAACTTTTTATTATTTTCTTCAAATGCGAAAATGACATGGATCATTCCGAATATAAGTAAATGAATGAAAGTTGAAAATGAAACTGATGAAGAAACAGGGTGTGAAAAACTTAAAAATTCATCTGCACCAGGCAAACATTAGTGTGATTATAACACTTTTACGGTTGAGGTTGTATTTAGTAATACATTTATGTTGAATGTTCGACTTTTTAGCCAGGAGTTATGAAAAAAGTATATTCAATGAAATATTTCTTAAAATGCATGGGTTATAAAAAAATATAAAACCAGACATTTTCCATTTTCGTAATTATGTTAGACTTTAATCTTTCAAATGTATTCATTCTTTCAACACATGTTCAGTCTTGTTTTGCAAATTTAAATGTTGTCAATCGTAAAAACGAAACCAAAAAAAAAAACTTGTGAAGTAAAAATTTTAAAAAATAAAAAAAATAATTATCTTTTCTATGAGATAAATAAAGTAATATGGAATTTTTTTTAACAAGTTAGAAAAACAGTAATTTCTATGTCGGCATTTGCTGTGTGCCAACACCAGGGCTGCAACATAACATATCTTGACAGAAGTAGTGATATGTCCTGTCTATAATGGGATGTAATACACTTCAGTACATACTGAAATTTTTTACTCAAGAAATTTTTGTCATAGCAATCAAAGTAAGGGGCTGATTACATGATCATTTTCATCCCGGATACCAGGACATCTCAGTTGGCGGGCCAGCTCACATTGTCTAATTGATTCTCTTGTTTTTACAAGTGCTATTATATGTTTACTTTTCACCTTTTTCATCTCATGCTGCAATGTTTTTTTAACATAATACCGGGCTGAACAATATTTCTTGAATTGAGATGTACTTTTCAGCCCCATACCCAGGATGAAAAGTGATCATGTAATCACCCCCTAAGAAAAGAGAAACTAAAAAAAATATGAAGAAAATTAATCGATCATCATCTTTAGTATACAAAAAGTGCCCACGATGCAATAATGAAGAAACGTTCGATGGAAACACCATGCAATATGCATTCCATATATTTATCAGATTTATTATTTACACACAGCTTCACACCCTGCTTAAACTACAAATCAAACAAAGTGGTATGAAAATACACAGAAAATGTTAACATCTAAAAGAAATCTTATTTAATTTTCATTTATGATCATTGCAGTGAAGCAAATCAACAGAACATTATTGAAATTTAAAGAAACAGCATTTAATTGTCTCAGATATTGGTGCAAAATTTGAGTTACTCATTATTACAGCATCCATGATCTATCAAGAAAAATGACATCAACATTTGTAAACAATACATCATGCGATGACTTGAAGTCATCTATTAGCTGACTTATTTTAAAAGCACAAGTTTCACAAGGACAAATGTTCAAAACTTTTTTGATTTGAGTTGACTTGATTTTTTACACTTGCTACTGTTTTACAGTCGTATATTCATAGCATAATGTATTCTAATGCAATCTTCTATGGAAGTTCAATGAAGTTCAATTTGTCAGCAACATAATAATATTAGCAGGCCTGGAAATTTGGCGAAAATGATCATTCCATTACTGTGACATTTTCCATGAAGGTAAAATCGTTTCCTCACAGTCAAAATTTAAGGTGTCCCTTTTTATTAGAACTTACAATAAAAAAATCTTATCCCGGCTAGACTAGGTAATGCTGATGCTAAGAACAAAGCGTTTACTGTATGATTCACAGGAAGAATGGGTTGAGAAACTTTCAATGGTCAATTATTCAAAGTATAATTTGCGTAAACCAAAAGTCGGTCGTGTCTGCATGAATCGTTTCCCTAGACTTAACGAAATGTCCAGGCCTGATTAGTCACAACAAGTCATGAAGTCATAAGAAACACTGTGGTTTGAGGATAACTCTAGTAAAGGTAATGTTTGTGGTTTGAGTTTTGGAATTTGGTTATTGGAGTCCGAATTGATGATATATACAGTATCCAGATATTTTTGGAGAGTAATTTCAGTGAAATGAACTTCAACTTTTTTTTGGAATTTCCAGTTACATTGGGGGTATGGGAGGTGGTGCTTTTGAATAATAGTGTAAGGTCAAAATGATGAATTAAAAGTAGAAAACAAATTTCTACTGAACTTCCTTCTCTTTGTTCAATTTTTATCTGATCTAGTATTATAAATTTGATATTAAATTTGGTACTTGATGTCTGATTTTAATAATTTTATCTGTTGTACTGATAGGCTGATAAACGAGCTCATCACAATGCATTGGAAAGAAAAAGGAGAGATCACATCAAAGATAGCTTCAGTGGTTTAAGAGATTCAATCCCATCTCTGGAAGGCGAGAAGGTAACAACTTTCTTACTGCACCATTTCAAGTCAAAGGTTTTGTAAACTGTTATGTAAACCTGTATGCAAGGTCAAGGTGTCATAGTGTGACTGACGAGTGCTGTGTTTGAGTCTCAGTCATGTCACATCTCAATACTTCACTCTGATGTGCTTTAAAAGCAGTGTATCAGACCATTTGGAGCCATCAATTGTATCGGGCAAGTTAGATCAATGCTATACGATAAATCATGTCACCACTAACAACTTTATCATTTTCATTCACTGTCTTTTGGAGTTGAGAAACAGATTGCAGTTTAACAGCTTAAGAGAATGTGTACAACATAGGAGGCTGTCATAAAGAGAGAATCGAAGTTGAAGCTTAGCCTAGTAAATGCAGACAAGATATTCTAGTTGATGGCAGATAAGGAAGGGGTTGACCACCGAAAGACTTGTAGTGAACTAGTTAGGAAAGACTTCAGAGAAAAGTCAGTAAGGATACATCAAAGGATAACGTAGCATGGAAGTCAGTCGTCAGAATTGGTCTAACCCACGCAAGCATGGAAAACAGACATTAAGCCCGGTATGATGATGATGATGATTATTTTCATTTTAGTCATCCAGAGCACAGATATTGCACAAGGCAACTGAGCATATTCAATATATGAGGAGGAAAAATCATTCTCATCAGGTATACTTTTTAAAGAAATCATAAGGATCTATTAATCGTGTTCCAATTTTTAGCTACTATTTAAAAATGCTACTATTTAAGGATGTGGACATACTACAAGCTGATAAATCAGCCCACTTAAGTTGATTGCAAAAAATTTGTATTCAATTTTTTTCTGCTTTAATTGAAGGCTGATATTGATGAACTGAAAAGACATAACATGATATTAGACCAGCAAGGTATTTATTGTTTTTTTTTTTGTTTTTTTTTGTTGTTTTTTTTGTTTTTTTTTTATTGGACTGAACTATACACATTATTATTATGCATGTTAACTTTTCATTAAGAATCAGTGTCTTTTAAATTTCTTACTGTTTGCACACTAAAAAATCTGAAAATCTGAATTCTTTTGAATCTACTTGCTTATACTAAACATATTCCTTACTTTAGTACGCCAATTAGAGAAGGCACGTGCAAGCGGTACTTTGACCTTAGATGCAGCAACTGCAGCATTATTAAGTCCAGATATGTTATTGCAACCCAATGGTGAAAGTGTATTGGTCCAATCAGATGCGATGGGTAAAAGTGAACCTGTTGTCCTTGATCGTCCAAACAATGCCGGTGACCATGATGATTATACAATAGCGCCAAAGAGGTTAAAACCTGAACCTCCTTAGCGAAAATGCAACGTTTTTTTTAACTTAAATCATCAGGTTTTATCTGGTTTTGACTTTAAAATAAGAATTTGTATTTATAAACCATTGACAAAATATTACAATATCTGCTATGTTTTTCTCTTTACACACCTCACTTTTTTCTATTCCTTTGTTGCACTAAACTGGAAAAACCTTTTGGTACTGCAGCGTTCAATGCACATTTTAGTCATCTTTCACAGTCATAGTTGATTATTGCTTTTCCAATTTCCCTTGATTTTGAGAACACTTCTGAAACTTCTAATTGATGGTTGATTTTCCAGGTTAGTTCACTATTAACAATGAATTTAAACTTTGCTCGTGTTGCTTGTTTGAATCTTCAGCTATTTAAACATGTACCTACAACAGGGCTTCAGATGTATTTTCAAAGTCTGTTATGTTTATGTGAATATCATTAAATAATATTGAAAATTATAATGTCTGAAAAAGTATTTCGAAACAGCTTGGAAAAGTTGGAGAGGAGCTTTAAAGGTGTACAATAGAAAGTATAAAATGTAATTAGAAGGTCCTTGAAATTTTAAAGAGTCAGGTTTATTTATTTTTTGCCAGTTTTATCAAAGATATGGTGATGAATCATGATTGACAAATTGATTATTTACGTTTGTTATGTTCTTATTATGTACTTGTGGAATAATTTGAAAAAAATATCAATAGCTATGAAATTTTTATTGTTACATTTTTATGTGTTTACACCATGCCCTGCTGTAAGGAGTATATACAAGAGTAAGTTTTTGAAGAACAAAAGCAAAAACTGAATACTAAGGGTGTCAACTTCCATTTTCAATTCTGTATTCTTAATAAACTGTACCTGATGTTTATTTGATATACAGGATGTGTTTTGACACTCAGGAGAAATTAGTCATTGCAGTTTCAGTTCTGTAATTTCAATATTTTTGCTTCATTTATTTGTGACCTTTTTTAACATGTAACTTCCAACTATTAATATCTGGTTGACCTTATACCAAATGTTGTTTTTGGTTCGTATTTGGATAGTAGAAAGTGGTTTTGAAGGATAAAGATGGGAACTGTTTAGCAAATTACATTTTCGGTTTTAAATCTTTTAGGGTTTGATCATGATAAGATTAGGTAAAGCAAGGGTCTTGTGTGTTACCAATGTTTTGATAAGAAGCTGCACCACATCTATTACTCAGGTTCGTTTCACATTTTAAGTTCTTGCATAAATTGTACTTGCACTGACATGAAATCATTTAAAGATGCATTTCTTTGACACTGTATGTAGGCTTTCCTTTAAATGATTATTTTTTATTATTGTTTTTGCTGTGTGTATTTTAGGGAACAGTTCGAAGAAAACTGCCTGATGCAACTAAACCATTCTCAGAATTTTTGACGGATTCATTTGGTCGAAAACATAACTATTTAAGAATTTCATTGACTGAGCGTTGTAACCTTAGGTGTAAGATCCTCATAAATCTCCCATTTTCTTGATTCCTCTTCTTGTAAATAATACTGTTGTTGATAAATAGCTTTCTATTTTCCATTGACAGGTCAGTACTGCATGCCTGAAAATGGTGTCTCCCTTACTCCCGATAGTCAGTTAATGACAACAAATGAGGTCATCCATCTTGCGCGTTTTTTCATTAATGAAGGTGTTGATAAAATCCGACTTACTGGAGGTGAACCACTTATCAGAAGGGATATTTTACAGATTTGTGGTAAGATTCAATTTTGAGTTTTGATGTTGAAACCTGTGATGGTTTCATCGTTATCATTACTGTCTCATTTTCAGACCATCAAAATATGTGGTGTAAACATTGTAAAATTTGTTTGGGTCAGCAAGGGTTCGGGTCAGGCTTTGCCTCGTTCTTTCAAACACTTTCATTACAGTTTATCCTGGAATAGTTAGCTGGTCTGGAAATTACTTCATATAACTGAATCATGAAATTCTCATTTTCAGAAAATTTGACTTCAATCACTGGTTTGAAAAGTCTTGGAATCACAACAAATGGGATTGCAGCTAAACGCAAACTTCCACTATTAAAACAAGCTGGTCTCACACATGTTAACATCAGTTTGGACACATTGATTTCAAAAAAGTTTGAATTTATCACGCGTCGGAAAGGTTAGAAGTTTTAATGTATTTTGTTTAACAGCCAGAGTTTGGCATTTTCAAGGGTTTTTTTTTTCATATTTTGCATGAGAAATGAAGAACACTCTTTCTTCCTATTCATAAAGCATATGTTAATTTATGTTAAATGCTATGTACTGAATGTATATGATTCAAATAGCAACTTTTATAATGCTTCAGGTTTCAAGCAAGTACTAGAATCAATTGATGTGGCACTGAAACAGAATTTTCAATGCATCAAGGTGACTTGTAAGCATCAATTCTTAACTAATAAAGTCAAACCACAGAGGTTGTTATTGATTGTTGCTTGGTTTCCCTCTGTTGTTATGAACATGACATTCTATTTCAAACCATAGTCGGACTTTATGTTTTATGCACTAAAAAAATAAATAAAATATTCCTTAATAAAATGGAATACCAGATTTATTATATTTCCTCCAAGTGACTCTTAAACTACGTTATACTGTACCAAACCTACCAAAAGTTTTTTTTTATGATTTGTAGTCCTAAATGTTTGAGATCTTTTCGAAGCTCCGGTATATCTACCTCGCATGATCTGCTCCCGATTATTGGAATTTCTCCTTCACACTATCTTTATGCTCAAGTCTGTCTTAATAGAAGTAAACGGGATAATGGAGCATGAGTATAGAAGCAAGGTTGCTAGCTGTTTATTAATATTGATGAATTTTGTTCTTTCAAGGTTAACTGTGTTGTTATGAAGGGACTGAATGATGACGAAGTTGCTGATTTTGTTGCTATGACAGAATTTGAGGTATACCCTATACGTTGCAAGGCGGATGTTTTGACCAGATTTAATTAATAATGCTTTATTGAATTTCTGCGAAAGCAAGAAATACATTACAACCGGCTTTGTTTTCATGTTTTTCTGACTGTCCAAACCTCAACAGTTTTCTAAGCTAGACCTCTGGATATGTACAGTGCAGCAATTTTTTGATATACCATTTAAACATAAATCTCTCTCAATAAAGTTTGTATTTATATACAATCAAAGTACATGCTCAATGATACGGTACGTGCTGATACGCGTAATATTTTTTGAAGTGGAAATCCTGCTTAATTGTTACTCAAAAATCTTATGGGCTTTATGATTATAATGTAATGTCCGCATTCTTTGCTTGATAATTGCTGGTCGTTTCAAAATAAAATATTAATGATCAAGTCATTTTTTCCAAACATGTGCACACAATCGTGTAGGAAATTTAATGCTTTTTATACGAACAATTTATGTTTTATTTGGCTCCCTGAGGGCTCATATAAGAATTCTTTTAATAGACATTAGCGCTTTCTGTGTTATTTCATGCATGTTATTTGATTTTTAGTTTCCACAGGGAACAAGCTTGAAATTAATGTGATTCCCTGACAGGCTATTTACATGAGGTTTCATGTCGGGTGACTCAATTTTATTTAAATGCAACCCACATGAAATTTAAATTAATGTTCAACTACCCATGCTCACAATAACAAAACAAAAGATATATTGTGGAGATCTGTAGGGTTGTCATCAGTATCAGTACGGCCACACTGATGTGAGTTTTGAAGCGACATGAAATTAAATGTAAACAGAACACCATTTGATAATGAAAATTTTATGTCGGCTATCACGTAAATGCACTCTTAGGTACTTTGACACTTTACGATACCCTGTTAACTTATTCGCATAAAGTTTGAAAGATATTATTTATGTTGTTATCGGTGTTCTCTTTTATTCTCTATGAACAGCTAGTACAAGCAGAAATCCTTTTGCCCATGAGAGCATCTAGTCCACTTTGATTTTCTTACACTTTATTGAAGGACAATTTTTCAATGTTTTTCTTGTTTAGAATTTGGATATCCGTTTTATCGAGTACATGCCATTTGATGGTACGTTTTTGTTACAAAGTTTTCAGTCCATGTTTAAGGAATATATCGACCATGTTTCCATGATGAACTGTTTATTCTTCACTTTGACCTGAACAAATTGTGATGAAGAACATACGTGCTGAAAACTCTTACGGCGATATATTTAACAACATTCCTTTAACTTTTAAAAGTTTCCTGTATTTGTTGACAGAAAGAAATTTCTTTTTGTTTTTTAGACAATCGTTGGCACGAAAGGAAGTTTGTTCCTTATAGTGAAACATTGAAAAGGATTCGTTATGTTTGGCCAAATATCGTCAAATTGTGTGATGATAAAAATGACACTTCAAAGGTAAACATCAATTAAAAAATATAAGAACGTGTTGTTTTCCTAGCTAGTGGAAGTAATCTGAACCTACTCCTGTGAAAAAAAAAATATCCAAGTCTAGGATGAGCCTTTTATAACGAACATTTTTACACCCTTCTCAGAGTTACTGTTTGGTGGTAATGAGGGCGTAAGGGTGTTAAATTGAATATTTCTTCTGGGAGTAAGGTGGTTGTGGAATGGTAAGTTGGGAATGGGCACTAACGAATTCGTGTTTTGAAACTGGCCAATTGTTTTGTCAACATACGTTTTTCCTGTATTTGTATTTAGGGTTATAAAGTACCTGGATTCAAAGGGAAGTTTGGTTTCATTTCGTCTATGAGTGACAATTTTTGTGGAGGCTGTAATCGAATACGTCTAACGGCTGATGGAAATCTAAAGGTTCAACATTTCATATAGTAACCATAGTAACGTGTTTCTTCTCCCTCTTTATGAAACTATCATTTATACCAAAGGGTGACCACAATTATTGAAGAAATTGCATTTTATGTATGGAAACAGCGTTATGATAAAATAGTTGTCACTCTGTAAAAATGTTAAATGTTTCTGTGGGTATATGTGTTATTGAATTAATAAATTTCAGGTTTGTTTATTTGGTCCAAGTGAAGTGTCACTTGTTAATGCTTTGAGATCTGGAAAATCAGACCAAGAAGTATTGGAGATTATCTCTACCGCGCTTGGTAATAAGAAAAAGCAACACGCAGGTATAAAGTAGTATACATTGAGTTTATATTGGTCGTCTCAATGTTTGGTCAAGCAGTGTTTGATATCTGTAAAATAACGATGCGATTAGATCGCTTGTCAATCATTCTTTGTTCTGTATGATCTTTTTTTAGGTATGCACACTTTAGTGAAAACTAAAAATAGACCAATGATTCTTGTTGGTGGTTGAACACCCTCAACATTATCTTTCAGTTGGAAGAACAATGGTTTTTGATGATCGATCGCGAAGAAGTCTGTTATATATCAATAACGCATTATCTACATATCCGAATGTTATTATACGAAACCATATGTCTACGAATTCATATCATCCTGAACTTTCGCATGTCACCAAAGATGGGAAAGTCCACATGGTTGATGTTAGTTCAAAGACATTTAACCGGAGATCGGCTTCTGCATCGGCAATCGTCTCGGTTGACAAAGTTGTTTTCAACGCCGTCAAAAATAACACCATCGGGAAAGGTGATGTGTTGTCTGTGGCGAAACTTGCCGGAATAATGGCTGCTAAAAATACTTCTAATTACATCCCGCTATGTCACCATGTATCGTTGACACACGTGGACGTTCATATTGAGTTGGATGATAGTAACCGGAATATCAGGTTATTATCGAAAATTTCTTGTACTGACAGAACTGGCGTGGAGATGGAAGCGCTAATGGCTGTAACCGTCGCCTCGCTGACAATATATGACATGTGTAAAGCGTTATCGCATGATATTATAATTCGAAACGTTCAACTTGAAAGCAAAGAAGGTGGCAAGAAAGACTTTCATAGGGAAAAATGATATAATATTTATTCTCTTAGTAGATGTACCTATAATTAAATTTTTACTTGAATGGATCCGGCATGTGAAAGTGGTATACTCAATGAATTAAATAAAATGGTGGCGATTATTTATGGAAGTTGCATTCTTGACCTTTTTATGGCTAAATGATTGTAGTCAATGAATTGTATCAGTGTTCTCAGCTAAATCTTAAAATAAAATGCCCTGGTTTCTCAGAAAATATTCCAGTAAATTTCCCCGATTTTAAGGATGCAATAACATATAGTTCATCTGACAATTTCTCCTCACCTAAGTTTATGGTGAAAACCTTATAAATTTTGTCTGGATAAGTGAGGCTAGAGTCAAGTTATGCCGCGTTCTTTCAAACATGCATCAAGGTGATTTGTAAGCATCAATTCTTAACTAATAAAGTCAAACCACAGAGGTTGTTATTGATTGTTGCTTGGTTTCCCTCTGTTGTTATGAACATGACATTCTATTTCAAACCATGGTCGGACTTTATGTTTTATGCACTAAAAAAATAAATAAAATATTCTTTAATAAAATGGAATACCAGATTTATTATATTTCCTCCAAGTGACTCTTAAACTACGTTATACTGTACCAAACCTACCAAAAGTTTTTTTTTATGATTTGTAGTCCTAAATGTTTGAGATCTTTTCGAAGCTCCGGTATATCTACCTCGCATGATCTGCTCCCGATTATTGGAATTTCTCCTTCACACTATCTTTATGCTCAAGTCTGTCTTAATAGAAGTAAACGGGATAATGGAGCATGAGTATAGAAGCAAGGTTGCTAGCTGTTTATTAATATTGATGAATTTTGTTCTTTCAAGGTTAACTGTGTTGTTATGAAGGGACTGAATGATGACGAAGTTGCTGATTTTGTTGCTATGACAGAATTTGAGGTATACCCTATACGTTGCAAGGCGGATGTTTTGACCAGATTTAATCATAAATGCTATAAGTACTTTATTCACTTTCATTTTCTTATATTTTATTGAAGGATAATTTTTCGATCTATTTCTTGTTTAGAATTTGGATATCCGTTTTATCGAGTACATGCCATTTGATGGTACGTTTTTGTTACAAAGTTTTCAGTCCATGTTTAAGGAATATATCGACCATGTTTCCATGATGAACTGTTTATTCTTCACTTTGACCTGAACAAATTGTGATGAAGAACATACGTGCTGAAAACTCTTACGGCGATATATTTAACAACATTCCTTTAACTAAAAGTTTCCTGTATTTGTTGACAGAAAGAAATTTGTTTTTGTTTTTTAGACAATCGTTGGCACGAAAGGAAGTTTGTTCCTTACAGTGAAACATTGAAAAGGATTCGTTATGTTTGGCCAAATATCGTCAAAATGGGACTGGAACTGGGAAAGTGAGGCTAGAGTCAAGTTATGCCTCGTTAATTCAAACTTTTTGTAAGACTTTTCACCGTAAATTCATAGTGAGGAGAAATTATCAAATGAACATACTTATAATAGCAAGATCAGGTTGTGAAATATCAAATTATTTCAAATTACTTTGATTTTTCATGCACATCTTAAGTACTTGAAGAGAAGTAATTTTGACTAAATATGCTCAATTGAGCGCCTGAGAAAAAATCCTGTTAGAACCTTTTCGTGATCGCTAAAGTTGGAATCAATCCTACTCTGTCGCTCGCAAAAAGTTGAGCGATAATTTTCATGCTCGATAGATTTTTCATGTTTGTCGTTGATCGTTGAAGCGTGTTGAAGTTGAAGCGTGTAATAGGAAAAGTTTGATACTTGCATATCATAGAAGTTGTTCAACCTAGGACGATATCAACCAATCGAAATTTTTAAACATATGTTTAAAATCTTTCAACTTGTATGATGATAAATCGCTGCACATATTCTGTACATCCTGAAAAGACATTTTGGGAAAATGTAAGTTCACATTTCACATGTGAAATTGGCAAAGAAAGCAAAATAGGAAGATACTGAACGTCTCATTTTAGCAAGAATGAAAATGTATAGAACGTTGGAAACACCGCAATGAACGGGATAATAGTATTTCAAAGAAAACCACTTTCATTAATAATAATCATAACGGGATTATATTTCGATTCCAAAATATTGCTTGCCTTTTACATCGAAATAGCATACGATAGTGTATATGTAGATGTAGTTGTATAAAAGTAGTTAAAGAAAACAAAAACAATTTAAACGATGAAATAAACGGTTATAGGAAATTGCTGAGTTGAGGGAAGTTCCTTTGAAGTCGAGATAAATATAATTGGATTGCGATTGTTGAGTAGAATTGAAAACAATTGCACAGGTTGTTGAACAGCAGAAAAAATTGGCTTAGTTAGCTCATTGAAAATCATTTCGGCATCTAACATCTTGTTTAATGTCAAGTTTTAGCGGCAACCTTTTCGTGGATTGATTTGTAGGCCAGGACGGCAATCGAGTACTTTAATGGGATTAAATTTCGCGGTTGGGCCCATCCGCGAAATTTTAAGATTTCGCGGGGATTTAATTTCGCGGATGAGGGGTTTCCTAATTTTTCGCGGGGATTTAATTTCGCGGATCAGGATTAAATCTAATTTTTCTGAAATTATTCCAAATTTTGCAAACAGAACTTCTCTCAAAATTTTGTTTCGATAGTGTGCGAAATTCGGAAAATAACGAAGAGATTTTACTCAGAACGGGATTTGAGGGGCGGGCGATAATAATGAATCTATAAAAAGGTATAAATCGATAAAAATTTAAAATTTTCGCGGATCGAAGAAAAATTTAAAATTTTTCGCGGGTATTTAATTTCGCGGATGAGGCCCTTTCAAATTTCCATTGGGACTTAATTTCGCGGATGACACCCAAATCCGCGAAATTTAATCCCCGCGAAATTTAATCCCATTAAAGTAGCGAAATCGTTCTTCAACAGGAAGCCATGACAAACTTATGTCTTTCATCTCTGCTTTCTTATAAAGTACGAACCCAGCCGCTGCATTTTGCACTCGTTGTAATAGTTTAAGAAGATATGATGGTAAGGTGCTCATTACAAAATTTCCATAGTCCAGACGCGATTATTAAAGATGTTAACTGTTTTCGGATGGGAAGTGGTAATGAACGTTTTAGCAGTCTTAAAGTTCTGAGGGTGCTGTAGCGTTCTTTTGTGATTTTGTGGACATGCTCAACCTAGTCCAGTTGTTTCTTGAATACCAAGCCAAGTATTTTCATCTCATTTACGTAATCAATTGACTTCTCATCAATAGATATTTTCCATATATATCATATTGGTCCAGTTGATAGATCCTGCGGAGGGCCTTTGCACAGAAGATCATAGGTGACCACTTTTTCAGCTTTATCAAATCTTCTTTTATCATCTTTATCCATTGCTTTCAATATGTCATCACAGAGTTTAAGTAGGCAAGTAACAGTGGAGTGCGATTTTCTGATGCCATATGTTGCGACGATTGATATATACTAAAAGTCTCCAGATATTCACTAAGTTGTTGGGCGACAACTCAAAGACTTTGGATAGGACAGATAACAGTGAGATTGGGCGGTAATCAAATGGTTTTGTAGTTTTTTTTATTTTTGGTATTGTAGTGATTTTCGCTTGTTTCCAGGTTGATGGGAACGGGTTTTTTTGTCAATGAATCCATTGATGATGTACATTAGTGGCGAGATGATGTATTCTGCTGTTGGTTTTATCAGATGGGCAGGAATTTCATCAGGTCCAATTGAACAGTCGTTACGAAGTTTGTTGATCGATGTACGTTACATTTATTATTTTGAAGGAGTTTTGAAGTCAGGTAATAGATTGACTGCTTTCGAAAGATTTTCCCGTGTTTACCTCTTGCAATTGGTGAGAAGTTCAGCGGTTTGGTTAAAGTGGATATTCAGTTTTTTTGGGTCTTCTGTGATCAGTTCATTGTTTGGGTTTAAAATTCGGTGAATCGTTTGTAAAAATTCACTTTGGTCTCTTCGATGATACTTTTACGGTTTAAAATCCTGCTTTTGGCTGCCTTATAACAAGTTTCGATCTATTCCGGATGGATAGATAGCAGAAAAAAAAAGTGTAGCAGCACGTAATTCAAATGGTGTTTCGTCGTATCTGTGCTGCATTCTCGGTCCAGTTGATCTACATCTTCTTTCGTTTTCGAGTTGAAAGTTAAGTATTCTGGAGCGTCTTCGTTGTACAAGCTCTTGTGGATCAATTTGAAGATGGCGTATTCTGTTGACTTTTGGACTGGTAGCCAGCCTAATTTGATGACGTCTTTCGTATGGCAGTAGTGGTTGAAGGCAAAAGCAACTGTTGAATTTTGAATCTTTTGCAGCCGTTTTGATTGTAGTGTTGTTACTCCTGTACACGTTCCAATCCTCGACGGTTTGAGTTTAGTGCGCTTTCTTTCTAAAGTTGTCTCATTGTTTTGGTCTGTTGATGTTTAGGTCTTTTAACCATGGTAGAGGAGGTCGTGCTACTTTATATCGTTTCATAGGTGCATGTCGTTCAATGCACTCGAGTACTAGTTTATTGAATACTTCAAGCTATTCAAGGGGATCTTCAAGCCCGTATATTACCTTTAACGGGAGTTTTCTGAAATCTTCGATGTATGCAGAAAGGTCATAGTTTTTATAATTACGAATCATTTTGTATCTTTGTTGTAAATGATGAGATGGAAATCGGATGTTAACAAAAGGAGCATCGTGGTCACTGATAGTTTCGCACGGGACCACACTTGATGATATTATCTTCTCTGGGATATTTGTTATTATGTAGTCAATTAGACTGGTCCCATATCTAGAAGCGGTTTTGATGACGTTTTCCATATCAAAGAGTTGGAGAGTCTCTATGTATCTTTGACTGAGGGTTACTTTTGAGGATATTGGTGTCCCTTGTGATGACAATTATTTTTTGTCATTTTTCTTTTGCGATGCTTTTTTGTTCTATACAAAAGTCTTCTCTTGGCCCGAGTCCATTGAAGAAAAAGACATTTTCAGTGATTTCATTGAATACGTGTAATAGTCCAAAAGGTTCGACATATTGAAATACGAAAGTGAATTTCATCGTGAAATGCTTCAACTTTTATCCAACTTTTTGGATTTATGCGGATGCAAGAAATACATTACAACTGGCTCTGTTTTCATTCTTCCCCCTTTTTTTTTACTGTCCAAACCTCGACAGATTTTCGTTTTTAATATAATCCGTTCAGGATATTTCATTTTTTTGATATGCAATTTAAACATAAATTTCTCTCAATAAAGTTTGTATTTGTTCATAACTTATTATTTTGGAATTTTGATGTCTTGCCCTGCTGATTCTCCTGTTGGTGTTAATAGGAAAAACTTGTGTATAGTGTATATAAAGTTGATGCTCGCAGAGAAATAGAATACTTAAACATGAAACATTAGATATTTGACAACTAATCATCGAGACGTCAAAACAGTATGTCATAATGGAATTCATCTATTTATTTTGTATAAATTTGAAACAAATTTGAAACGTTTTGCATGCATATAATTAAGGATCTTTTTTATTCTAAAATGTTGAACTTTAGGAATTGCATTCTTAATTTATTAAAAACGTGTTTTTTACATTTACGATTAAAGTTTTTTATCTTGTATTTCCCTTTCTCTTGATACTAAGTCACATTGATTCATGGCTATACATAACTTTCCAAGTGACGTATTGTTTACGAATGTCCGAATTCTTTGCTTGATAATTGCTGGATGTTTCAAAATAAAATATTAATGATCAAGTCATTTTTTCTGAACATGCGCACACAATCGTGCAGGAAATTTAATGCTTTTTTATACACTTAAAAACATTTTACGATTTATTTGGTTCCCTGAGTGCTTATAAGGACAATAATGTAAGATTTCTTTCAATAGATGTTAGCGTTTTCGGTGTAATTTCATGCATGTTATTTTTTCATTTTTAGTTTCTACAGGGGAGAGTACGCTTGTAATTAATGTCCTTCTTTTTAGGTACTCTAACACTTTGCGACACCCGGTTAACTTATTCGCATTAAGTTTGAAAGAAATTTTTGGCTTTCTGCGTAGCACGAAAGACAATACAACCGGTCGCGTTTTTCTTTTTTTTCATACTGTCCAAACCTAGCGTGATTACTGATCCGTCCACATTTCGTTGCCGTGAAAAAAATGGTGGACTTGTAAGTGGAGAGTTAAACAATAAGGCAAAACCTGGAGAATAATTTGGGCACAATTTCTCAAGTGCTTCAATTTTTAGGACACTTAGGACAATTTAATGGTGCTGGTTTCAAATTTGTGGCCAATAAAGGGGCGATTTAAGCAAAATTTAATAAAAGGGTTGTTTAACATGTAATACAAATGAGTATAATATATTAAGGGGAAGTGTTGCCTTATTATTACGGTTTGGTTACAATAAGCTCTCTTGCAGAAAGCCTTATGCCCACCTGGGCTCTAGTTTATGTTATGGTTAGTTTCTTTTATTCTCTATACCAGCTACTATAAGCAGAAATCCTTCTGGCAATAAGGCCTTCTAGTTTCTATTGTTTTTATTGCGGAAATAGAAGCTAGAAACTGTTTTGAGAATATTTTTCAATAAAATGAAGGTTATATGGATGGCAGCGTTGCAAAATAACGAACATGGCGGGAAAATCACAGCGTTTAAAACAAACTGAAGGTCTCTGGGGTGTAACGTTCCTTTTTATCGCATAGATGCGAAAGCTTCCAGTCGAAATTTTCAGAGGTTGTTCTTTTGCACCAATATCATCCTTCGGTTAAGCCATGGCTTTTCACGATATAACATCCACAATGGAGAAAGCACATTCATTGTCAGAATCCATGTTATAATGAGTTGTTTTCCAACATATTCCTTAGTTTTATTCGAACAGTGTAAACAGATGTTCCCATACAACTAAATGGACGATCCAATTAAATGGATAGTGTATTTGAGCTTTTAGTAACGCACTTCGAGGGGGAGTGGTATTAGAGCGTGGTATAAGAGCGTTGAATCGTGTTTCTATACACCTATACATCCGGCCTCGTTTTAGATATCAAAATTGTCTCTAATCATTCTACTGGGAGTTTTAGTAATAGAGGTAATTACTAAGTAATAAAGTTAAAACATTATTGAAACAATAAATTTCATAAAAACGAGGTTGGATGTACTAACCAGGTTTAAACAGAAACTCTGGAAAGGTGTATTGTTTATAATACACAGCGATCGCAAATTATCAAAATAATTAGTCTGGGAAATCAATAACTGTATGCTAATATAAATTTAGTAGACTGGGCTAGGAAGTTTCCGAAAAAGGGATTTTACAAAGGAACTGATCACATATGTCAGTGGAAAGAGGTGTCTGAGACCCTGGGATTTGAAATTGGATGAGTTGAAGAAATCTCACATAAGTCGACCATTTAAAGTTAACAAAAACAAGTGCTGAACTTTTCATGAATCAAAACTAAATAAAATCTACATTTCGGTAACCGTAACATTAGTCTTATTCATTTGCATTTCTATTTGGAAAGCAAATCGATGTATAAGAACTTCATTCAAATCCCATAAGAAGAACTGAATAAAGCTTGCGAAATGCCATGTCATATTAAATTCGTGATTCTGAATGACACTAGAACAATCCAAGGAAAACAGAATTCTCAGGACTTTTTTTCGTGTCCCTCATTTTTTTCTTTAGTTTTTTCTTCTGTTCTTTTGAGAAAGATTGTTCACTGATACTTACTGTTGACACCGCTTGTGATATTTCGTGGTTTTTGGATTTTCGTCTCGGTATAGCTATATTTTGCATGGAAACACAGTTTGAAGATATATGGCCAGAATTGGTATTCCTGCTGCCTGGTCTTTGAAGAGATAAAGAACAACTTCGATCAATCGATTTTCTATTTGTAACGTTTTTATCTTCGTCAATCCCGAAGTCTGTCAGAATATTTTCCAACCCACTGGTTATGTCATTACAAGCGATGTGATTTAACGATTGCGAGTGAATACCGTGTCGCTTCCTCAAGTTGTGTGCAAGAATATTTTCTGGTATGGAGCCTAAATTCCTATCAGTTAACACTGTCGAGCGAGTTCTATGCTTTAAACTTCTCAATTTACCTCCCTTGCGGAGAACTACATTATTAATATCTATTGAATGACTGTCATCGGAGCTGTCAATAACACTCTCCTCCGTAAGTTCATTGTAACTACCAATACTCGAAAGTGAACTCGCTGTGTCGAGTAGCGGCCTCAAATCATCATTTAACCGTTGTAAAGATTTCGGTCTGCGGATGGAGAGCGTTCTCTTCATTGTAGGTGTGTTTTTATATGAGTTACTCTGCTGTATATTATTTATATTAGAAAGGTTATTACAACTGATGAATTTCTTGTCGACGCTAGTGCTACCGTGAATATTGTAGATGTTATACGCAGTCTTGGACCCCATTTTTCTGTTGTTGGCATTATTGGTCGATTCCTGAAAGAGAGAAAATTATTTCAAAAATCAATCAATTTCATCTCAATCATTTCTCAACATCAAAAGCTACGCTATATGTTTCCACAGCAACATAAAATAATGCCACATATTGAAACAAACAGTGGACTTGCTGAACTCTTTGAACACCATGACATGTTTCTTCAGCAAGGCTTACCAACTTACATTGGACGCATCACACTTACGAACTGTGGTAACAGAGATTAAACTTTGAATGAATATGTTTTGCATTCGTCTCATCGCAACCCTTTCAATTGAATGTACAATAGAATTAATAAATAAGTTTCGATCTCAAAGAAATGCATTTAATCGAACTTGCCGACATCAAATCGTCAGCAACATATTAAAAAATAATCATCGGTAAAAGTGCAGTCTACTGAGACTGATCTAATAAAACTCTTTTAGAATTATCCAGTGAACGCTAATAACGTTTTAGCTCTTCAGTCCAAATTCAGACTTAATTTGTTAGGAAAAAATAATGGTGACCAACAACTTTTCAGTGGATTTGAAATCCCTGTAAACGTTCTCTTGATCTCTCCTGTAGATGGCATTAAACAGTATCAACTGTGAAGCATTTTCCAATGAGATTGATGGGAACACATAACTTGGTGAATCAAAAAGAAAAGCTCAAACTTCTTACTTGTGAGACCAATCGTTTTAAGATCTTCAACCATCGTTTGTTTAACTGCATGGCCAACAACAACAAAAAAGAAACTCGTTCACACAAAGAAAAAAAAGAGGAAAAAACCAATCTCTATATAAATTTGAATGAGCTATTCGAACTTTGCATACAGCAAAAGCGTTTCTAATGAAAGTTTCGCAATGAATTATTTTCAAATTAAATAGTGTGTTGTGGTTTTTTTACATAAACAATAGCTTTTGGTAATAATGTTGCTAGAAACCATAGGAAGGACTATAAAATTGAACAATCGTCCGGTTATTAATCATGACATCATCCGGAATCATAATACTAACCGGTTTTAGCTGCTTGAGTTGAGGAACCTGTGAAAAATAATCTCTTAAAATGTTTGTTTACACACGAAGCCCAGATTTCTTATCAAATACATTTTCTGCGCTTTACAATTTATAAACCTCTCACTTAAAAAAATGTAAAGGAATTATCAAATTAGTGAATAATGCCTCAAAGTTATCACAAACGCGTAGAAGGAGGTGATATTTGTACACAAGGGTGGAGAAAACTATGAAATTAACGAGATAAACAGTTTAACAAAAAGGAAGTTCGCTAAATGAGAAAGCTATTCACAAAAGTGGATTTAACGTTTAATTAGGAAAAGATTAAATCGAGATTGAATGAGTAACAAACACGATTTCAAACGAATATTGAATAGATTAATTAAACGCATCTCCTTCCGTTTATTAATATTCTCGTTAACTAATGAATTTTGTCTTGGTGAGAAATGCAAAGGATCCGTGTCACATCCTCTAAGTTAAAAACGGAGCCCTCCTCATTTGACATTTAATTAAAAGTAGAAACAAATATAACTTTAAACTTGAAAGGAAGGTGTTAGGAAAGGAATATTTTTAGAAGAATAGCTACATATTGCTAAACGTCACAAAGTATTTCAGGAATTTTTCTATGTTAATTAATAAAATTGTCAAATATCCGAATAGAAAGAACATGTTAAAAACGGAACCCTTTTATATGTACGCTCTAATCATCAGCAACAAACCTGAGAATCATAAACGTGTATTAAACCAATGCTGCATATGATCAAAGTTTGGCAAAAAATGTAGGAAACTGGATTGCATAATGTAATCAAACATGGTGTAAAACACAAAACAAATCGATCATTTATTCCTTGAAACCACACACACATACAGAAAGAAAAAAACTTCATGGAAATGATAAAATAATTCCTGCAACCCAAACCAATTCAATAGGATTTAAATAAAAAAATAAAAAATGTTATCTCTTTTTCTTTATCAAAAACGTATTTTAGTTTTATGTATCGACTAATCTTTTCAAAACAATCCTACTATATAGATCGAATGCTAATCTATGCTATCAATAAGACAGTCAACAAAAATTTCAAAAACCGTGATGGAAAAAAAGGAAAAAATAACATCGAGAAGAAAAACAGGGAAAGTCAACACGAAAGAAAATACATCTCAAATATTTAGCAAAATTTCTTTTTTCTAATTTTTTTACACTAACTTTTGGCACATGCGAAATGTTCCTTTATACATTCCAAACGTCAGTATTTAAATGTAACTATGACTGATATAACTTCAAAACACTTTCCACTAATTTCAGACATCCTGAAGAATTATCGTATATAGTTCCCATTCATGTTTTCATACATATACATATACTAATACACTTTTAAACGAATTCAATGAATTCAGATGGAAAACATTCTCACCAAGATTTTCAGATATCTTGCTTCTTTCCCCCCACAAACGATGAACAACTTTAGTTTCATATCCTATCTTCTGACACGACCAACTAGCAGACAACATAAAATCCCAAGATAATGCGTCTTTTTCCCTCCACACGTGAGATTTCTGTGTTTCACACGGATTTACCGATTCTATCAAAACAATGACTCTTGCTATTCATAGAATACTAATGCTATATTATTTTAAAACAACAAACCCCCTGTATCTTTCGGCTTTGTGTAAAAAATGATAAGTTAATTAGTAAATAACAGACGGGGGTCATTAGAGATAACATTTGACAAGTAGACGCCACTCAAAGATACTGCAAAAAAAGGTGAAGGATTGTTTAGAAAAATTAATAAACTAAATAAACAAATAAACAAAAAGGTCACGTGGTGAAAAACAAACGAGACATGAGAGAAGAGCCAGTCCACACTTTCCAAGTTAGTAAAGGAAAAACTCGACATTTTAAGAAGTTATCTTAACAGATGTTTGCGTTTTTCTTTACACAGGATAAAAGTCCTAAAAACTTGTTGGATGCAACACATTTTCAAGCCTCTCAGAAGAAATTGCGGTCTACCTGCATTACGTCATCACAAAGTGCTTTCAAAAATGGTGGTTTCCTCGCTCTCTCCATTAGAAAAGGTGAACTTTTCCATTTCCGTAACCTGTCGAAACCCATCACAATAATATCAACATGTAGTCACAGATTTTGTTACAACATTATAATTTTTGCAAAACATTATTTTTTTTGGTGTTTTGAACTTCTTTTAATCATTATCAGACATTAGGGAAATAAGAAAAATGTTGTGTTAATTGCATGCTGCACATGACTGGTTGTGTTAATTACATGATGCACATGGCTGGTCAAAATTAGTCAGGAGAATAAGGCTATCATTATCGATAATTAACGTTGTATTGTGTCAAATATAAATCATCCATGCATAGAAGACTGTTTCAAACTGACAGCAACAAAGTGAAATACAAACACCTCAAGTAAAGAATGAGAAAGAACAACACCAACATGGAGATGGGCCGTCAATTCCTACTAAAAAGCTTGAGAAAAAACGATATAAATTAACAATTTCCATTACATGTACATAAAAAAACAAACAATGACAAATTACGATAAGCAAACATAAAAACAACAACAAAAACAAATTGAAACATCATCCCGGAAACCATACAAATTCGTTCCCAGGGATACTTAAATAGTTGGCATGGGAGTTGGAAACGAAAATGCTCACACAAAAGACGCGTTGTTACGGTTTTTCGCACGATTCAGGATAGATGAAGCCAGGAAAAGAAAAAAATTTCAAGTGAAGGTTTCTGTATATTCTTTCGAAAGCATGTTGTGAAACGTTAGGATTCATAAAAACACTTGGGGAGTAGAGCGCAGAAAGAATGTGTCACACTAACAACTAACAATATTCACGGTTATAACTCTATCAAAAAGTTTGAAATATCGAGACATCTTTCCAAATCAAAGTTACCTTCTTTAATCAAACAAAATTAGAGACTTTCTTATAAAAAAGTGTTTTCAAGTGGTTAATCGCATAACAGATGTTTATCAGAAATCATTAACAAAATATGTATAATATTTTGATGGAGTTTAAGAGATGCTTAAGCAATTGAGGAAAGTATGACATCTCAGTGGCGGATCAAGCAGAAATTGAACTTTCTAAAATAGAATTGGCAATTAAATTGCAATTATCCTTTTGAAATCACTACTTCTACTTCTCGATACCGACTGGTGGCCTTGAGGTAGAGTGCTCGCCTTCAGTGCGGGAGGTCAGTGTGAATCGATCCACTCAGCTTAGCACTCAGCTTGAGAGCGGGATTGATATCTAAGGGAGTTGTCTGGTTGAGCGGATGAAGATACTTGCGGCTTCCGTAGTCCAAATGGGGGCTTTAAATGCTCTGGGACCTCCTTCGCAGGACCCTCATTGATAACAGTTCTATCAGAACTGAAGAGGCTATCCTGGGTAAACATTAATAATAATAATAATAATAATAATAATAATCCGCCACTGCACCTTTCAAGCACCTTTCAAGTATGGAGATAGACGGTTTAATTTTTTTCAATCCTGATCTCCACACTTGCACGATCAAATCTGAAAAAATATTCTGCGTATTTAATTTAAGTAACCGAGAATTTTGGAAAATACCAAAAAAAAATAAAAAAATTCAGAAAAACAAGATAACGAGTGCTTTAAAGAAATGAACAGTTTAATACTTTCATTCACTCACCAAATTCAACTGAAACTTTGATGACAATCCATCATACATAGTGAATGGTCGAGCTTTCCTGCTTTTCATCGGTCGTAACGATACGACATTATCCGTCGATAAAGTCATCTTTTTCCTCGTTCTTATATATGATATCACTGTTTTGTGACGCTATAATTAGAACACAACGTTGAATTAAAGAATATGCTGCAAAATGACCAACCCTTTTTTCACTTCCTCTTTTATTCAAGTGAACGATAAGGCGGGACACTTGTACTAATAATACACTTCTCTTTGACAGAAAAAGACCATGGAAAAAAACCCCAACAAACAGAACTTAGTACCTAGGAATATAATTTCCACACTTGCTAGAAAATAGTTGAAAATAGTGTAGTTGAGATAAAGAATAAATAAATAAGAAAATGATAAGAAGCAGATATATAAATCAATAAAATAGGTGCGCTGGTCAAACGTGTTTAACATTTTCATGTTTTTATGTCGCCACACGTACCATAAATAAATAATTAATCCATTCAACTTAAAGGTTCATATTGATTTTAAAAACCATGTGATTCTTTGCGAGACATTCAAATCCATCCTGCTCAGATCTTACCGAACAGCGTGGGTAAAAAACAGAAACGAGCGCTAATCACAAACTCCACGAAAACCTGCGCACAGATGTAGGAACAATGTCTCCGTTTGTCTGTGTCTTCATAATAAGGACCCGTTGATTGCACGTGGTTGAATCGTCGAGAGTTAATAGACCTTTCCCGAATTTCCCGAATTTCTGTTTACACACCGTATTATGGTCTAGTTGCCATCAGCAAAGCAATGAATTACATCAAAACGAGGCGGAATATGTTGATTAGGCCATAATGCGGTCTTACAGATATTCGAGAATGGTCTATTATAAACGGGTTGGAGAAGCCAGACTATGTTATCGATGTGCAAATAAAATTCGAATATGAGCTGGAAACTAATATCGAATACAATACAGTTTCCGACAAAGCTAAGCTGACGGAAATCCAACAACAGAAGCTTTTCTAATATCGCCTATGTTATAACCGACCGACAAATTATTGGTTTATTTCTGTTTGTATATTACCTCACGTATCATATCAAATCATAGCAAATTTAAATCGTATTACATATCATATTCTCCAAATGTTTCTTGAATTTGAATACAACTAAATTTTGTCAGTCAACGAAAACGAGAAAACAAGAAATATGGAATGCTACTGTTAGTGTTCCTTTTAAATACCATCTCAAAGAGTTGACGTCATTTTAGAGGTTTCTAATGAGTGGGGGTGCGTGGTCTGTATTGTTAACGCTTTTATAAGCCGGTTTCTCATCAAGTAAACTGTAACAGAATCGAAAGGTTCGTTTTCACATACATTAAAAAAAATTATATTAAAAAAATCTTCTTACCAGAGTTTCCCGATAAGAATAAACGAATAAATGAAAGAACGTCGCTCTTTAGCGACGGACAATCAGCAGATCGCTCTTTAGCGACGGACAGACAGTACAGCAGATCGCTTCTTCGTCCAGCAATCTCGTTTTCCACAAAAACCAAATATGTCTTTTTTATTCTATATAGAATCTCTCTTATGTCATTTGCGAAAGAAAATAAATAATTAATTCAAATTAGATAACCAATAGCTGAATAGAAGATAGAACCTCTCGTGAATAATTTAAGTAGGGCGGTAAAAACAAAAAAGATATTGAAGAACGATCAAATATACAAACATACAAAGCAATTACAAATTAAGATATGTTCTTGAATTTTTCCAACAAGATAACATCGGGATAGGAGGATGGTGTTCTTCTTTTTATTTACATTCATTCATTTACATTCAAATGTTTTATATCAGTAAGATTGATCACATTTTCTAGTGATTGGTGAATCATTGAAATGACACACCACAGATAGACATTGAAGCTGTATCATCGTTATGACAGTCCATAGTAATCACGCTGGTGGTCTATCTTCTTATTTCAATCCCACAAACCATCTCTCCACCCAGTAAGGGAGGAGTTACATCACATAAAAATTTGTGGAAATGCAATGTATTGAATTTAATACTGACAAGAAATTCTAAGAGCTAGTCCTCCTCCTCGTATAAGGGAGTTTACTCAACTGCGACGAGGATGGCAACGTGTGGACGTACTCCACAAATATTCAGAAAATAAAGAAATGACGAAGCAATGAAAATTTGAAGACGTTTTAATAAAAAACGCACACAACCTAAAACATGCTGATGGGGTGGGCGACTCGTAATTAGGGTATCATGGGTGTAATTGGATACAGCCTCTAGGGTCAATGTAATGGGTCCATCTAAAAAAGCAAAGTTTTTTATTGTAATCAAACACATCTTCAAGAGATTAGTTATAACTTTATAATTCATTATCTTCTTAAAGCCTCAAACCTTTCTGCAAAATATCACGACCTGTTTTTCTGAGTTAAACAATAGGTTTAAAAAACCGCGATGAAAATCATCTGTCACAATGAATCGTGCTTCGTTTACATAGAAACATAACATAGGATTGTGGTTAACTGTATCTTGAAGTGGATTATCTGTGAATGATCTGTTCATATTAGCTGTTCATGCTTCATCATCATCGCTACTGCTCTCCTCGCTAAATTCTTCATCTTTATCAATATCTTTTAAAGATAATGGTAACGGGAATTTTTCCTTTTGGCTATTCTCATCCGACTTTTCCCCGTCACTATCACTTTCGTCATCATTGTCATCGTCGGTGTCTTCCTTAGACCTCGTGTTAGTGTTCGTTTTGGTTTTCGCCTCATTTTCGTTCTCGTTATCACTGTCGTCGCTGTTTGATGAATCCGAATCGTTGGCTTGCTTCCATAACTTGGCCATTTGCAACAACTTCAAGTTGGGTTGATTATGTTCGTCATCAGGAAATATATAATCAAAATATTCTTCCCAACCTGCATCACTCTGAAGAGAAAGACGAAACGATCGAAACAAAATAAAACGTTCAAAGACACGTATGCCATAATCTCATCTCTTCGCGACAGAAAAGAAACATGTGGTTGATATTTATAAATATAACAGATGGTCATGAAACGTACCATATCTTCAGTTTGAACCTTTCTTCTCTTCTTTATTTTTTTTGGCATCATTTTATCGATGTTCATTTGTGATTCTGTGTCGCCATGTGTGTACTAAAAAACATAGAATTTAAAACTAGATGAGTAAAAAGTTATCATCGATTATAATATGCTACCATGGTTCGTATTTTTACAACACTTACCTCAAACTTCTTCCAAGCTTCCAACAACAGCATTCGTTCATCCTTGCAGTTTTCACTCTTTAGAGCTTTGTCACCACGACGGAAGATGGACCTACATAAAATGTACTCTTACGATAATGACCACCATTATCTTAACATTAACATTAAGACTGTTAAAAAAATACACTTCCAAAATTTTGAAATTTGTAGGTCGTACAGAACACAAGAACTTGGTTATTGGTAAGCACGAAAAATACGTCAGAAACAGCAGACGATGCAAATACAAACCTTGCTTGTTCAATAGAAGCATCTTCACCAGTACTCACTTCAAACTCGCTATAACTGATCCACACCTAAACAATTATTTGTACAAGGAACTATTAGTTAACAAACACGATGGAAACACTCTTTACAGCTACAATAAACTTCCGACAACTCGAACATCCAAGGAAACGATGAACACGATAAACACGAATTACCAAACGTTCGAATTATCGAGAATCTTTTATTCGTTCAAAATGGGAATGAAAACAGCTCCAGTTATCGGGATCCTGCTGTATTACATTAGCAAATAAGTTTCTACTTGGTTTATTTTATAGCGGAAATATAAACCCTGGTCCATTGAAACTCTAGCAACCGGGTGAAAAGATGTGTTGTTAAAGAACACTTACTTTTACATGTTTTGTACGCTTAAGTAACCTTTCGTACAAATCTCTTGTAAGGTCAAATTCTTCCAAACCAATCTCAAAATCTATGTAAGCTTTCCATAGCACCTACAACATTAAATAGGTTTTAGTTAACTCTCCTGCTGATATATTCTATTCAGTTGTAGATGTTTTGGTGAGGTTTTTTTCGACGAAACTCATTGTTATTAATGTATTGTGTAGAAGAAGATATCATCGACAGGAGTATCATCCACATGATTGTCATCCACAAGAGTATCATTTACAGAAGTATCATCCACAGAAGTATAAAGAAGAGGAAAAATAAAAATAAGAATACCTCAGGCATGTCGAGTAGAGGCTGAGATATAGCTAATTCATATACGGCACGTGCACGATCTATGTCACCAAGTATAGTCTCCATCTCTCCATACTTCAATCAAGAAGGAAAGGATAAAAATTACATCCATCAAAACACACAACACACAATATACTGACATAAACATTTCTTTCTTCACTACAAAATTGTGAACTTCGATCCCAGCTCACCTTGATCCAGGTTGTGCAATTGGAAGGGTTGAACTCCAAAAACTTTTCGTACAGTTTACGACAACGATCAAATTCTCGCAACTGAAAAGATTTACATTTAAATGGTTAGAATAAAATGAATTTCTTAAAACAAAATGTTGAAAAAAAAGTATGGAAATCACAAAATAATTATTTTCTACTCATTCTCCCTTCTATAGAGATAATGAAAACTAACATAGTTAAGTGGACAACTTGATTCGCGAACGTGTTTACAATAGTGCCTAATAGATGGTTTCTTTGCAGAAAAAGAAACGATATGGAAATCAAGAGGGAATTCAAAGTAGATCAAAAACATTGTGTCAGTTTATCGAACACTTTCTATTATATTTTTACATTACTAGGGTGGTTGTCTTATAAAGGGCTCTTCTCTCGATACAGTTTCCACTTTAAATGCTTTTTAGGTTAACTTACACAGGACACTCATCACTAACAGTAACGTAACAGTAACTAAAGGAACTAGAGAGGATTTCCTTCAAGAGGATAATAATACAGTATTATAGAAAAAAAACAAGATTCTACCTGCAGTTCCAAACTGATATATTCGCGAAACAATTTGTCTTTTGGACATTTACCAATTCCAGCACCCTAAATCATGAAAGAAATCAACTCATCTGAGTGAACAAGAAGACTTCCAATTCTTCAAGTGCAAAAAAAATAGGAGTGGAATAGGCATGGCCATGATAGCACATTTCCCTTGGACAAGTCCACAATGGAAAACAAAATGGAAAATTCATAAAACTTACCATAGCAAGTCGAGCAGCTTTGAGATTTTTTTCCCTAATCTCAAATTGAGCATATAGTAACCAGACTTTAGCAAATGTGAACTAAACACAAACATTTGGATGACCAAACAGAATGACAGTAGAATAACAGGTAAAAAAAAAATGGAGTTATAAATAAACAAACATCAGAACTTTCAAATAACAGATTAAAGCAGATTAATCCTTACTCCATGGATGGGGGAAAAAGATGGGGAAAAACTGTTGGAAAGTGGTAAGAAGTTTATTAGACTTATTACCTATCCATTTTAAATATTTTGTGTTTGTTATCTTACCTTCTTGTGTGGTATAACTTCTAAGCATGCTTTGTACACTTGTCTAGTTCGTTCAGTATCCTAAAAAAAAGGAAGAATTAGGGAAAACCGAAAGTAGAAAAAACAAAAAGTATAACATAACCAACACATCAATAGAAGATCGACAAGCAAGTTTATAAACCAGTAGTGAATGAAATGTCCTATTCAAGGGTTAACTTGGGGATTTCAAGTTTAAACGATAAAGCTTGTAAAAAATATTTCGGGTACGAACTCATAATCAAATTTGTTCAGCCAGGTAACTTCACGAGTTTTTTTAAATTTTTGTGAACGTCATGGTTTCTGCAACAAAACTTAATTCTTCAACTAACCTTGGTGATTAATTCTTCAAATAGTGCATACATTATCCATAAATAGATATATCGTCGCCAATGTTTTTTCTCCTAAACAAGAAAGAAGTATTAAGGTTCATATTCTAAAAGTAAACAATTTCTTGTTCTACAGTGATGTCAACATGTTTATAATGGGACAAAAAAATTTGACTGGAGCAAAAAACAATGAAAAAAAAAAGTTTCTTTTCCTAAATCGGATAAAAATTTTCTATTCTATTAGAACCCTCAGTTCCTTAAGTTCATCTTGCGAATTTACAGATTATCAACTCTTTTTCAAATAATCAATCCACTTTCAAATCACCGATGTATGCCTATATTCATTGAAATGTATTTATAACAGAATACACAACATTATCTCTAAAGGTTGGTTCCCACTAGAGATTCCGACATGTGATAGAAATGAGACAAGTTTGCAATAACAAGTGAGCATTCCCACTGTAATTTTTTTTTCATAGCATTTAAAATTTTAAAATTAATTAAATGCACGTCGAATACCAAATGCCAGCAAAGATGCCCTATCACGTTTGTTTGGAATGAAAAAGTTTTAATTCCAAAAATGCGATAAAAATAAGACAAAAATGCATTCAAATTGTTCTGAAAATACAATATGAATTCCCATTAAATTTAGAAACCATTGCATCTGATTCATATCTCATTTCTGTCGCATTCTACGTCTAGTGGGAACCAACCTTTAAAGAACATATGAAAGTTCTAAAACTAATTACAAAATTTTCTTCTTAAAAGAAACAGAAGATGTGAAGCTACAGACAATTATGGAAGAAAAAGAAGAGTGATTTATCATTCAAAAAACCTGAATGGGAGGAATATTTGATATTGCTCTTTCGTAAACTTCTCTTATCGTGTCTTTATCACCATCGCTTTCAACTAGTCGAATATAATCAAACCAAGCATCATAATTGTTGGGGTTAACTTTTACTTCCTATATAACAAAAACAATTCAATGAAATATTAAGAGTGTTAATTAGGAATGAAAAAGTGCATTTAGTTCTCTCACTATCACAAATTAACTTATGCAATGTTTTCGTAGCACCTCCTCATATTGAAACTTTCGTTTGCTGACGATAACATCCTCAATTCCACTTCTATCACCAAATCGTTTTTCAAAAGTAGTATAATTCTTGAACAACTCCTAAAATAATACAAAAGTAGGTTATAAGGCAAATGGGGATCAGGTCATCATTATCATCATGTAATTTAGAGACATAAATTTTGTCACAACACTATTTTCATTTATGTTTCAGGTTTAATTTGATTTGGAATTGGTAATCTTAGACAATTAAGCAAGCTTGAGATATAAATGTCACCTGAGCATGTTGTTTAGGAATTTTATCCAATGCATATTTGTAGATCACTCGAACTCGGTCAAACTGAAAGAAAATATATTAATAAGAAAGAAAATCTGAAAAAAACCCCAGAAGGATCTTCATTTCAGAATGGGTCAGTTGATAATTACACAGTTAACTCAACCAAGAGGTTCCCTTTATGTAGAAAAACATTAGACTTCTGGACATCATTGCTGCTTCAAAAAATTTGCTCCATAGTGTTATCTTTTGTCGATGTCTTGTACATAGTGGTTGTGTATAGAAGGTATCAATTTGCTATTTCCTGTGTCGATCTGTTACAAATTGACATTGATGTTACTTCTGGACAACGTTGCTGCTTCATACCATTAGGGAGCTTACAAAACAACGATGGGAACAGGAACAGCCACGTCAACGCAGGAAAATTTCGCACTGCGTATGTGAAGGGGAGGGATGCCACCAAAATTCTTCAGAGAAGTTCGGTGAAGACGTGAAAAGGTAAATTTTCACATTCTATGAAATCGTGAAGACTATTCTTAATTATAACTTACGCTTTTGGTTATTTTTGAGCTGGATTTCCAAGAATTATAAATAAAAGAATTTTACATAGTTACACCTTTTTTTCTTACGATTAACTATTTCATTCTATGTTTTAGCTCAAAAACAGTTTCTTAGAACAACAAGGAAAAATAAAAATGGCTGAAAATCAAGAGTAAATATAAAAAATTTTGTATTAAAACATGATTTTCCTTTCCTTTATGTTAGTTTCTGTTCTTATCTTTTGTTATGATATGTCTGTAGATAGTTGCTGCTCTAGTAGGCAAAAAAGTAATGCTTGATATTCAAATGCGTGATGCATGCATGCATGAACTTTCTTATTATTAACTTTTTAGCAATCATGGAAGCAAGAGGTTCTCTAAGGAGCATGACACTCTTTTTCTTGAGAGTTGTTGTTATTTTCTCCTTGGGATTATAAGCAAGGCACAACTGAAAGGAAAAATATTTATGAAAGCATAAGTTTATCCTTGAATTCGTTGAGCACGCTAAGATTCAAAGTTACTGCAAGGTCTTTAAGAGACAGGCTGGAACTTCTAGTAGATAAATTTCGAAAAAGTGAATGAGAGGAGGAAGAGCAAATGGGATTTCTCCAGAAGAAACAGAGATAGATGCAGCTCTTTGTGAAATTGTCGAGCATTTCGATCAAGCTGAAGCAACCCAAAAAAAAGAATCACAAGAGAAAAAAGAGAAAAAATGATATGAGGAAGGCTGTAGAGATTTGAAAACGATCCATGGAAACATTTGTGGAGACCAATAATAGAATCGATGAGACACCAAGAAAAAAAAGAAATAGTGGAAATGAGACATTGCAATATTTGGAAGAAAAATCAAAAAATGATTTAGAGATTCGAAAACAAGAGTTAGGACTGAAAAAGGAGCAGAATTCTTTAATACAGCAATTGATTACTTAGCAGCAACAAATGCTGAATGTACTTATTCAAAATCAGCAGCAACAACCAATACAATAACATTTTGTGCACATTTTTATACACAACAGTTTGGGTATAATTTTATAATATATACAAAACTGGTATGACGTAACTATACAAAGTTTCCTCTCATACAAAATAATCTTCTATTAAGGGCGGGCAACAGTCAAACTAATGTGAAGTTTCTGTATCATATAAACAACAACGTGCGTTATGTAAAAGTCCACATATTAAATACATTTTTCCAACTGTGGACTGAGTCCTATTTTCAGGTCTTTTTGGAAGTCAATAAATTTGTAATATTTGATTATCTGTCCAAAGATCCAGCAACTCGAACTTTGCTCATTCTTGCATTCCACAATTGCTGTTGTGCATTTATGCAAAACCTTCTGAAACCACATTGCAAATGAATCCTTAATGGATATGCTGGGTCTCCATAAATGCATAATAGATTTCCAAAACGGTCAAATGAAAATTGATTCATTTGTGTCAAGAGCCCAGAGTCTGTAAGCATCCCACTGTCATGTCGCCTCCCCTCGACTGGTCCAAACAGATTTGCAATCATACCACAGGGAGTTACGGCAGACTGAAATTTTAAAGAGTGGACTCTTTTGTGTCCGTTGTAAACCATATGTTGAGCTGACTTGGTCTGAAAATCTTCTTCTAAAGTGTTCAATTCAAATTTTTCATAATAGCTATATGGAAAATCTGGATTTTTAGATTTGTTTATATCATATAGGAGACAGAATTCTTCAGCATTAATCATATTTCTACGTCTTTTAACTTTAGCATGATATCACTTTCCTTTTGTTGTTTTGAATTTTTTACCCCGTTATCGCGCCAACTTTCGTAAGTCAACTTATACAGAGACATGAACAGCAAAAAATGATGCCATTAAGTCTCAGTTCCCGTACTTCTATCGTAAGCTCTCTATTATCCTTGGTGGACATCTACTGTACATAGTGTACATAAAGTATATAAACATCACATTAAATAGCAAAAACACTCCAAAGATTTGCTTTCTTAAGATGGGTATTAAAAAAAATAAAATAATCAAGATACAATACCAATTAAAATTATAAGAATTATTTTGGTTCCAACCTCTCTCTGTGACTCTTCAAACCTTGCAAAAGAGATGAACAACTTCTGATCCATATTATCTTCTCCATAGTATTCAACTGCACGTTCGTATACAATCCTGCCATTCGCTGGAAATAAATATCACAGATGTAAAAAGGAAGAATATGAATATAGTAGTAAATTAACTTTCAAGGAATTTGACTAAAACCACAAAAAATAAGTTGAAAATCAAAAAATCCATTAAATCTTTTTAATCAATTTAACCTATATTTCCATGTCGTTCTTCAAACTTTGCAAATCGTATCCAGTTTTTAATGTTGGGATGACACATAACAAAGTGTTCATATACAGCTCGTGCACGGTCCACTTCTTTATAACGAAGTTCCATTTTAATGTACGACAACCAGGCTTGTTCTTCCGGTTCCCATTCCATCCATCGTTCGAACACCTGCCGTGCACCTGGAATGTTCCCAAGCATCTCTTCCATGTAGGTGTATTTGTACCTGCAGTTAACCATAAACATTGTAAGAGCTAATTTGCAAAACCCAACTACCGACTCTCATGTAAGTTCCTGTTTATGATGTTGTATTTTGACTTGGATATCAGTGGATTTTTAGAAATGGTTTGGTCAACGAGCAAGTAGAAAAATTTCATACCAAAATTGATTTACTCTCGGAAGGATAGTGACAGCTCTGTCCCATATATTTCTGGCATGGTTGATTTGGCGATGTCTATGATTATAAAATTGGAATAATTTATTATAATTGTAATCAAAGCAAAACTAACTAAATTGATTCCAGGCAACATTGGAAAATTTAAAACACAGATTTTGACTAATATAAAAACTAAAATAAACTACTAATTAACAAAAAGAGATTAGTTTGAAAACGTTGTTGTTACCATTTTTATAAAGAGAATTACATGTGTCCAGTGTGAATATATTAGCTACGAATAAAATGCTAAATTATCAGGATACACCCTTTTTTCAGCATATAGTGCCCTGACATAGTACAACATTTTACTTTTTCTAACTCTATTAAACCTGCTGCTCATTGTTCCAATCTATGCTCTAGTCCATAAGTCAACCTTCCCCAGGGTTTTCGTTACCTTATCCCCCATGTAGATTAAACTAACAATAACAACATAAACTTACTTCATTTCCATTTCAGCATATTTTAACCATAATGTCACATTTCGATGGTTCATATCTAATGATCGTTCATAAATGGATCTTGACCTATAAATAAAGGTTTTTTCACAACATACATATTATTTTATTTTTTAGGTAATTCACTGGTATGGCAGGTAGTGAAACCATTTCTTTTTCACATTTTAGCTGAAAATAGCAATAAAAACACACCTCTGAACTTCTTTCTGACTTTCTTCCCATGCAGCATATTTTAACCAATTTGCAACAGTACTACGATTTTTCCGAATGTTATCTTCAAAAAACTAGAAGAGGACGTTAAATTTAAGGATATATATAAGGATTTTATGATTAAAACCTAACCAAAAAGACAGATGTCAAGGTTCAGTTTTTAGTAAAAAGGCTTAAAAAACTGTTACCTTTCGTTTTCGTAGTCGATACTCCTGCAATTCATCAGGATCTGATATTTTTTGTTTGGGGGGCTGGAAAACAAAAATATATTTATTATTATACTTGAATTCAATTCAAACACTCATCAACAACAAACATTTGAGTAATACTTACTGGTGGAACAATTTCAAGTTGCCGTTCCTTTGCTTCACGAAGCAACTGCTCAGCAGTGATTTGGACTGGAGCAGGGGCTTTATTTTTTACCTGAGATGAATCAAAAAGAAAGTATTGGATGGTTGAAATTCTCAAGTACTACAGTGTCAATGATTCAAAACATGAAACATGCCAAAGTTATTACATTTCTACCTTTGCAACTTTTGGTAAACGTTTGGTTTTAGTATCGACGGGTTCCTCAAATTCGTCATCCATTTTTAACTCTTTTTCTTAGACTACAAACAAAAGTATAAATTGATGAATTACTAATGTTTATACATATTGAACAACCAAAAAACAAAACAAAACTAAGTCCGAATGAATTCATTGTGATGAGAAATCTTGGATCAGATTCGAACAACGCAACAAGAATTAAATCAAAAACTTATATTTTGATTTACAATGAAATCATCATCAGACTGGTGTTACTAAAAGTTGTGAAACATTTTAAAATAAACTTAACTCCTTAGAGGTCATAAGTCGTGAGTTTAAAATCGAACAGGTCTGTTTCATAGAAGTGACAAGAACTGATAAAAGAACTGATAAAAGAAGCTTTGTAAATCAATGATGATGATGATTTCATTGTAAATCAAAATATAAGTTTTTGCTTTAATTCTGGTTGCATTGTTCGAATTCATTCGGACTTAGTTTTGTTTTTTCTTAAATTGTCATAACGGACCCAGATTTGGAACAACCAAATGGTGTCAAAAATTGACATACAATTTATTAGCAAATGGCTAGAGGAAAGAAATAGAGCAGAAGTAGAAACTTGAAATCAACTGTCAATAGTGAAAGCTTACAAATACTACTAACAGTAACAAAAAACAATAACAAAAAATTGACAGTATAGTAATAATCAGCAAAAGTGTAAGTTGGTTAATAAAGAACTTGTAAGCTTTTGTGTTACAGTTGGATGATTATTAGGTTATTATCGGACATCATTCTCTGCTTACATTGACAGATACTACAAAAACTAGGTTAATAAATATATATTAGGTTATTATCAAAGACATTTTCTTATAAAAATATTAGAGAATATTTTTTTCTATTTCATGTGAAACGAAGTAGAAATGTTATCAAAAATATCACAAAAAATATCAATACACTATAAACTATTAATAACAAAAATAAATCCTTCAATAAGTCTATAACGAATCTAAAATTTTTCATGAACATAGAACTACACTTTATTTGATAATGCATGGTACACAAAATTTCAAAAAAGTTTTTTGCACACACCTAGTTTATTTTAATTATATCCATAAAAGGGATAGAAAATCATTATAGTCTTAAAGGCAAAACAACATGACCTAACTTGTTCATATACAATCAATGATTTAACAAATCGTATCAGTCTATAGATAAAATTTTGTCCTAGTAAAAATTGTTTTACTGGGACATCATGTGTGTCAGATAATCTTTGAGTTAACACTTCAAGTTAAAAACTTTGAGTTAGCAGTTATGACTTCATAATAGTCATTCTACCATTTTGCAAACTCGAGGTAGGAAAAATATAAATTCACTTTCGAGTTCCTTACCCCATATTGGCATTTTGAGTTAGAGATTAAAGAGACATGGCAGGTTTTCCTGTTAACTTTTCCAAACAAAACATGTCTAGTTTTTGTATTGTGCTTTTTCTTTTTCCATAAAATTTGTATTATCTTCCCACTTATTATTTCTCAATAAAATGATAAAACGTTAAATTTGTTTAAGAGACGAATGTGGCAGTGGTTTTTTTATCCGTATGCATATAAAGGGGGAAACCATTGCATTGCGTCAAATGTTTACATTTCCGTTTGTTGATGATGAAACAATGTAAAGTTAGATTAGTTAAAAGTCATTAAAAAGAACTTTATAAGGGTGAAAATGACTTACAAATACACGTATGATTATTATTATTATTGATTCAGTTTATTATTTAGGTTTGTCTCTATGATACAGACTTAAAAGTAGTGGCATGTTGTAGAGGACGAGTTTTTATTCACCATTTCTTTATCTAATTATGCTCAGGTCAACTGCAACTGAAATGAATCGGTAAAAACATTTAACCCTGGCATGTTTAGTGAAACAGCAGGGATGACAGTGTGGTGGAGATGGAGAAAAAACAACTTGCATTTACTGAAAGAGACTTCCCGTTGAAGAAAACGACGAAATGAGTATAAGATGAAATTTCTTTGATAAATGAGCCCTTTGATAAGTAAGGTAAAACAAATAAATCACATACACAACAAATGCATCCCAACGTGTAATTATAAAAAGACAAAAAAAGAATTTGTTGATAAGTGTAGGAGGCAAGAAGATTTCTATGCTCATTGCCTCTTTCTTCTCTTCTGCTGTGCACATAATAGAAGTGGTTATACCCTAGTTCTTATGAAAAATTATGAAAAATTGACAGAAAAATCACAGGTCTTTAATCAACTCCAAAATGAATTTATGTTTACCCATTTTGAGTAACTCAAAAAAGATTAAATTTATTTTTCTCCATTATCAAATGAGTAAAATGGCAATTGTGACATCATAGCTGTTAACTCAAAGTTCTTAACTGGATGTCATAACTGGATGTCGTAACCGGATGTTGTAACTCCAGGATTATCCACTTAAGTCTGTTAGGTTTTACCATAGAATAAAATATATATATATAAATGAAAAATCTTTCAAGTAAATATCAAGAAAGTGAATGCTATTTTATAGGAATATATGAAAACAAACAGATAAACCACGCAGATACAAAAGTTACTTTGATAAAAAATTAGGAAGATTCAGAACTGGTAATTTCAAATTCCATAAAGCGCCAAAATAACCATCACTACCAGAGGGATAGTTAGTGTTTTTTTTAACCAGAAACAGCACAAGAGCAGTAGTGATGGCCAGAAATGATCCAGACACACTCCAGGAAATAATTTTATCTTGTTGCCTGCTTTTTTCAATAACTTTCTGGTAGGGTATCTGAGTAAAGGTTGTCATGGTATAAAGTGGTACCCAGTAAGAAGGAGCAATCCAATGTAAGAAATTATCCACTTTTTTTCTGAGAAGAAATAAGGGAGAATTTACATGAGCTCGCATTTCCAAGTAATTGTACATGGCTAGGTCGATGATAGCCTCAGCATCGGGATTTCGGGTAGCAGAATATTCTTTCAGTGCTCCAGCCAGGTCTCCACCATATTGATCTAGTATTGTATGCAACACTAAACAATCTTCAAAACCACAATTCATACCTTGACCATAAAATGGCACCATGGCATGTGCTGCATCACCAACAATAACAACTCGGTCGGAATAATGATATGGCGAACATTTTACGCTCATCAAATCGCCAACAGGATTCGCATGGTATTCATCAATAAGCTTTTGTTGACCAATCAGAGGAATCGCATCAGGAAACTCTCTTTCAAAAAACCCCAAAATTTCCTCATCGGTTTCAATCTCATTAAAAATTTGGTAAGGCATGAACAGTGTACAGGTAAAAGTTTTATCTTGATTGGGTAGAGCAATCATCATGAAGGTATTACGCGGCCAGATGTGAAGATAATTAACTTCCATAGCAAAATCACCAGATGCATCAGGAGGCATTTGAATTTCCTTGTAACCATGAGGAATATAAACCTTAAAAAAAAATCACCTTTTGTTTGACTATTTGATACATTTTATATGTTACAACCACAATTCTTTATAACTACCTAAGTTACCTGTGAATAATCCATTCTTGTGCATTTCATTAACTGTCTTCTGACTGAGGAAAATGATCCATCACAACCAACTATTAGATCAGCTGCTTCAGTTCGTTTAGTTCCATTTCTTTCTAGGTACACTTGACCTTTTTCAAAATCACCTCCAACATACTTATCCCCGAAAAAATAATTGACATTGTCATTTGTATCAACTAAGCCAATGAGATGTTCATTAAGTTTCCTTCGATCAATAGAAAGAATGTACTGGTCTTTTTTCCCGTAAGGAATCCGAGTTCTTTTTCCATCATGGGAATGAATCATTCTAGCATACATTGGAATGCCGGTCTGCACAACATGGCCTTCAGCCCCGACTTCTCTTAGGGCAGCTCTACCACGAACAGAGAGAGCAAGGTTTATACTTCGACCAGCGACATATTTTTGTGATCTTGGATCAGGTCGGTATTCGTAAACGTCAACAGTGTAGTTTCGCTTTGCGAAATATAATGCCTGCAATGATCCAACTAAACCACCACCTACAATTATAACACGTTTTTTCTTTGATTCTTCTAATGTCTTTCTTTCCATGTTGGATAGAAAAAGAGTTGCTTCAAACTAAACTACAAAAGAAATTTCTGCACTATAACATAATGATTAAGTACAAAAAATCAACCATGAAAGACCTGGTTTTACTATTATCGTTTTAAACAATAGGGAGGAAAGAAATAATGGATTTTCATTATTTTATACACTTTTATTAAGTTATCACACCCCCTACAAATTAATAAATGTCTTGTAAAAAGTAATGACAGGATTATAAACAAATCCATTAATATGATTGGTGACTAAACAATGACCTTATAATATATAAGTTTGAAATGTGAAATGACCTTTATGCAGAAAATGAAAGAACGGAATGTCCATACTAAAAATTGCATTCCAAGATTAAGATAAAGGAACTACTTAAAAGAAAAACTTTTTGAGAAATAATTTTCACTACTCTCATAAAATGACTTGTTGACAAAACTAAATATTGGGAATACTGCTAACTGGGTGAGGTCAAAATCATCATTTTTTTATTTGAAAAATTATAGTCCTCATTCTTATGATTAAAATGATTTATAAATTATGAATTATTGACACCCCCGTATTTGGTTTATAACATTAAGTTTATAAAGTTCTTCGATCAACCTGAAGATATATTTTTTAATAAGATCCTGCAGTGTAGCATAGTCATATGAATAGCCATTTTTTTATACGGCTATGTAGTGCAGCAAAATATAAATATGATGGGAATACATTTTATTTTCTACAATTTTTTTGCTAACATTGCTAAAAATGGTTCTAGGAAAACTCCCCCCGGAATATTGCCCCCTGGATAATTTCCACCCAATATTATTTCTAAAAATATCCTCCAAGGACAATTTAGAATACTTTGTTATCCAAATCAAGAATTTTAGTAGCTACCTTATATAGAAAAGAAGAGATTAATAATCGGACAACTATCAGCTTTTAACAAGTCAAATTACAAACTAAGACGTAAATTCGACACCACTTTAGTCGCTTGTATGTAGTTGTGAAGTTTTGACACTTCAACAATAGTTCAAAGTGAACATTAACACAACTGGTGAAGCACTTACTTTTAAGTATTAAGTACATACTTGCTATATTATATAAAAGATTCCGCTAACGCCAATTTTCTGATGCAGTAAAGACAACCTTTATAAAGTGAGAATCACAGAATTGCCGACTTTATATTGAAAAGTTGATTTGTTTAAATCTACATTCAAACCACCATCATTATACAAACAAAATATAAGTTTGCCTATGATAGGTCCCTAATTAACAATTATTCACATGATTTTTTGATTAATTACTATAGTCCAACGAAATAATATACTTTTACAAAATTAATCAACATAAGTGCTGAGGAAACCAAGGAATTGATAAAGCAAATTGGGTGGCAATTTTCCGGGTGGCAATTTTCTTGGGTGGGGATTATCACGGGGACAATTTTCCGGGGGGCTATTTTCCAAGGTGGGAATTTTCCGGGGGATATTGTCCAGGGGGAAATTTTCTCGGGGGTAATTGTCCGGGGGCAATTACCCAGGGGGGAATTATCCTGTCACCGCTAAAAATTAATAAAATTTCTGATGTAATCACAAATTTATTTAGACACTTTTATGGAATCTTTTGTTTACGTCAATTATGTCACAAAATGCTCCATTCTCCTCTACAATGTATGTTACAACAAAAATAGTTATAAATCAAAAATTAACAATACAAACTATAAAAATTTACACTTTTTTGATTTCTCTCATTATAATCTTGCCGTAAACCAAAATTCTAAAATAAATTTTAAAACCTTGATCCCCCTTTAACTGGGAAAACTGCCAGAAACATCTATGAAAAATGGACCATTTGATAGAAAATTATATGATGGGCACGCATGGTCATAGGTATATAATTCCTTTTTTATATTTTATATATATTATATACAATTTTTTTGTTTGTTTTGTTCTCTGACAGTAAGATTCCATTATTAAATTGATGTGATTTTGGCTCATAGGGGGTAGGCACGGGGCATGAGCATAAAATTAAGTAAGCAAATCAAACCTCCCTAGTTTTTAAGAAGCACATAGCTTAATTAAGAAGGATTATTCTCGATTCCAGGCTTCTACCACAATTGGAATTTTTGGGCAAATCGGTCCACCACTTAAAAATGGTTTTTGAGCTTGTTTTCACTGCAGCTACTACGTAAACAAGTAATCCGATTCGACACAACACAGACATACAGCGCGCCGGACCCAGACACACAGGGGAGGAAAGTTTTTAATTTTAAGAGAGCTGATAAATTAAGGAATTTATCTTATTCTCATCTTTGAGGCTCTCAAGCAACTTATTATTTGATTTCTTGCCCATTATGGATACGCATGGTGAAAAGTACCGACACTCGGTAATTCTATGTCCGCCTAACCGTACTATACGAATTCAAAGAAAAATAAACAATCACTTTCCGCCATTTTTACCGAAGCCATGCTTGACCATTATGAAACCAATGGTGGAGCCTTGAAGTATTAACCCACGTATTCTTTGAAACCAATACAATTTTCACCTTCACCCGCGGCCGCCCCCTAACACCACCTTGAAAAAAGTAACCAACCAAACTACTAAAATTTTGCGACGTCTCCAGTTTTGAATGAATATATTCTGTAAAGAAATACGAACACATTTTTTGAATGGATATTAATAGGCGTTTGCATCGAACGTACCGTACCGTATTTCGTGCTGATACGCGTATCAAAAAAGTGAAGTGGAAATCCCACTTAAGAAATTTGAGCCGCTACATCAACCGGCAGAACTAAAGATCAATGCCTTGCATCCATCGATAGAATTGTGGTCAAAGACTCTATCGATTCCGTAAATTAGTGTCGCGAGAAGAGTTGTTTCAAAATATGACTTATGAGTTCTGAGCGGCTTTGTCCTAAAAGCTCTATGGAGGGCTAAAATGGAAGAAGGGAGAAGAACTCTTTAAAAAGTGTTAAATTTGGAGGTGGCTCGAGCGCCTGCTGCCCATAGTTTCTCACACATACATTGCAAAAATCGATCCAATGAGTTCAATAAATTCAACAATTTCTACCAAATAATCTCATAAATGTTGAAAAATATCTGCCAAATTGTGCTCATAATCATTATTGCTCACCATATTTTCCGGTGTGGAACTTTTTCTTCAAGTCGGAAAGTCACGTGATAAAATATCGGAATCGGCAGCCATTATGGTCACCGATCTCGGTAAAAGATCAGTGGAAAGCATCAAGACGTGTCTTGTTTGTTAGAGAAAACGATTGGATTTAATTTCGGCCTGCGGATGCCAGGGTCTTTTTGTTTCGTCGTCTTTATATAAAAAAGAGAGAAACGGCCTTGGTTACGTGGTTGATAACCATAACAAGACTAAACAGTATTAAGTAAGATTTCGCCGAATACGTAACAGAATTGTTTGATTGTGTAACTATTCATAATATGAAACTAGAGCCCGGGCTGGCTAGAGCATAAGCCTTTACAAAGAATCTGGATCCTAAATCTTTTTCTAGATTTATCTATGTGCACAATTTCATAGGTTTCCTTAAAAAAATATTTTTTAAAGCAATATCGTATTTCCTTGAATAACCCGGGGCACTTTCAGTAGGCCGCTTATTTGAGGAAGGGCGCTTATTCAAGAAATACAGTAGGTGCAGTATTGTGAAATGCATCAATGCTGGTTCGCTATCGGTAGCGGATTCAAATTTTGCATTTGGGTAAATGAATGCACTCATACTTTAATCAGGTTTAATCAGGTTTAATCAAGTTTAGTGTAAATTACAATTACTTCCTCGTAATACTCTGCAAAAAATTAAAAATAATATGAAACAAAAAAAGATATAAAAAAAGGTAAGGAGGTTTCATTTTGTCTCTTAAATCTAAACAGAATCGGGGTTGGCAGAAAAACGGGATTGGCAGAAAAACGGGGCAGGCTGCCACAGGAGCCAAACGCGGCGAGCGTACAGTTGATAATTATGACAACCAGCGAGAGGACAGAATGTTAATTTTTGGTACTGGAGAAAGTTTGAACTTTTTAGAAAACAGCCCTAATTGGTTTATGGATGGTACATTTTCAACGGTTCCGCCACAATTGGTTCAACTGTATACAGTTCACGGATTTCGTCGTGGAAGGCACGTTTTAGGGGCTTACGGGTTGCTCCCCAACAAAAGTAACAACACTTACGTTGAATTTTTAAACCAAGTGCAGCAATTAACAAATTAAGTCAATCCTCACAGCGTGACGATTGACTTCGAATAATCGATGATCGGAGCTTTGGACCAAGTGTTTCCAGGTGTCCCACAAAAAGGCTGCCTTTTCCATTTATCGAAAAACATTTATAGACGTGTGCAAGACAAAGGACTTTCTAATCTTTACATGAACGATGCCCCATTTCGAGCAAATATCAGAATGATAAGTGCCCTTAGCTTTGTCCTAATTGCAGATACGATTCAGGCTTTTGATACATCGTGCAATCACGCTGGAAATCAAGAGCAAGTGATACTTAATTATTTTGAAACCAACTACATTGGCGAGTTGCGACGGGGAAGACGTCTACCACCCAGATTTCCACACGCGATGTGGAACATGAACTTAAGAGTACAACACGGTCTACCATGTACAAACAATGATCTGGAAGGCTGGCATAACGGATTCGCTGGTTCATTTCAGCAGCGCCATGCACATATCTGGAAGTTTATTGAAGGACTACGAAAAGACTCGAACCATCATACAATGGCCCAAATAATAGCCGGAGCTGTAGTACCACCGCAGCGAAGAATTTATCGCGAAATTAACCAACGTATAGAAGCACTTGTAATTGGTTATGCTAATAATAACGTTCTAGACTTCTTACGAGGAATTTCCTATAACTTAGCTTGAATTCTAATGCTTGGGTGTTAGGGATTGTCCCCAAAATTCATACCCAAAATCGTATCGCTTTCATCTCAGGAGAAGTGCCTTTTTGCATATAATATAGGCAGAAATGCACTTCTCCTGAGACGAAAACGATACAATTTTGGGTTCGAATTTTGTGTCTTATCGAGCGTAAGAACTTATTAGAGGCAGAAACCGATTGTACTTATTAACGCAAGACAAACTTAAATTTGAATATCGTTAATCCCTACAATCGAAGTCTATGATCAGTCCATTTTGCAAGGGTTTCATTTGTTCATTGTTTGGACTGAAAACGTTTGTTTTAAGCATTCTAGGGTAGAAACAAAAAGAAAATTGCAAAATCTTACAGTCGTTCTGCAAAATTTACCATATAGTCAAAGGGTTAAGCGTGTAATGGCCGTACTAGGTTTGTTTTTTATATTTTTTATTGGGTATTCGCTGGTAACTCCCTTGGCTGGTATATCGCGTGATTTTGTTCCTGGTAAAGACTGGTTTTTAAATTTATTAGGCTTTTCTTTTGGTTTTACAGTGCATGGGTGACAGGCGTTTAATCTTCGAGTTATTTTTCTCAAGTCAAAATCTGCAGTTTTAACGTATTTTTTTAACTGAAAAATTTTATTTTGAAGAAAATCATCGAGTTAACATCACTCCGGAAATTAAATTCTAAAGTTATTTCACTCGATCAATATCTTTGGCATAAAATGTTCGAGTTGAAATGTTTTGTCATGACATCAAAACTCGAAAAAGTAACTCGAAAAAATAAATCGAGAAAAATAACTTAAAGATTAACCGTCTGCCTTCCTGGGCGGTTATTAACACAAGTCTGAAAAACTTTATTTTTGAATCGAAACCGAAAGAGCCTGAAAAATTCTGCAAAGCCGTCACGTAAGTCCCTTGGTTGTATATAGTTTTTGTTTATTTGTTTGTGTTTCTACATAGTATACTCTTTCCAAAAGTGAACGACAGTTAATCCCAATGTCATGTTACGCTGAATTTAGCTGGACTATGCTCAGCGTCACAACGTTACCTTGGACTTACTCTGTCTTTTGGACACTTTTGTTTCTGATGTAAATATTGTTAAAACCGACAGTTTTTTGCTTGCTTTCTTTCTCCCGTGTATCAACTCGAAATCATATACTTGCACAGGCTACGTTTCGTATCACTTTAAAGTGGAAATGCTTTACGCCTGTTGTGTCTCTAATCGGAAAACTTCCGTATGACCCTTGATACAAGCTCAATAAGGAGAGTAGAAGGGCGCAAAAAGAAAGGTCTGGGGTTCGTGCAGAAAGGTCGTGTTTATTATTGGTTTCGCCCGGTCAAGAGTTTTAAATTATTTCAATTATTAAATTTGTGCAGGAAACAGGGGTACAGCAAAACTTATCGGTCATTACGGTACGCAAAGGGTTAAATTACCTGCGTACGTTCCCAAATGTATTTAATTATTAGATTTGTGCAAGAAACAAGGATTCAATAAGATAGTTAATAAGTAGAACTAATCGGTCAATTCGGTACGCAAAGGGTTAAATTAATTGCAAGCGTTTCCAAATCAAGATATCAAGTTTTGTGCGAAAAACAGGGATTAAAAGATTAAAAGTACTTAAAAGTACCAATTAAAGATTTATTTAGGTCGGCTTAATGTCCGGTCGGGCTAATGTCTAGTCGAGCTATTATCTGGGTGGGCTACTGTCTGTCGGGCTACTGTCTGTCGGGCTACTGTCCGGTCGGGCTGCTGTCCGGGAATCAGCGCAAATGGGGCTTAAAATGCTCTAGGACATCCTACGCAGAACCCTCATTGATGACAGTTCTACCAGAACTGAAGAGGCTATCCTGGGTAAACATTGATAAATAAATAAATAAATAAATAAATAAATAGTTTTTTCTAGCACAATCTGGATTGCACTGTAGGATTTACGCCATTGCACAATCCTCAACCTCAGAAAACTTCAGCAAGAAAGAAAAAAACAAAAATTGGAAAAAAATTAAATACGTTAATTTTATACTTGATTAACATGAAAGGCTGAGGAAAAGATATGAGGTTAATATTTAGTGTATTATATAGCAGTTGTATAAGTGGTAAATTTGTAATAGTAAGAGGCTTCCTAATTTAAAATAGTATGTAGAAGATTCCCCTAACGGCAAAAGGGGAAGACATCTTCGTCTGTAAACTTCAAAGGAAATTAACGTCAAAACAAACAGTGGTTCCCAGTGAAAAATAAGATAAACGATATATTTGCAAAACACATAAAATAAAACAAGTTAGCAACTTATCTAAACTGTTACTGAGTCAAATCGGAAAATAAGTCTTTTTCTGCTGTTGTGACATCACAAGAACGCACGAGGGCGCGAAGGCACGATTTAGCAGACACTCTTTATTTCTAAATGTTTCAAGTTTTTTTAACCCAGCACACACATGATGCGTCGTGACAATGTCATAAATGTGTCATATAAATAGCGTAACGTCTAAATGATCAATCAGCGATGTCTTGAATTATCATGAAACGTGACATCATAAACATGACGTCTTGCAGACGTTTAAACGTCATTTACAAACGTTGTTTTTGTGACCAATGTATGACAAATACTGAGAAAGGGACCATAGGACCTGTTTTTCGTTTAGTCATCATGTTTTTCAAAACTCTTCACTCTTTCTGTATAGCGTGTTTGGAATTAAACCGAAAGAAAAACATTCAATACACGAAATAGTGCAGGGGTGATCATTTAAGATGTTTTCATATTTCTTGTAAAAGTAAAGGTACAAATGTCGTGACAGTTCTTTCGAATCAAATCCTAAATATGTCAATTGATATTGCCTGGAAGGAAAAATCAATTGAAAAACGCTATTCGCACCTACAATCAGTATAAAATCGAGATGACCCCCTCTCAAAATCATAAAATATAACATCGCTTGTGAATATAGAATTATACGTTTCAACGAGTTTCTGTAAAGCATTTAAGAATTGTGTTGGATCAACTGAGAAATAAAGAGCTTTATTGGTAAGCTGACCTATTTTGTTCTGAAGTTAACATTTATATCATATATACTCTTATAAACTTTTATTAAACTTTTGGTCGGGCGTTTATTGGAAAGAGGCGTTTATTGGAAAGAGGCGTTTGTTTCAAAAGTAGAAAAGTATGAAGTAAGAGAAAAGTGGTATTCCATAAAGATAAATCTTTCAAACCCTATAACGGTAAATAGCTCATGTCGTTTGTGATATAATACGCGTTAGGGTTAGAGTTCGCCGCGTATTATATGACAAACGACATGAGCTATTTGCTCCTATAACATGTAGATAATTTGAAAGAATAGATTTTGTGTATCTTTAACAATATTTCGATGACTATTTTCTAAAGTGACAGGTTCAACAAATTCTTCAAAATTAATATCGCCGTTACTATCATTGTGTTTACACCAGTGTTTCTATTTACTCCGTTTGTCCGAATTAAGCTTTTTCATATACATCCTTTTTCTCCTCCTTCCTCCAAAAAAGCGTAATTTTTCTGACGTTGAAAAGCTAGCCTTGAATCTTCTTCGACACACCATAAGAAAATCTGCAAAAGTAATTTTATGTTCTTTTTTAGAATCCATAAAATCATGGCGGGTTCTTCAAAAGATAATCCACTGCATGATGCAATTGAGAGTTTTACTGATTTTGCATCTATTTTTTCAAAGATGAGTGACATAGAGAGGATAGCAGAGTACAAAAAAATGATTCCTGAATTGACAAAAGGAGATGAAAATATGCGCAGTTTACTGATTAAGGACCAAGAAAAAATGGAATGTATTGTAAAAAAAGCAAAAGAACAACTAATGATTTTATATCAATCCCGTTTAAATGAAACAGGTTTGAAGATTGCGACTGACGACGGAGATCAAAGTCCTCTTGGTGAACATGACGATGGTATTTTGAAAATGATGTGGTCTTGGGGTATGGTTTGGGATCCACGAGATCCATTTTTCTCTAATTGGATGAGGTATTTAGCTTTTGGTGATTACGACGAAATGGTAAAAGTTATTGAAGCCACTCCTAAGGAACGCATTCCTGAGTTACTAGAAAGAAGAGAAAGTCTGTTAAACACGTCTGCTCTGTTTCATGTGATAAAAGGAACATGTCACTTCACAACTGGTGCTTCGATGTTCCATCGTAGATCTCCAAGGCATCTGGATTGCTTCAAAAAATTAATCAGTCTGACTGCAAATATACATGCTCGTGATGTGATTGGTTGTACACCCTTGTTTTACTGTGTCCTTACAAATGGAAATGATATAACGATGGAGATGGCCAAACTTTTGTTGAAACACGGTGCTGATCCCAACTCAATTAATCGCCTAGGTGAAAATACATTGTCACAGCCAGTGATGAGCAAAAAATTAGATTTTGTCAAACTGTTCCTTGATCATGGGGCTGATCCAACAAACCGTGATAATTTTGGAAGTTGTGTTGAAACCATGTATCCACTGGATAAAGATTTAAAAGCACTTTTTGCAAAATCTCGGAAAGATAAATGCAAAAAGATGAGGCGAGACGCTAAGAAAGAAAGTGAAGGTGGATTAAAGTGTCCTGTATGTCCAAATGTTGCAACGAGACGTTGCATTGGTTGCTACTTAACACGTTACTGCAGCAGAGAAAGTTAACAACAACATTGGAAAGATCACAAGGCAAAGTGCAAGGAATTGAAAAATCAATACAGAGTTGTGAATCTAGTAAAATATGCAGGATGGAATATGAATTGGATTAATGGAAAAGCTAGTGTTATTGGACTGGACAACAATCCAAAGAAAGATAATTTTGTGGTGAAGATTCAAATACCGATTGATGTCATCAGCTGGAAAGAGATCTTTACAGGCCTCGTTGAAAAAGTGTTAACGGTTAATAATAAAGAACAAAGTGTTACAGGTGTTATTACTTTAGAAGATCCGGTGTACGAGATTCTTGTACAGAAAATACAGAAGAAGGTGTATACGGAGAAGAAGGTTACTTCTTCGCCATCTTGGATAAAAAGAAGAATCTGAAGATTAATGTTGACAATATTTTACCACCGAAAACATGGTAGATATAAAACATGGTAGATGAAAGTTGTATAACTTCGACAACATTTCCGAGGATATTTTAAATCAAACTCTCTGATTTTCTTACACAGTGAAATCCTAGTATTACCAACATCAATATATCACTAAATTCTGTTATAACGAACCCGATACTTTTCCCCTTCCTTTAACAAACCCTCTTTTCACTATTTTACAAACTCTTAGAATAACAAACTGATTTCCACATTCCTTAAGGGGTTGTTATAACAAGATCGTGTGTTTTTTTTTTACCTATTATACCATCATGCACTTACATATACAGTAGAATCCTGTTAACTTTCAATGACTGGAACTGTTTTAGCATTCTCCTTGAACTTATATTCTCTCATAAAAGACTCTTTGCTAACTCGAACTTTCGATATCTCGAAACAAATTATATCGGTGCCATTGAAGTTTTAGTTATTGGGACCTTGCTGTATGTTTCGTATCTCTTTTGAACTCCACTACAAGGGTCAGAAAACGTCATCCCTACCCTAAATTTGAAAATTCTTGTTTGGAATATTAATTTTCATTTTTTTCGTACAACTTTTGTGAATTTTAAGAAAATTGTTATATTAAATAGTAATCTCTTGTAAAATTATCCAAAATATTTTTTTAACATTATTATCAGAGATTAATTGTGATGGGTTGAGTTTGCCTTTTATTTTTGAGATATATTACTTCAGGTGTTCATATTTCTTGACATAATGCCGCGAACTTCTGAAATGCATTTCCCAGTGTTGTAATACCGCCATGATGAATATGTGGTAAATAATGGAAATTTTTTTGGTTCATGTACAGGAAGTTTTTTCCTCTCAATACAAGAAGAATCTTTTTTGAAATACAGTGAAACCTCGATATAACGAACATGTTCTCTTTCCCTCTCTTAACAAACTCTCTTAAAATCCCTCGATTTAACGAACTGATTTCTTCTCCCCTTCAGTATTCGTTATATTGAGATTCTACTGTATCTGGAACATAATTCAAGGAAATGCTTTCAAAGAGTTTAATTAGAAAACTACAAAACAAAACTACAAAAAAACAACTCAAAGTTCTCGACCGTGCTCTGGTACTCTGACTTTCTGGTATCTTTTAAACTCAATACACATCTATCGTTATGTTTGACCAACGTGTACTCTTTAATTCGGATCCAAATCATTATAACGTATTATACAAGACGTGACACTATGTGAAACTTCAACTTGGAAACTGCAACTAAATATATAAATAATTATTGATTATTAAATGAAATAAAATGTCACTTGAGGAATATTAACAGCCTGGAACCAACTTAGAGGACAAGAAGGTTGCTAAACCCAGCGGCGGATCGAGAAGCAACTTTATTGGTGTAAAACGTATGAGAAGAGTGTTTTCAAAAGGATAATTGCAATTTAATGGCTTACACCAGTTAAATCTCTGCTAGATCCGCCACTGAAACCCGAAGATTAATACAACGACCAATCGGTGTTTTAGTGAAGGAGCACAGTGCACCAGTCTTGTCATTTTTGAATCATTATAAAACGTTATCTGTACTCTTTCTGTTCTTGTTTTGCATCCTTTGCATCATTGCTTGAAGTACCCAAAAATAAATGGTAAACATATACCCAAACTAACGGGTAATGTTGAGGAGAAAAACTTTTTCTGGATAATTTTGGGTAGTTTTTTTTGTCCCTTATCAAATTGTTGGGTATTTTCATTAGATCCACGGATACTTAGCTTCCGAATTCTTCGAACAAGAATTGATGGCGATCATTGTGATAAACCAAAAAAAACAACAGCAAAAAGTGGATTATCCAGAAAATTACAGCACCTGTTGATGATTCCTTAGGTACGACTATATTATGAGTTCTTTAAAATCGCAACCTGTGTTGCAGAAAATTGGCAGCGTGAGTACGACTTTTTGGTAAACCTGCCATTCAACTTCAAAAATATGATTCTCCACGATCTGTTAGGTCATACCAACGGAATCAAAAAATGCAACTGTGGCAATTTTAGATTTTTGAGAAGGTTTTCACCTTAACATTTTGCTGACTAAGAATAAAGTTTCTCTGCTTACGGAGGAAATATTCTCCCGCCTACGAAGATCGAAATATTGTATTTTTTTTCATATACCGTTACGTCATGTACGTGCAGGTCATTTCCTCGCTTACCGAGGAAATTGTTTTTCATATGAACAGAACGAAACTAGTTAGTACCTTAAAATGATATCCTGCTTATCGAGTGTATTTTTATCCATAAGAATAGCCCCTGTGAAAAAAGTCCACCAGTTATCAGTTTTGATTCTATGTCTTTTATTTACAACTTCCGGATCAGTCTTAGAGAAAATCGATTTTAAAATAAATAGTTTCGCGAAAAAAGTATAATGATAGAAGTTGTAAGGTAAACTGTAATCACACAAATCACCATCCGATTACCGCAAATCACCATCCAATCAACGTAAAGGCCACGGATCGAGTGAGAATTGAACTCACGACCTCTCGCTTGCCTGGTGATTGCTCTACCAACTGCCCTATAAAGACACGTTTTAGGAGATGAAACTGCGTTAAGAAGAGAAATAACAGTTCTGGATATAAATTCGATATTTTCATTTCGATATTAAATTTCGGACTGAAAAGTTTCAAACAAATTATTTTCGGCCAAAGTAATTTCGGACAAATTTTGAACCTATTTTCGGAAAAGTCCTTCAAAACATTCCTTCATATACAGTGAACTTCCGGTAATTCGAACCTCCTAGGGACCGGGTGAAATAGTTCGACTTAACGAATGCTCGAGTTAAGCGAATCTCCCGTTAAGTCGAATTCTGGCAAAAATGAGATATTAGTTCGAGTTAAGACGATTCTTTCTTCAGTAAAGATCATAATAATATAATGTCGCAAAATTAACATTCGGTTATTTCACTGGAAGAAGTTTCGTATATCTAACTTACTGACTTTATCTGAACAGGCAAAATATATGTCTGTCTTACGCAAAGAATTAATAAAAATGAATGAAATTTAAATTTTGTAATTTAACAAGTCTTTTGAATTCCTTTTCTCAAGCAAAAAGTTCGAATTATTCGAAGAAATTAGCCGAAGGGAGACTTAAAAATGGTTCGAGATAACGAATGTTCGAGTTATCCGGGGTTCGAGTTAACGAGTAATTTTTATGAGGAAGTATTAGAGAAGGTTCCTCTCCACTTATTTACTGTGGATTATTTTTCATGTGGATTTAAATTTGTGAATGATGAATTCTTCAAAACTTTATATGTCAAAATATCATTGTTGAACGATGTAGTTTTTGCCAACCATTTTCATTTTCATGGTTTTTCAACCTAGCACCGTTAAGAAAATATGAAAATCTCTGTGGATAAATATTCTCTGTTTTTCTTTTAGCAATTATCTTTAGTGAGTTAAATTTACTACTAATCATCCTTCATATCGCTAATTCACCGGCGACACTTTGCTTCAGATCTCAAAAACTTTTGCAGTCATCATTTTTTGTTATCTTATCCGCCATATTTGTTTACATTTTCCATATCTCGCCGATCATGCCACGGATTTGTGCCACTAGAGATAGAGGGCGCTGAATTAAAACGCCAAATGCCAATAAGGGATTCAAACGTCTTTTATTGAAAACTTGGCCATTAGGAAGGAGAGGGGAGAGGGTCGAAAACTTAACGGCCAAATTCCTTTAAACAATTCGAAAATGGCGATTGTCAACGGCCCCTTATACTTATACCTTATCCAAATGCTTTTTGGCTGTGTATGCATACAGATAGTTTCGATTATTTTCTCCATCTTATGCAGAGTGGTTGAATTGAGTATTTTAAGGTACTCTGCCGTTCATGAAAAACTACCATGCATCTGGACATATATAAATAATATACAAAATAATGAAAAATGAAGAAGTTGTTCTACACTTTCACTCTCAAACATCTATCCACATCATCATTACAAAGTATACACACAAAACTTAGTTCTGTAATGTATTCAAAACTGTATTAATACACTAAGAATACTTACCTTTTTTGAAGTAAAGTTTCTGTCTTCTTCACCCACGTTCGAGAATCGTTATCCACAAACCCGGAACTTTACGACAATTTTATAACCCGTTTTCTTAGCAAACCAATTAGAGATCGAATTGATGAGTAGGCGTTGAAGAAACGGACGGACTCCGATACTCGGGAAGGTGTTGTGAAAGGGCGGAATTAACTGCGACATTACACACTGACTAACTGACTGATTGACTGACAGACATGGGGAAATGAAAGATCAGCTGCCTGGCGGCGCTGACTAAAAATGGTTTTAATCTAAATTGTCATCTAGAAATAACTTTTGATGGTTCACTTTATGTATGTAAAACATGTCATAAAGTGCCAAAGTGTTAGCAATAAAGTGTTAGCAATAAAGTGTTAGCAATAAATTAAAATTGTTTGGTTTTAAATAAACTTGAACGTGTTATAATTTCGCAACGAATATTGTTTGCAAAGGTTTCAAATTATGCCGAAGGGTCAATTTCAAAAAAATTAAGGGTACTGTTTGTAATATGATGATTAATACATTACCTAGGAATACTAATGAAATAGTGGTGTCATCTTAATGAAATTGAAAAGGAAATTATGCTATAGTTCTCATGTTATCGCAGAATCAGTTAGGCCCGAATTGGTATTTTCACTTTTACAATATTTGAAAATTGCTAATCATTTATACAATGATGTTAATAAACAGGATGTTATTTCGGCCCCGAAAACAGTTTTTGACATAAGATACATCAATGATGATGGAAATGATGATGTAGATTTCAATATTACAGAAAGCAAATCATTTGAGACTTATCCTACCATTAACTCTTTGATGATAAAGATCACTAATTTTACTAATTGTTTACTAATTTCAAATATGAAATTAATGGTTTTGAAGGAGATGCCTCCATGAACGAACATCGATTAAACTGTGTGGAAAGTATACTGATATCCAAATGCCCACATGTTGTAACTGATGATGAGAATATCATAATTGCACCAAGTCAAGGAAAGGCACCTGTGAATATTTTTGATGAGATGAATTTGTTGAAGAACTTGCTTTCCCCGATTTATTTCCATTAGCCCAATTTGGTTCCTGCAACTCGAGAGATTAAACCAACACATACAAAGTATTTCAATCAACGGTTATTAAATTATACTCAAACATTTGACTCAGATGCTGGCTATATATTTTGCAAATTTTGTGTCTCAGTAAATTAATCTGCGAAACCAAATGAATGTTGCGATGCGCAAAGTATCAGGCCACAGTGTTACTGCTGGTATGTTTACTGGTAGTTTTAAAGATACTGTCAAATCTTTCGTAGTAAATGAAGGAGAATATAGTTTTATAAATCTCTTTTATAAATCTCCAGCATACTGGAAAAATATGCTTTCTGACGTTTTAGCCATGGTAAAACAACTTGGATAGCCTCGTTCTTTCTAACTTGGTCATGTGCAGTCATAGTTAATCATTTTAAGTTAAAAGGTTCTGAAATATCTACTGGTGAAATCGCAGAGATGTCTTATTTTGAAATATGTGAATTGCTAATCCCGTGTTAGCTAGACATTTCCAATTCCGTGTGGAATTAAAGAGATTGTTATCAAAGGAGCAATTGGAAAGGTGTGATTATATTATGTTATCAGGGTTGAATTTCAAACCAGAGGCTCCCCACACGTACATTGTTTACTGTGGTCTGAAAATATGCCAGCTTTATCTGTCAATGCTATAGATGAATATACAAATTTTGTTGACTCGGTTATTTCAGCAAATATACCAAGTGAACCATCAAAACTAAAAGATCTTGTACAAATATATCATGTACACCACCACAACTGTAAGAAATATAATTATAAAGAGTGCCAATTTGTATAATATCATGGTCATTTTTTTACACAAAAAACAATAATTGCCAAACAACTACTGCAAAAAGTAAAGCAATATATTGACACAGAATTAAACCCTAAGAAAAAGAATTTCTTTTACCCAAATATAACAAAATTGATGAATTTTTTTTTCTAAAAAAGTCATTGTTATCGTGAACTTTTGAAGTCTAATGGAGAAGATTATGAAACTTCATTCAAAGATATCATAACATTTCCCTTATAGGGAAATATATAATAAACTTGGAATCTTCTCACACACATATTTTAAAGTTTTTTTTACATCACACCAGGTACCACGTAACATTCATTTTCTTCCCTTTACTAGTAGTCCGTGTAAATATACGCAGTTAATGCTTCCATTTTATTTTATCTAGTTCGTATTGTTTATATCACGAGATACGTTGCACGCTTTATGCTATCTTTGTTGGCTATTTTAAAATGTATAAAAGATAACAACAAATACAGTCCTCTGATGTTTTTTCACGAATTTATATGGTCCACCGAATTTATATGGACCCTTTTAAAAATGGATCGGTTAAGAAGAAGAAGAGACGGTCGAGAAGAGAATGATAAACAGCCTAGCACAAAATATCGAAGAAGCACTGGCAGAAATCACAGAAACACAGGAAATGCAAAAAAGAAAACATATTCTTGCAAACAAGATCTTAATCAATGAAAGAAACTGCTTTGATCGAGCTTCAGAATGAAATTTTAACAAACCTTGAAGAGGTAGAGGAAGACATATGGAAGAACTCGAAACGTTTTTGAGCTCCATATATCGTCCATCACCACCGGAGAAACAGTAAAATTGAAAACCTTAGCAATAAATCACATATGTAACCCCATCACAGAGCAAGAGATCGCCTGGTCAATCAAACACTACAAACATTTGAAAAATTTAAAGTTAACAGACAATGGCTCGGTGTATTGGAGATTCTTGTCGTTACAGATCACTACTGGGAAATCGTCACCGGAGATACCATTCGCAGCCAAAGCGGACTGTAGTGAATTCCAAACTTGGATGGATCTTGAGCGGACCCATCCAGAGACCAATTCAATCAGCCATCAACTATGTACACACTATTAAAGTTAACCTACACCACCAGTCTGAATCGCTCGAGGAACAAGTGAAGCAATTTTGGGATTTAGAAACACTCGGTATTAAGGAAGTCGTAACTGATGTGATCGATGAAGTCGTACAAAAGATTACATTGAACAAGGAAGAATGTTATGAAGTATAACTACTGTTCAAGGAAGCCAGCCCAGTACTCCCAGACAATTTCAAAACAAGTGAACAAAGATTGAGAACATTTTTCAACAAACTTAAGAAAAACCCTGAACAACTGAAAGCATACAACAAAATCACGAAGGAACAAACTGCCCAAGGATTCATCGAAACTGCTAACGAACCTACAACCCCAGGACAAGCACATTACCTACCACATCACGGAGTCGTAAGGGATGACAAAGACACAACCAAAGTGAGAATCGTTTACGGCGCTTCGTCCAGTTCACCGAAAACACCCAGCCTAAATGATTGTTTGTACAAAGGACTCCAATTGAACCCACTTTTGAACGAAGTATTGATGCTATTCAGAACGTTCCCTGTAGCCTTGATATCTGATATCGAGAAAGCATTCCAACAAATCAGTGTAGAACCATATGAACGAGACTTTTAACGATTTCTCTGGTTTGACGACGTATTTGCCGATCAGCTCAAGATAGTAAGAAATCGCTTTGAAAGATTGATTTTCGTGGTCAGAAGATATCCATTTCTCCTAACTGGAACGATGAGAAATTTCCATCTACAATGACATCGACCCATAGTTTGTACGCAAAACTATCAACGCGTTCCATGTAGACAATTTCACCAGCAAAGAATCTAACACGGAAACGCCATTCGAATTAAACAAGAAGCTTAAATTACGATTCGAAGAAGCGAACTGCAACTTGCGAAAGTGGCGTACAAATGACTCGACATTACGGAGAATGATCGAAAGAAACGAAAACGAAGACGCATGTACCCAAACGAGTACCGAACAGGAATCACCCAAAAGTAACGCCACGAAACACTTAGGAATTCCAGGGATGAAAAAATGATGAACTCCTATTTTCCCTCAGAGACAACGTAAAATTCACTGTTGAAATAGAACCAACGTTCTGAAAGCGATTGTAAGTTACTATGACCCACTTGGACTCATCCAACCAATCATCATCTCTCTGAAAGTATTATTCCAGGAAATCTTCAATCTTCAGGAGTGTTTTGTACTTCTTCAGCTTCCAATGGGGAGGGACGGAAAAAGTTCTTGACCTCAGGTCGTGCTTTTTTCTTGGTTAGAATTTTAATTTTCTTTTTTTTCGTATCATTTTGGAAGATTTAATAGAGAACAATCCACATGTTGTCCAACTATTTTCCAAGTAAAAGACTAGAGTAGAAGACATAACTTGTAGAGACCTTTGACTATTAGAAATATTATGTGAAAATAAAAAACAGTCATTTTTACACGAGCTGAATTAATTAGCTGAATAATCACTTTTAGAAACTTTTCTATCTACCTACAATTTACACTGGTCGAATAATTCAAATGTAAAAGCATTGGGCTTATTGTTATGTTTGTTTAGAACATTAACTCAAGCGATCGGTTGAATAAAAGTGAGGTCAGGTAATAGAAGCGAGTAATTTTTAAAAGTAGTTCCATAAGTTAACAAGGGAAATGTTTTTTTAATTAACACATGTATTTCTTTTCGTTGCTCCTCAGAAAAAAAACTTTATGTATATTCTTTACTCCTTTTATAAAAATATTCAATTTGTCGAATTTGAAAATTTAGTGATACACGATTCGACGCTTTCAATTTGTCAAAATCAAATTGTTCATCATTCATTTTTTTCAAAATGTTAACATCATATAACGTGATTGGTTAACGTCATTTTGCTTCAATTATAAAGACGCTAATTGATTGACGTTTACATGACGCTTAACTTTAAATTTTCAAGCGACAAAAAAGTTTATTTCCTTCGTTTGGAATTCTGTGACGAAATGGAAATATTAAAATTTGAAATTATTATTATTTTTTTAAACATTTTTTCTACTTGAAAAATTTCCAAGAGATGAAAAAAGTAAACTTTTAAATTTCGTCTTTAACTTTCGAAAGTTGGAGAAAAACATAAGATGAGAATCCGTACTAATGGTTGACGTTATATGTCCACAATGTCAAATCCAATAATTTTGATTGAAAATCTGATGATAGATGATCAAACTCTATCGATTTCGACAAATTTGATTCCATAAATTTGATGTTAAATGGCCCACTTTGCAGAAAGAAGTAAAAGAACAAATCCGCATTACAAAAAAATTGTTATAAAAGGCAAGGAATTTGGTTTGAAAAGTAGTGAAGCCATATTATCTCGAAATTTTCAACACTCTGCTTTTTTTTCTTATCTCTGCTCACAAAAGTTACAGATTTTAAATTCTGGTTTTGAAACAACAACTGAAATTACAGAAGGTCTTGTACACGGAATGGACAAATTTAAATTTCCTTTCAATAAAGAAATATTTTATGAAATATCCAGCACAGTGTATATTATTAGAGAGTCTGAATAGAATGATTTAGCTGAGGCTTTTACAAAATAAGTATGTAATGAAATCCCCATAAAATGTTCCCACCCGTGTTTTAATTCTCAAGTAGGGAGAGCAGTGTAAAGGACTGATTATTTTTTGGAATCATGGAATCATACTGCATGGTTCTCTCTTTCCCTGCGTCCTCCGAATAAAAATGTTTTGCATTCTTTCAAAGTCCTTCCATACACTAAAGGATTAATCATTGCTTGAAGTACCAAAAAATAAATGGTAACCATAAATCCAAACTGACGACCAATTGTTGACGAGGACAAACTTTTCTCAAGTCTTTCTAGAACTAAATAAAGATATGTTGGAGCTGTGCAGATAACAAACAGCAGAAACATTGTCTGGATAGTTTTGAGTAGTTTTTTTTGTCCCTTATTAAATTGTTGGGTATTTCGATACGGTTCACGATACTTAGCTTCCGAATTCTTCGAACAATAATTAACAGATGAATGTTGACGGTGATCATTGCGATAAACCAAAGAACCAACAACAACAAGTGGATTATCCAGAAAATCACAGAACCTGTTGATGATTCTTTAGGCACAATAATGTTATGAGGATGTTTTTTAACTGTAATGAAAACAGCTCGAAGTAATGAATCCACGATAGCAATCAACCACATCAGTATCAAAAACTGTTTGGAGATTCGTTTCGCTCTCGTCCTCCACTCAAGCGGCTTGAAAATCAAAACGTATTGATCCATAGTCATAGCCAGTAACGCCAGAACAGAAACAAACGGACCCAATTGTGCAATGAAATAATATACTCGCAAAGATAGTATACTGTGTCGCCAACAACCTCCATTAGTCATTTTTGAAACTTTTAACGGGACGAAAACAAGAAGAAATATGATATCAGATATTGCCATGCTACTAGTGTAAACATGAATAGGACATTTTGTTTTCTTCTTGTAAACAAGTATATAAACGATAAATCCATTAAAAACAAGTCCTACAACACCTGTTACGACGTATAAAATGCTCAAAAGTATCACAAATGTTTCGTTGTAACCATATATTCCATCACAAACATCGGAATAAGATTTCAATCCACTTTCGTTCAACGATAACATTTTCGATACTTATCAGTGTTCATTCCCTTCTAAAATGATTTTAAAACAAACTTTGAACTTGATTATCAGATATGGTTATCTATGCTTAGTAAATGTTTTTCCGATTCGTTGATTTTCAATTGCCGGAATTTCGAATTAATTACTAATTCTTTAGAAAGAAAGTTTAGCTTATGATGTTATAAAATATCGTCATAATCGGAACCTCATTAATTTTAAATTAAGTTGAAGTAACTACCTTGAATATGAATAACAAACACAAGTTGGTACTCATGTATTGATGTTTTTTGTACTTTTCCAAAGTAAAGTATGGTGCTTTTCTGGGAGGGGTAAAATAACAAGGAATCTTCGATTATCTAGTTATTCATTCCAAACAATGTCTTTAAGAGTTCCAAAATACATAAACTTTCATGCCATATGGTTCATAACAATTTTTTGTTACTGAAGACCTGATTGTCGTGTAAAGCATGTATGTAGTTGGGCTTTGTTCGAAAATCTATATCAAGAGAAAATTCACTTTTCCACCTTTAACTGGAATTTTTGTTGCAGAATCTTCTGAGAGAAAAAGCTTTATACCATTCTATCGAAACTCTATTTTAATGCATGAAGTTATCTACGCGAACTTCCTGTTTCGTTTTGTTACGGTAGCAGCGAAAGCGAACACTGTATTAAAACACCCTTAGACTCCGGGCCGAAATGGCATTTAGTCCACGCTTTAGACTCTGCAAAATTCCCTTTTTTGTTGTTGAAATACACTCAAATATCTGTTGTTCGAACCTCCTATAACTCAAAGTCTTCTCTAATTTAAACTTATTTTAAAGGTCCCTTCACCAATTATTACGGTAACAGGAAAAGCGAATACTCCTACTCCTACTCCTCCTCCGGCCGAAATGGCAATAAGTCTGCGCTTTAGAGTCTGCGAAACTCCCTTCACGAAACTATATAAATTGTAATGAACAAACCCAGCCTAGGAATTTTAAAAAGGCTTTACATCAAAATCAAAACATATATGAAATATATAAAAGGGAGTTTAGTTACTTGTAACTGAAAATATCACTTGAACATTTGAATAAGCCATGTTTTTGTTGTTAGTAGATATTGCCTTGCGATTCGAATTCCATCAACAATTTCATTAGTTCTCAACTTAGCTCTATTAAAAAAACCTTCCAATTACCCTTTCTCGTTTGTTATCTACACGTTTTGTTATCGAATTTGTACAAAGATCTAGTTTTAAAAAGCAGTATTTCGGATGTATTGTTCGCTTATGAAATCATCACTTTTTTTCATAGCCATAACAAATTTTTTGAAGAAGACTCGTGTAATATATTTTTTTTCGATTTAAAATTAAAACAAGAAATGCTTCGCATAGCATCAAATCGCGTGTAGTAGATGGACGCGATGTTGGTGACTGTTTAGACTACAGCAATATAACGCCAAATTATATGTCTAATAAATTCATGCTTGTATCGTTTTTCAGGATACGAAAAATTCCCCGATTTATTTATTTTTTACTGGGCTGATACTTTTCATTTCTATTGAGCTTCAAAGTCACAAACAAATATGAAGAGAACACAACAGATAAACTCTTTTGATATAATCTTCACTCAGCATCATACTTGTCGAATTCTTAGAAAAGGTTCTACACTTAGTAAAATGAAAAATGAAAACTTATTATATTGAGCTTTTATAATTATCAAAATATACATAATATACAATATTTGAAAGGGGAAGTTTTAAGGCTGTGGTCGACCCCCTGGATTGACCGGCTGATCCCCTAATTTTTTCTCAATCGTAATGTTAAGGAATTTAACTAAGAAAGTTTTATCCCGCCGCAAAGTATAGTGATAGTGTAATTCCAATATAAGTGCTATGAAAATCACAACTATTATGCAACTATCATTCACTACACAACTGTTATAAGCAACCCAGTTTATATCATAATTAAATTTGCTGAGCAACCACGAGGGCACAAATTCATCTCCTAAAAGTTGTCATATTGCAAACTCCCTTACCCTCCTTTGTCCTAAAATAATATTAATGATTAAGATGAAAGTAGGTTTTTCATCACAAAAATAAACCAACACATGGGTTAAACTAAAGGGACGGGATGCAGGTCATGAAGGAGGTCGTGCAGGTCAAAGCAGAGGCGATGCTAGTTGTTTTTGCAGATTCCCCAGTTTCTTTATTACAAGAACTTGTTTTATTATGCATGCGATAGAATACTTCAACAAGGAAAATTAGACATTTGATATCAAAACAATATATGTCATAATGGAATTCATCTATTAATTTTAATGAACTTAGTAACTCGCACAACTTCCATTACGACTCACATGTCCTCCTTTGCAAAAAGGTTCAAAATATAACACAACCAAACACGTTACTTTCACCCGGAGCAACCTAACCGTATTAAGGATTTTCATAGAATATTGCGGAATTATATAATTCTTGCGGTTAAACAACTTTTCTTCATTATTTTGGTGGATATTTTTCACGGATATTTTTGCGGATGAGACAAAATCAAATATTTTGCGGGAATTCATTTTCATGGATAAGCAAATGTAGCATATATTTTACAGAAATTTATTTTCTTGGATGAAAGAAATTCCAAATTTTTACAAGATTGTTACTCTGAATCTCCGCAAGATGGAAAATATAGCTTTACATATAGCTTTGCATATCTTTGCAGCTGTCAAAAACGTTGACTCTTTTGCTGACAGGGCATAAATAACTAATGGGTGATGATTGTGGAATTTTGTTTTACATTTGAAGGTATTCAGATTTTTTTCCAAAAGGGTATGAAGAAAATAGGTAAAACGTTTTAACGTAATGAAGATAGAGAATCTCCCTAAATTTTTGAAAATTTATGCAATTAATTTTTGCGATTGATAAAAATAGAAAAAAAACTTATGGAATTTATTTTTGTGATTGATTGAATTTGACGCACTTGGGCAAAATCTCAAAGACATTTTCTGCAATTAGTAATGCCTTGAAATATTATTCACTTCTTTATTCCCAATCGGATATAGGAAAAGTTGTTCTCATTTGACTAACAACAAGAACCATATGGTGCAAAACGGTAGCAGAATTTCAAAACTAAGTCGTAATACGAACAAAATAGATACATAAAAATTCATCCGATGTTAAGTGTAAACAATGTTTAATAAAGAAACAGCATTGCTTAAAACAAAAGAAATATACATGTGTGAGCTGTAACCATGGATACTTATCTTATTTTAAAATATCTTTTTTTAAAAAAAAAATTATAAGAGCGAAAAAACAAAACAAAAAAAAAACGAAAAAAAAAGTCTACGTCGAAAAAAATATTATTAATAACTAAAAACGAAAAATCCATCCGAAATACTGGGTTTTTCAAACAAAGTATACAAAAACGTTCAAATAACAAACAAGAATAGTTATAATAAGGTGGTTTAATAGAGTTACAGTAAGAACTCCTTCTTATGAAGCTTCTCATTATGAATTGTAGGTGAGCCGAACGAATGCCTCGGCAATAAAATAATACTTAATTTCAAGTGATATACTTCGCATTAGAAATAACTGAAATCTTCATTTTTGTATTTTATGGGAATAAGATCCATTTTTTCGTGAATAACTGGTAAATACCAAATATTCACTTAATGTTTTGATAAGCTTTTGAAAATTCCTAGCCTGCGTTCATTCATACAATTTATATAGTTTCGTAAAGGACATTTCGCAGAGTCCAAAGCGTGGGCTAAATGCCATTTCGGTCGGAGGAGTGGTAGTCCAAGGGTGTGTTAATACGGTATTCGCTTTTGCTACTACCGTAACAAGAACCATATGGTGCAAAACGGTAGCAGCATTTCTATATGTACGAAGAAAACAGATACAAACTCATCCGTCGACCTAAGTTACTCTAACGCCATTTTATGTTTAAAAAACATTCGTTAATGTAACTAGGTTTAATTAAGAAACAGCAGAAACTATATTGCTTAAAACAATAGAAATATACATGTGTGAGCTGTAACCATGGATACACATCTTAAGAGAAACACGAAACCAAAAAAACAACGAAACAAAACAAAACAAAACAAAAAAAAAAAACGAATATATTTATTAATTTAAAAACGAAAAATCCATACGAAATACTGCGTTTTAAACTTTGACAAACAAAATAAACCATAATCGTTTAGATAACACACAAGAATAGTTATAAGAGGTTTAAAAGTAAGAACCGCTCCTAATGAAGCTTCTTATTCATTAACTGTAACTGTGGCATTACTAACGGTGACAGGATAATTCCCCCCCCCTGGATAATTCCCCCAGACAATTGCCCCCGAGAAAATTTCCCCCTGGACTAGCCCCCCGGAAAATTGCCCCCGGAAATTTCCCACCCAATTTGCTTTCTCAATTCCTTGGTTTCCTCAGCACTTATGTTGATTAACTTCATAAAAGTATATTAATACTACTACTACCACTACTACTACTACTAAGACTCAGGGCAAGTTGCCGAATGTTACATGCTTTTGAATTATGCGGACCAGAAATAATCTTTTTTTATATTATTTTGAACTTATAATATTCATTAATAACGCCTCCATTAATTTGCTGACCGTGGGAAGTTATCTGGACTGTATATTATTCCGATAATTCTTCATCGTTTTTCAAAGCAAAACAACATGGAGAGAAAAAGAAGAGTTACGATCAAATTTTGTTGTCAATATTCGATGCACAGACACATGAAAATGTATTTTTTAACATTTCTAGTTATGTTATATGCAATTCTTCAAAACTTTTCATGGTTCTATCTATCTTTTTTTAGCAATCCTCGCAGCGGGTAAACTTTTAACAGAATTTTCTCTTAAATATCATATATTTCAGATTAGTACTTTCCGTTTGTATATTTCTCTCGCTTAAATTTTAATATCGTGGAACCAATTAACTTAAAATAGACCCTGGGTAGTTCGGTATGCTTTTAATGAATGGAAGTTCCTATGATGGTTGTTTTTCTACATCTCTACGAATCCCGAAGATTTACTTTACTTCAGCGAAAAATAAAAACTTTTGTTTCGAAATTAGTAATGAAATCACCACAAAATAGTGAATTCTTCAAAACTTTTCAAAAAAAATTAGTCAATTTTATTACTAGGAATTTGATAAACAACGAAATTAAAAAGCTCTTGCTGATTTTCCAGAAGAGCAAGAAAAACATCTTTTCAAATCATCTTGGAACGATTCTTGCCTTTTTCATGCATTTTCCGAATAAAAATGTTCTAAATTCTTTCAAATTTCTCCCATACACTAAAGCATTGACCATAGCTTGAAGTACCAAAAAATAAATGGCAACAATATATCCAAACTGACGACTAATTGTTGACGAGGAAAACCTTTTCTCAAGTCTTTCTAGAACTAAATAAAGATATGTTGGAGCTGTGCAGATAACAAACAGCAGAAACATTGTCTGGATAGTTTTGAGTAGTTTTCTTTGTCCCTTATCAAAATGCTGTGTATTTCGAACGGATTCACGAATTACTTTTGGAATCTTTCGAACAATAATTAACAGATGAATATTAACGGTGATCATTGCGATAAACCAAAGAACCAACAACAACAAATGGATTATCCAGAAAATTACAGCACCTGTTGATGATTCTTTAGGCACAATAATGTTATGAGGATGTTTTTTAACTGTAATGAAAACAGCTCGAAGTAATGAATCCACGATAGCAATCAACCACATCAGTATCAAAAACTTTATGGAAATTCGTTTCGCTCTCGTCCTCCACTCAAACGGCTTGAAAATCAAAACGTATCGATCCATAGTCATAGCCAGTAACGCCTGAACAGAAACAAACGGACCCAACTGTGCAATGAAATAATATACTCGCAAAGATAGTATACTGTATCGCCAACAACCTCCATTAGTCATTTTTGAAACTTTTAACGGGACGAAAACAAGAAGAAATATGATATCAGATATTGCCATGCTACTGGTGTAAACATGAATAGGACATTTTGTTTTCTTCTTGTAAACAAGTATATAAACGATAAATCCATTAAAAACAAGTCCTAAAACACCTGTTACGACGTATAAAATGCTCAAAAGTATCACAAATGTTTCGTTGTAACCATATATTCCATCACAAACATCGGAATAAGATTTCAATCCACTTTCGTTCCACGCTGACATATCGATCCAAATGTCAAACTCCAAGTAACATGAAAAAATAATTTTTAGATTGTTTTATTTTGGCTGACCGAAACAACCAATAATGATGTAATAATAAATTTGTTATGAAACTGTCTGCATAAATAAATTCTTTCCGTATGCATTTATGTCGTCACGGCATAAACGTCATAATTATAAATCCATTGTTTGATTACGAAGTGATAAAAAATTTGATCACATAGAATGGTATTTTGCATGAAACCGTTACAAAATAAGATGGCAAACAAGCCAACCGGTTTCAATTTACAATGAACGTTTTGAAAACAATGTTATCGAAAGCGTGCCCTCAAGCGAAACCTTTACTTGGAAATAAGTACCTGGCAGCGTCTTTTCAAACAATCTGAACTTTGTGTACGAAAAGATCGTATATTGGGAAAAGAACATATTTTTGTTTATTCGTGAAATGACTCAACTTATAACCGCGTGGGTCAACGATTCACCTCTGAAGGAGCAAAGCAAAAAATCAAAGTCAAAAGATCACACAAGGGCTATAGAACGTCGTTTGAACTTACGGGTGGAAGGAGACTTCTTAGAATTTTTCAATGAATGCGTAAAAAAAATTCACATCCTATTTGAAGAGGAGGGAATGTGGAGAATGAGAATGTGGATGTGGATAGACATGTAATCAATCAAATAATAAATGGTATTTGTTTATTTAACAGAAAGAAAACTAAACAAGATTAAGATGCATAATTTGAATGCCTCTTTTTTGAATGAAAATTCTCTCCACTGAAGGGATAACACAAGGAGCTCCAACCGCAACGGCTACCTATGCTATCGGTATAACTCCACTGCTAAAGTTACTATATGGCCTTACTCATATACAAAATCATACGCTAAAAGAAGTTGCGTTTGCTGACGACTTTACGATAGCTGGAAAAATTTGCGAGATCAAGGAATTTTGGAATACAATCACAACATCTGGCTCAAAAAATGGATACCTTCTGAAAGCAGAAAAATCGTATCTCATAGTAAAAGAAATTTTCATAGATATGGCAAACGATTATTTCACCAACACCAACATAAAAATAACAATAACGGACAAAGGCACCTTGGTGCAATCATTGGAAGCCGGTCCTTTAAGACAGACTTTATGTCAATGCTAAAATCGCCGATCTGGTAAAACGACTGAAGCTCCTGTCAAAGATATCAGAAATCGAACCACAGTCTGCGTATTGTGTGTTTGTTACAGGGTTTAAAAGAAAAGTAACGTTTCTGCTTCGCAGCATCCATATCCTACTCCAACCATAAAAACAAACCATCATACTCTGCTCTGACAATGAAAGAAAACTCCAACTCGCTTTGGTGGTTTAAATATTAACATATTTCCTGACGAATCACAGTTCGAATATGAAAATTCGAGATTAATTACAAATGGGTTAGTTGATTCAATCGTCATTCAGGAGTTCAATGCCAATTACGACCACGACTCGACCAATCAAATCAAATCAGGAGTAAAGTCCATTCCGCAAGAGAAATAAGGGTCAAAATCAAGCTGACAGACATCAGGAACAATATGTCTGAACAATCGAAAATTAACGACATAAATCAACAAAAGAGTGGATCCAATTGGCTTACTGTTCTTTGATTAATGGATCAAGGATTTTAGCTCAACAAGCAGGAGTTTTGGGATTTGGGATTTGCCATTCGCCTACGGTATGGATGGGCCATACCGAATTTACCAGCTGAATGTGCCTGCGGTGCAAAATTTGACATCAACTACTGTATGAACTGCAAACAGGATTTATAACAAAACGAAACCGGAACCGCCTCTATTAAATCTCACAGGCGATACGACTACAAAATCGCAAAAACTGGTGACGATTGCAGACGAGACGCAAATGCAGAACATTTTACGCTCGTTAATCAGAGTTGATTTCTAAAAAGAGAAATACCCCGTTTTCGATAACAGTATCCTGGATTAGAACGAACATATGTTTTACTGCGTCTGCGAGGTTCAAGAAAAATCTACAGAAAGTTCAATTGAAGTGACGATATAACAATCAAGTGACGTGTCACTTCAAAAATCGATTAGACTTCGTCAGCATAGATAGCTGCACTCTTCTCCACATTTTATACATTATACTGATAGCGGCGGCCTTTCGTTTAATAAACAGGCCAAAAAATTAAAATTGTTAATTTCCTATATATATATATATATATAAGAACCTTGTAATTTTGCAAAGTGCTATATTTAAAAGATATTGTAGATTTACTAAAAAAAAAAAAAAAAAAAATTGCATATAATATGAGAATCCTTAAAGTTCCGTTGTGACGTACAAATGTTTTGATATGTCTCGATGATTTGTCTCGATGATTTAGCTATCAAATACTTTACCGTTGTATATTAATCTGTTCTAATTATCATGGCCAATTTGTTCTATTACGCTCTATTATTATATTTGTTGAGGAGAATCCCCCAAGGTGAATATTTTGTCCTGATGTGCGGTTTATCCGCCGTCTTTGTTTTGAAAATTTTCTCAAATACCCTTATGCATCATATACATCATAAATAGGTCTCATGCTTTCCGTCTCTGTTAGCCCGTATTCAGAGTATTTCCACTCTGGCGAGTAGACATTTTGAGAAAGTCATCTGGCCTGTAAACTTTTGAATTTGGCGGTGGATGTTGGACAGTGGGACGGTAGACGGTGGTTTTGGTAATCACCCTGCACACTAGACTTTGTGCGAGTTAGAATTAAGCTATATAAATGCTTCGGTCAGAACAACCAACTGTTACGAACGTAAGCCCAGGAACTCAGTTCCCGGCTACTTTACTTTTCAAAACATTAAAACAAATATATAATTTCAAACTAATGACGTAAATGTGCCGTGCTCAACACTCATTTTGCGGCGGTTATAGTGTCGCTCCTTTTCTCTGTGGTACTTGAACATCCGATCTTGCATTCTCCCCAGTTAGTCCTTCTATAACTTCTCCATTCAGGGCTTTCAAAGGAGGCCCAAAGCGCAACATAATTCACTAGTTTGTTTAATAACACGTAGCTTCAAAATCGCGAGCTGCATTGTTTCTGTTAGTAATTAATACACGGTTAAACACGTGGCACTCAGATGGAAGTTCTTTCAGATTTTTACCATGCGCCACCGGAATTCGCTTTTATTCAACACGAAACCATATTCTTGTAAGGGTTTCGCAGCAGGGCAACTTGAAGCTCCCATTTCCTTTGATTCTTTGCGTGCAAGTTTTTTTCTTGAAGGCCATTTTCATCTAGTTCTGATTTCCCTCTTTAGCACGCCTCTTGTTCTTTCTTGAGCTCTAGATGATTTCTATGAATATATCGAACACGTCTGGAGACGAGGAACCTTGCGTCACGATAATAGCTACCAGTCATCTTTTGAGAACAGCTATAATGTGTATATTAATCCTGCAGCATTAATGGTCTTTCAGGATCAGCCAGGGTTTGCTTTCATTAACGTAGTATAGAAAAACATACAAATAATCCCATTGGTGATACAGACTGAAAACAGAAATTAATGTTATTGTGCTCCTCCACAATTTTGGACATACTCTGCATCCACTGCCGTATATTGAGATCCCACTAAAATGTTCTGTCCAGCTAAAACTGAAGAAATCTTGCTAGAAACAGAAATTATATACAGCTGAACACCAGTCATCCGAACTCTCACGGGACCGAGCTACTTAGTTCGAGTAACTGGGGCTTTGTAGCAAAATAAGAAAACGCATTTTTTCTTAACAGTTATCCATAAGTAACGTAAACGGGGAGTTTAAGTCCTTGGGTTTCCATCCGTAATGGTTGGCTATTCTATCCGCCGACTTGCCAGAGATAAATATATAGTATTGCTCTCACTTGCCCGAAGGCCAGTGTGCAGTCAGTCGATGGCTCCAAATGGGCTGATATGCTGCTTTTAAAGCGGATCGGAGTAAAGTATCGAAATGCGGCATGACTGAGACTCGAACACGGGCTCTCAGCGGACGCACTCGAAGGTACCATCCACTACACCATCGCTGGACCATGCTATTATAACAGTAGGTTATAACACTTTCAAACTGTGTTAAAACCAATAGTCACCAAGTTCATCAAGCAATGTTTGCTTTCTGGCAGAATACTTTATCAGGATTTTGATTAGATCGGAAGACAGTTTTCGAAATCCTCTGGCACGATGTTCTTTCTGATAGAGGGGAGTAACTTTTAAGAAAGTCAACAGCAGCATAGTTTCGAGTTGTCTGCTGACACCATCGTCAATTATTAAGAAGTCGAAATAAAAAATCAAGACTGTAAAACATCATGGATATGCGCGAAGAATCAAATTACAATCAGGTTGTAATGAAAGTCAAGGAGATTTTATTAGGATATGCCTTATTTAATTTGAGGGACAAATTCCATCTTACCAAGTTCATTATGGGGGTTACCACTTGCATAGGCGTATTCAAGGTCAGTCAAAAAAAGTGGAGGAGTCCAACGTTATAATATTTCTTTTCAGTCTTAACTGTCTTAAATGACTAAACTCTCCTCCACAAATTTTGGCTGAGCTCTGGCTACGCCTCTGATTTGGCGATTTTGAAGAGCACAAACGTGTTTTATATAGCTCCGTAAAGTAAAAGATTTTATGTCACAAAATTTACCGAAGAATTAGAATTTACTAGCCATTACAAATTGAACACTATCTAACTACACCCTGGTAATAATTTGGACAAGAGAAAATAGTTAGTTGGTTTGAAAGTAAAATTGCTTCAGAGATTTTTATATTTATAAAGTTGAAACAGTCGCACTGTCATCCTTATACTTGCTTCATATAGAAACCATGCTGTTAACATTGATTCGCTTTGGCATAATTATATGTATATTATGCTTTATCATTTCACATTTAACTGACGAGCAATTTGAAATCCAAAACGCTGAAGGGTCGTTTATACGAGACCGAAAAGCATGTGAGTGTTCGAGCATTAAAAGATCCAAATGCCCAATTAGCTACTACAGTAAATCTACCGCAACGGTAAATCTAATTTTATCGGGAGATATTGAGCGTAACCCTGGACCTGGTTCTCACGCACCGAAGTGTAAAGTGTGTTGTAAAACTGTAAAATCCAACCAAAAGCGTTTGGTTTGTGACAAAAGTCTCAATGTATGTGAAATGCTTGAATAAAGAACATCTGAACGTTAAATCTCGCATCCCTTGTGCATATACGTGCACTAACTGTCTACATGTCGCTTTACTATTCTTTAATTCAACTTTTACCAACGACGACGTGTGTGATCATGTACAGCAACCAATACATGATACAAATACTTCTGACCTGACTGAAACAGCAGTCGATAATCACAAACTAGCTTTTAGAGAACATAATAACTTACTCAAAATCATGCACTTAAATACTAAGTAATACTCCTCGATTTTAGCGAGGAGAACTTTCGTTTTCATGAGATAACCTACAGTGAAGTTACTGACATCCTACGTTCTTTGAAAAATGATTGTTCTACCGGCGATGACGAAATACCGATTTGCCTTATTAAACCAGTAATAGAAGCCCTAGCATCACCTTTAACGTATATAATCAATTCTTGTATCAGTAAACAGTATTATCCAAAACAGTGGAAAACTGGTAGAGTCGTCCCTATACCCAAGGTAGATCAACCGATGTCTTACAATGACTTCAGACCAATTATAATTCTCCCAGCTCTTTCGAAAGTTTTCGAAAAATTGTTATGCAAGCAGCTAACAGAATACATCGATAAAGAATCAATCTATAGTAATACACTGTCTGGTTTTCGGAAGAATCACTCTACAATTACTCTACTACTAAAGTTAAAAGATGATATTGTTAAATCAATGAACAAAAGTGAAATTACGCTAGCCGTCATGGCAGACGTCGCAAAGGCGTTTTGACACTATAAACTTCATTTTTGGATTAACAATACGATCATGCAAGACTGCACAATGCTCTTTTAACTAATGTAGCTCATTATCAAGTGAAGAGGCTTCAAAAACTCCAAAATTGTGCCGCCTGTTTCGTTTAAAACAAATGGTGTAGCACACATGATGTTATAAATGGTGTAGCACACATGATGTTATAAATTGTGCCGCCTGTTTCGTTTAAAACAAATCGTGTAGCACACATGATGTTATAAATGGTGTAGCACACATGGTGTTATAAATATGGGTTGGCTACTAATTCAACAACGAATCGAATTCTCATTGTTGAAACTGACCCATAAAGGGCTCTTCGAAAAAACACTGCCCAACTACCTCATCGTGGAACAAAAATCAATCCGATCAAGAAGATTAAACAATGGAATTACCTTAGAAGGAGATGTTTTTATTAGGATATGTCTTAGCTCATTTGTTGTAGTTTTTATTGCTAATGTCTGATCTCGACCGATTCAATTTGAGTTACCTTTTACTATAATATCAGAGCGATTTTATCTTTTTTAATTTTTTACACTTTTACAACGACTTGTGACAGGAAAGCCAGTTAACCAAGGCGATGGAATGGATATGAAAGTTCCTTGCAAACAGATATCCAATGGAAGAAGAGAACTTGAACAGGTTATAAAGAAATTGTAAATATTTATAAAGATAAAATATTCATTTTTTACAATATATTTTCTATCGAAAAAACCCCGAAAATTCGGATAAGCGGGTTTATTTTGGTGATGGGACTGAAAAATTGCTTCTAATCGGCATTCGAATAGCTAAAGTTCAGATAAGTCTCAGGGTAAACTATTTACATACTTCCTTTCTTACTTATGGTCGAACTAGCGAAATGTTCGAATTAAGCATCATTTGAATTATCGGATGATGCAATACGTATTTCTGTGTGTGTTTTCCCATGCACTCCGTCCGTCGTGCGTGTGTGGTGCGCACAAGTTAGACCCGTAACTGTGTGTTCCATTATGTTTTTAGCCTTCGTTTTATGCTCCATTTCCTATAAGAGTTTCCAAACTTTTACGAAGAATCTCGAACAAAGGCTCTTTCAGTTGAATCAGGGAGGAATACATGCTTGAAGTTTGAGGGTGTTATGGTAAGTGAATACGTTCATTTTTTGCTGTATCTAGGTGTCCGGCAGTTTATTTTGTTTTTAACCTTAGGTGTCTGGCAGTTGACTTGTTTATAGATAGAGTGTATATATAATAATAGTGTGGTGTGTGTTTTTTTGATTTTGACAATATTTTTGTTGTTGTGGGGGTTGTTGTTGTTCTCTTGTTGTCAATTTTTTGTGTTTTCTATTGTTCTTGATTTGTTTTTGATTTGTTTTTGTCTTTTATTTTATTTTACTTCATTTTATTTTATTTTATTTATTTATTATTTTTTTCTATTTACTGCTCTGGGGAACAAATGTACTTTCCACATTTTCTTGTTGGCCACATCCACTGTTTAGCTTTTGCTGCTGGTGTGGTCTCCCGCCATTTATTTATGTTAAAAGTTTCTGTCAGCTTAACTTATTAAGTGGCGAATAAATATATTAATTGATTGATTGGTTTACTTTTTTACTTTTTAAAGAACGACAAAAACATTTGGAGTTTTCTTGTCTTTCTTCTTTTATTAGCTAGCTATGCTAGCTACATCAAGCTACATCAAGCTGAAAAAATAAACATTTATGAAGGCACAGGATATTTTCAAATCTAGAGTTTGGGAAAACCAACTGTTCTGAGCATTATTATTATAAAAGGTTCCGTTCTGTGCTACAACAACCATGTTCTAAAACATTCAATATAATACATTGGTATTTATGAATATTAATGTTTTTTCCAGAAAATTTAAACACGTACGTTTAATATTCGTAGAAATAATGCTTTATTTTTCACTAAACATACACTACTATGCCGCCATCTTGAAAAAAAAATCTTAACTTGAAGGATGTGACATAAAAATATGAATTCGGGAGGGTGTATGTCCATAAATACCTTGTTTTGATGTGTTTTATTTCACGGTAATTATGTATAATACAGTTATTTGTTTAAACTTGAAGATACAAATCATGACGTACTAACTGTGAGGATCAGAGTATGTTAAACTTATACTTCCTTATTACTTTTGTTTCATGTTTGAATTTACATACCTCCTGCTAATCATTTCTTTTTATTAACGAAACTTCATACTTATTAATTTCCTTGTGATCTTTTCTTTTGTTTGTGCATCCTTATCAATTTCTTCCTGCTGAAATTCACATATTTTATTGGAATATTCTTATAACTGGCGAGATCAATACATTGTTTCATGGTAATTATGTATAATATAGTTATATTTTGTTCATTAGCAAATCACAGTGGCACAATTTCCGTTAATTTTTAACACAGAAACAAGTCACGATGCAACATATAAAAACAGCTCTCTTGTAAACTTACTGGACAGGCACTACTTACAAAGAAATACCTTATTGGCCCTTTTTATGCAGGCCCAAATTTAACGCCTGGCTTTATTGGTGATTCCAAACTCTCACCTAAAAAGATCAGCATACCTTATCAGCACTTTTTATGTCGGCTGTTAATGGCGTTAATTTTCATGACTTGGTGTTAAAAGGGCCAGAGCAGTTAGATGTTTGCCTGTGAGAGTTTGACTGTGGAATTTTTAAAATAACGCCAATGACTGGTGTCAAAAAGGGTCACTAGGTTTGTGAACAGATGGTTATGAAATGAAGCCAATCTGGAATGAAATCTATCCACAACTTGTTGACATGGTCTTATCTATATTAAAGTCTGCTGGTTTTCTTATGTTAACAAAACGGGAGTGAATAAGTGTTGTGCAATATGTTTTAGCCACCTGCATTCTGGTCAGTATTCTTTGTGAATTTGAACAAGCATTTCCGTGCTGGTTACTACTGGGAAAATGGCTTTTCCAGGTCATTCTTGCTCGTTATGAATTTCAGGTTTGTTCGCTGGAAGGGTAATTATTTGCTAATCCAAAAACGCTGTTTAAATATCCTCATGTAACGAAAAAATATAGAAACCAATTGCAACATTTTTTCTAAAAATAAAAGCTTTTTTCTAAAAAGAAAAGTTTTAAAGAACAGAAAATATTAACATTCAAGGATGAAAAAAAAAGTAAAACCCGAGAACAATGTCTTTCTGCCGAAGAACTACAGATATACTACGAGACAACTTTCAGGAAAATTTTTTGAGTTACAGTTAAAATTTGGAAAAAAGACTCAATTGTTTTTTTGCGAACCTTAATTTTTCATTTGAGCCCAAGTAGTATTTGTGGAGAACAGAACCTTTAATCACTTGTGCCAAGTCTGTTTTGTAATTCCTGGATGAGGATGAAGTTAATTGTATATAATAGAAAATATATTTGTTTGTTCATTGAATTTTTCTACAGCGCCAAAAAACTTCCTGTAAAAATTTATATAACTATCATGAGAATGTGACTGTGCCGACAATGTTTGTTAATGAAACATTGTTTCAAAAACATCTCAACAGATATTTCAAAAAACAATCCTTTTGGTAGTCTTCGAGAATTTTAATAAAACAGATATCTTAATAAGTAATATATACTAACCCTAACTACAAGGGAAGCTTGTGATAAATTGCCAGAATCATTCATTAGATAGTTACATTTTGACTGTTTTTTGCGTTTCAGATGTCCCCATTTTGTTAACACTATCATTCTGGAATATGTTTAATCAGAGATTCAAATTGTATATAATTGAATGTTTTCTTAATTTTGACAGCCTTGCTGTGCATAATCTATAATCACTGATTATTTTTTAGGCTCGACCACTTTTATCACTTGAAATAAATTCACCATACCAAGATAAAGGCATGAAGAATAAACAAAGAAATATGGTCAGTAAATAATTTCTCCTCTATCTTCTCCATAAAGAAAGTTTCTTTCAGTTGACTCTAATTTCACTTCAAGACAATTTAAGGTTTTATTGTGAGTGTTCATCATTATTGTGCTTTGTGCTTTTTCTACAATCCTCACCACATTGCACTGAGGAACAGGGACAAATTTTCTTGGACGGTGGAGAATTAAGAGAAATAATGATTTCACAATGCTCAGTTAAGAATGTTTTTCGTGAAATAAAACTTTAACATCAGTTGAGAGTGCATTTATGTGTACAGTTAAGTCAAATTTGTTATAGGGTTTTGCTCCTAGGCAAAACAGAACTATTCCACCATGGCAAAAGAACGTTAATGCACCATTGTTTCCAGTTCCACCAAGGAATGCTGGTATTTTGGGCCAATCTCCCATAACTCTGCCACCAGTTTTCCAAACATCACCAAACAACAGGGATAGGTTTCATAAGGAAAAGAGAATTTCACAGCTCGAAGAAGCACCTGGGATATTAGGTCAACAACCCCGTTCTAACAATGGATTATTAAAAAAGAATATGCCACCCTGGCAACAACAAACTTCGAGGCAACAGCCATTGAATAACCCACCCAGTTTGCTCGATTCAATGATACAAAAGCCTGGTCCAGCACCACTGCTTCAGGATAACTCCCCAGGAAGACGTAACTCTTCTAATCGATATCAAGGAGAGCAAGTATGTATATATTTTTATGTGCCTATTTACTATTATTATTAAGTTTGAATAGTGATCACACAAGCTGTGATTAGCTTTCTGTGATATGTATTGCATTTGTTTGTTTTTGTTGTTATTTATTCTTGTCTTGTTACCTTTATTGTAGTTAAAATGTTGAAAGCCATCAATAGATTATAAAAAATACTTCAGTCAGGATTACCAGGAAAATAGAAAAAACGTCATCCCGTAACACATCTATTTAGTAGAAAAATGGAGAACTTTTTTCTCAAACATTTTCATAAATAATTAATTATGGTAATTATAATCAACTAAAATCAATGTGTGTTTCCTACTATAATAACATGTTTACTTGAAATTACACCTGGCGTCACCATATAAATTCAAAGTTGTTCTTTTGAAATCAACCGGAGCGTGAAATATGTATTACAGACATCTGAAGTTTTTTCTGACATTTATTTTTGCGATTGGTGCCTTTGATTGTGTTTATTCTGTATATTTTTAATATACCACAACTTTTCAAAAAGTTTGATTAGAATGTTGCATCTGAAAATCTTATTTTTTCATGTTTTTCAAGTTTTTGCAACCGTCAACATTTAGTTTTGCGATTTAATACCAAATGAATGATGCCAATGCCAAAAATGTATGTTATATAAAATGTAAGAAATGTAAAATCATGGTATTGCATGAAGGCAAATTTTTGCCGGCATTCTTTCTATCAAATTAAAAGGGTTGATATAGGGAAGATAATAACCAGATGTATTTTGAATAGAAGATGGATGAATGGATCATTAACAAAAACAATCATTTAACCATTTTTTAATAAAAAATAACATGTAACTAACACAGTTCACTTGATATATAATAAGTAGCCTGTAGAAGGTGCATCCAATTTCTATTGATTGCTATTATGAATATAGGAACAAAGGAAAGATTTGCATCGTAATTCATTTGAGCAACCAGATTCGTCAAACAATCTTGAAAAGGTACCTTTATACAAACCGTATCTTAAGTCATTTTGCTGCTTTAGCGATGTTTGTGGATGTTAAGTGTTTCCTTTAATATTTTTAGAGAGCTTTAGCAGCTGATGTACCTAATGAGTTTTTTGAAGAGGCAAGTTACCTATTACGCACATGAATCAGCCTTCAGTATATTATTAACAAGACAAATGACACACTGCCATTACATGCCTAATTCTTCTGAATTTATATGCTCAAATCAAAGTGTGTTATAGTGATGTTTATAAAAATGTTAGGGTGAAAGAAAAAAGAAGAATTATGAATTTGTGTATTCTTCTGAAATCTTCGCTTCACAGTTTTACATAAGGAGATGAAACGAAATAAAACTAAATATAACAAACAAGAAAAACATCCTTCCTTTTTATGTAATTCCATTCAATGCCGAAGAAAGGTTGCGTGTTTATACATGAGGCTGGGCGTTGAGATTTTATCTCAAATCCAACCTGTATTGAAATGTGTTTTGAGTTTTCCATCGGTAGTGAGTATGATAGTGTCATTTCCTTTAAATTTCAATTTCACTTTGGAAGGAATGTTTACATGGAAATTTTGTAACCATTGTGAGATTACATTAAAATTCACTCATGTAAGAAGAGAAGTGTGGTACTTTTTGTTTGTCGCAGAAACGATATCTTCATGTAATAGCTGCCTAAAGAGGAATTCTAAGATAAGAGTCATTTCATAATGAAACAAGTCATACTCACATCGATAAAAATTATAACAAAACACCGCATTGAATGTTGGGTGTAGACTCGTTAATTGTTATGCAAATTGTAATATTTACAATGAGGCATGATATGGATTTGATGTTGATCTGATTATGTATTCTATAGGTTCAGATGAAACCCATTGGAGAGATTATGCAGGTTGCTCTCGAGTTTGCCCGTAAAGAATTTTACAAGTCTAAAGGTCTGAATGGATCAACCTCTGGAAAAGCAATTGGCGTTGGCCATCATACTTGTACTATATGCAATATCAGGTTTCTTAACAGAGGACAACTTTCACAACACTGCTCGTCATCTTCTCACATCGATGTAAGCTTTCCCTTTTTTACTTTCTGTATTGAAGTCACAAGGGTCCTATTTAGACCAATATTTTGTGCCTCAAACATTGGATTCTGTGACTCTTCAATATGTTAAGTTTCAGTTTTAAATTCCATGTTTTCATTCAAGTTATGTTTTTTTATTATGTTTACCTTTTCATATGTGATCTTGAATTAAGCGTTCAAGAAAACGCCTGTCAATGAGAAGACCTAATTAGATACATGAACAGTTGTTCAAAACATAAACCTCTATCCTGCTGATAATGTAGGCTTAGTAGATAAAGGCTGAGAAGCATCCTCATTTTAGAGAAAGTCTTATAGAGACATGATTTTTAATATCTTACTGTTTATATTTTAGCTTGAGGACCGTTTTAATCTTCGAAAGGAACAGGCTAGGATGATTTTGGAAAAAAAAATTTCTAATCCTTTGTCTCAACCTGATTCCACTATGGTTACTGTGGCAAGGGTATGTATTACCGGATGCTAGCTTATCATTGTTGCAAAGTGTTTTTTTTATGTTTAATCATCTTTTTTATGTTTAGGCAGAAGTGGAAATGGAGTTGAAGCCTTTGGAAATGGACCTTGACTCTTATATCTTGGGTATTTATGAAAGTATCATGAAAGTCTACTGGCCTGTACCTAACAGCAGCTTCTATTGTCGTATTTGTAACTATGTGGAGTTTCAATCGCCAATTGAGCTTGAGAGACATAACCTTTCCAGAGAACATAAGGTGAGTAGACAGGAGGAAATTTTTCCATTGTTTTATTATTTTGATTATCTTTTGGTTTCATTAAATTAGCTGTGTGCATTTCGGAAATTTTGTATTTTATATTATCTAATTTGTTTGATTTTTTTGTGCACTAAGAAATGAGAAATGTGGGAATTCAAGACTGTGAAAAAAACATTGTATTGCAAAACACCTTTCCCGAATTATTTCACTTCTCAATTGTCCATACAAATCTCTGTGTTGATAATTAAATGTGATTTTAAGATGAGCAAAATATATATCTGAATTATTAATGTGAAACAAGGTCCGTATGGAGAGCTGACCTAAAATGCAGCAAGGGAAGGGTGTATTAAAAAAACCCTTCAGACTGATAACAAAAGTTACTATTATCCTGGACAAAATTCCATTTATTAAACGTACCCTATGCTGCCTATTCTTATTTTTAGTTTGAATGTTTTAGATTATTTAGGATATTTTTTATTTTAGAGAAGAGAAGAAACATATTCTGAAGCATTCTGTTTGTATTGCCAAGTTCATAATGCTAATGCAGAGATAATGGCTGCTCATGAAAATACAGAAAAACATCGAAAGGTAGAGTCTGTTGACATTTGTAACTTGACTCGTCACTATCAAGCTGCCCTGCAAAGACTTATAGTAGCAGGCATAACCTCACTAACCCTAACAAGAAACTTTGGGTGAAGAGAACTGTATGTTTACCAAATTAAAATGATAACCATTTTATTGTGACAATTGAAACTGTTTTATTTTATAGACTAAAGATTTGATGGAACGAACAAAAGAGTGTGCAATAAAACATTGGCATAAGGTTAACAATATCTCTTTACCAGATAAGTATGATTCTCGAAATAATGAGAATCAAAAACTTAATATGAACAGTCCGAAAGTTGGCACCAAAAGAAGTGCTGAGGTTGATCATGAATTGACAAGTCCTTTGAAGAAAACAAACATTTCATGTAGTCGTGAGAGCACGCAGGTTATGTATGATGAAAAACCAAGTCAAAATGATATCAGAACTAAACCAACGAAAATCCATGAAGATTGCAAGCATGATGATAGAAATAGTAAGATTGTTCTTCTTGTGAGAAGATTGATTAGTAAAGATCATTGAAGTTTAATAAAGCTGGAAAACTAGGGAAAAAAATCAACTTCCAAAGGGGGCACCCTCTTAATCATAAGAATTCAAATAAGTAGGCAGTCAAAAAAAATAAATGACTAAACTCTCCTTCACTAATTTTGACTGAGCTCTAGCTATGCCTTTGCCCCCTTTGGTTCAAAAAAGTTGTTCTATTAAGTGCCAAGACGAGGGGGAAGTTTATTCGAGTAGGGGTCCTTAATCGAGCATTTCAGGTAAACATAATTCAATGAAGCTTACTTTTTACCCTTTATCTTAAGGAGAAGAAGAACTAATAAAAAATATAAATTGCTTACCCTTATTTTCCCTTTAGATAGAAACAATCCTCTTTTATTTTATTGGTTGTTTTTAGTCTGGTTTGCACCAATCAAAGGCTTCTTATGCATTGCTTGCCAAGTTTTTGTTAATGATGAAAAAGAACAGACCTTCCACATGAAGGGACCTCAGCATTCTATTAACGTTTCGAAATTCAAGAAACAAGTAAGACAACATGCCTAACTTTTGTTTACAAATGGAGTAGTGTATAATTGTGTACGTTTATTCTTTTTTTATTTTTTAGCTGATGGGTCAACTGAAATATGGTAAGCTATACTGTTGAATCCAATCGTTGATTATGGGTTAAGTTTTATGACCTTTGTTTATCCCCTTTCTATTATTCTCAAACTTTTAAGGTTTTTCCAAATTGCAGATGATCGATGTCTTCATTAGTGTTATTTTGACATGGATGACCCCTAACAATAATTTTGTTCCATGTTTGATTATTTTTGTCAAAGGGACATTGATGAACAGTGAGGACTAACTTTTCAAGGAAGTGATAAAAATCTGAGTTCATCATAAAAACAGTTTCCCTGGTTTCCTGCTTATATATTTATTTGAATAATTTAAAAAATGCTCATCAGAACTCTTTTCATTTTACATGATTATCACGCACTTTCTGATTTTTTGTGTTGCTGACTTGTTCTTTTCTCCAATGATAACGAACCCAATCTCATATCTTAATGGTTAGAAAAAAAAAAAAATGGTTAGAAGGTTATTGTTTTAACCATCTCCTCTCTACTTTTTAGCTAAATAAAAAATGTTAATAAATAAAATGATGTTAACCTTCTAACGAAGGCAGTAGTTCTGAATTTATATCATTATTGGTTACAAGGTTATAATGCTGCAAAGGATTACCTTGACGTGCATTGAAACCAATGACCATGTAAAAATGTTGACGTCATTACCATAATCAGCTTATTCCAAAGGGTTTTAATCTTTCAATCTTGCTATGTTAGAACTATATCACATTATTTTTGTAGATTTTATTGACCTTATTTTTTGTGGAAATTTTGCACCATAGGTAAAAGCCTAGGACGGTCTAAACAATTTTACCCGGTGTATCTTCCATTCGACCCCCATTTGACCCCATTCAAACTTGAACCTGAAGTCACTTCAGAGAGAAACAGAGACAGGCTACACTGTATCACACAGGATGCGGCTCTTACATTTTTGTCTTTAGGTGGGTTTAAACCAGTGATTCCTGGTTTCACAATCCACATGCCTAACCACTGAACAACAAAAGTAAAAAAAACGTTAAGCGTGAACATAACCTTGATCAAGCAGGGTATGTTTATCTCAGTAAAAGGGTTGTCTTCAGGTGTGAAGAAAACTTCAGATAATGAAATATGTCGTGTCAATGTTACTTCTAATTGTAATGAATGTAGAAGTTTGTTTCAACTGTTGCATCATTTCCTGAATTGTACACATTTCTTCCTAAAATTTGTTCTTCCTTCTACAGTCTTAACTTAATGTGAAGGTGTACATCTTACCCAATTAGGTGATATAAAATTCTTATAGTCTAAAGAATATATAAATTCTCTTAGAGGTACATTTGCGACTCATGACTTACTAGTTTTGTTACTGAGGTATTATGACACCAAAAGTATTTTGTTGTCATGGCATTATGCTACTTTCTTTTATTACTCTATGAAACACATATGCAACCGATGACTGATAGTAAATTCCAACTTCCACCTTTTGCATAGAGGGTTTGTCCATATCTCCATGTTTATTTTCGTGTTTAATGCTTTTCTTGCTATAATTTTCTTGTTTTTATTTCCATTGATCTTTATGCAGGCTTAATCTTCTTAAACATATATTAATCCAAAATGCTACTACGAATGAACAAAATAAAATAAAATGAAATGAAATGAAAGAAAATGCAAAATTACAAAGAATCAGAATTTGGAAAAATTCCTTGAGCAAAACAAGTAATGGTAATCTGGAAACAAAAGCCGAAGAAAATAAGGAAGATAAGTAGAAAATCAACAATAAGCTGAATTCCTAATCCAAATAAATAAATAAATAAATATAAATAAGGATTTATTTCCAATATATCCTAATAAATGCGTTTTGCTCTTCACCTGGAAATGCAAATGACATAAGTGTTGTATCGTGTCAACATATAATTTAAAACCGTATAAAACGTATACGTTATTGCTCTGTCGTGGATTCCGAATTGAGTGTTGAGTTCAAATTACCTTGCCAATGGAAGTTCACTAATATTTTCGAAATTATGATAAACTATTTTATTCTCATATATTCATAATTAAATAAAATGAAATAAAATAACATCCTTTTATTTCTCATTCTGAGCATTTTTAGAAGAAACTTATGTTTGTCGTACCCGTAAATACAGTTGACATGAAACACTGGAAAATATCTTATGTATACCTACCAGATCTTGATACAAAGTAGATTTTTAGGAGAAAGAATCTTTTCTGATAATTGAAAATGCTGATTCATGTTCAAATGATTGTATTCAGCTGATTTTTATAGACAACAATTCTAGCTGAGTTTTTTACGGAACTTTGGAACTATTTGGTTTCCTTGATGTTACATCACAATGAATCCCCCACCCTGGAACAAAACATGAATCATTTTCACAGAGGAATCAACTGGCTGCAGTATTTCAGGGGATGTGGTTCTTTTCATTTTTGTCTTGAGATGGGATGAAACCGGGTTTCCTAACCCTACTTCCTAACCCTCAATTACTGTTTACCAGTTAAAAAACTGCTCATTTGAGAACATAATGTCTATAATCCATCAATCCTTTGTCACCAGCATCAACAATAAGAATTCTAAACAGTTTGGGTTGTGAATGATCATTCTGTTGAAATATATAATTTTACAGAATTCAATGATTTTCTTGTATTATCTTGTGAACAAATCATGTTTTTATACTCTTTTGTTTTGGGAAAATTCTCTTTGCTAGGCACTAATATTGCGAAGCAATGACACAGAAGATAATTGTACATTGGTGTCTGCAATGGCAGATTAGTGATGCATTTCGTCATATCCAATTGGCCTATTTAAAGTCAATGCTACAGATGTAAAAGGACAATCGATTTATTGGACATTATGTGGAGACCTTTATTCTTTTTGATTTTATTTTTCACAGTTCCATGCTATTCCCAAGTTTTTCTGTTGTTTCAACTGGTGTATATTTTTTGTTTTGGAAATATATAGTGATCCAGCTTAACACTTTTCTGCATCGTTTTCATAGTTTCCGAGCAGTTGACAAGCTGTTTCAAACTTGTATATACTCTTTGTTATTTACTTGGATATTGAAAGTGATTGCCATCAACAAAGATATATATATAACCAATATTGTTTATGTGAAAAAACAAAATGCTTTCTTCCCCATTCTAATTAAAGACTTTTCAGAGAAATCATCTGATATTGACAACTTCCAGTAAGCCTGTTGGTTTTTATTTACGAAGTTGAAAATGTTACCTATTCAATTCTTACCTTAGAAATTTACATAAAGGTAAATTTCAGAGAAATTGTCTGATATTGACAACTTCCAGTAAGCCTGTTGGTTTGTATTTACGAAGTTGAAAATGTTACCTATTCAATTCTTACCTTAGAAATTTACATAAAGGTAAATTTCAGATAAACTTATGTAGCAGCACTGCATCTTGATCTACTTCTATTTGCATTTAAATCCTCCTGAATCTGAATCTGTGCTGCAGGTTTTTTTCCTACTGTTTATTCAGTTGCATTAAATCCTGCAAGATTTTGTTGGATAGATAGTTTTTCTTGGGACTGGAGTGGTGGTCAAGTGGTGATAACAAAGAAATGTGATTATCACCAACTGTTATTCTACTTGTTGAAGATTGGTATATCTCCATTGATAGAGCAACTAAATGGTGGGTTCATTTCATTTGTGTCTTCATGTCTATATTCCTGTCAGAAGAATTAGAAAAAAATAGTGGGATCTCATTTTGGTCCCTACTGACAATGAATTGCATAACTTGCAATCCAAAAAATGATTCTCCCATTTCAAAAGGCTACTAGTTTTAAAGTTTTCTTCTTTTTTTCCCCAGGGGGTTCCCACACCTATCTCAAATCTCCTCAATTTTCAAACGTCTCAAATCCCTTCAAAATGATAACCTTTACTCTCCTCGTATCTCCTCCAAACATCATCTGAGGGAGGAAAAGTAAGTTCCTTTCTAAAGACCATTTATATTCTCTTTTACTGGATAAGAGAGTAACTACAGTTTAACCAAGATTTCACTAAACAGTCAGTCAGTGTAATGTTAAGGTCAACGCCAAGGACGTCATTTATGTTTGTGTATTTTTAATCTCCTTGATTGAAGTCATTTTCAGGTTGATCCTCTCCTTTACTGTTTGGTAAGTTTTAAAGAACATCTACCCCAACCTGTATTTGAAGGAAGGAAAAACTATGTTTCCGAAGGCTATTATGAAGGAATTAAGAGGACACCCTGAAGTTAAGCCTTCATTTTGATCATGATTATGTGTCCTTATATGTAGTGCATTGGCCACTATAACTTATTATTCAAACATGTTTATGATTATGACTGCTGGAAATAACCTTCTAATTCAAAATCATTATTATTCAATGTAAACTGATTAAAATTTTAATTCCTCCAATCTTCTCAATTTTCATGAAGCAATGGGAACCCTGTTTTTTCTTAAAGATCTCTTAAAAACATTGAATAAATTGTTATTCACCTTTAAATTCTCCTTGATTTTTTGGTCTATTGGGTATTTGGGAGCGAAGTTAGTTTATTTCAAAATATTTGTATCCATTCCTATTCTTATTCTACTCCATTGCAACAAAATATAAATTTCTATGTATCCTCTAATTCTTTAAAAATAATGAAGGGTTGAAGTAGTACATCTCTCTTTCATTCAAAATCAATAGTCACCAAACCAACAGTCGTTATGGTGGCGGCCATATTTGTAGTTACAATCAATTAATAGTCTGTTATTCTAGTAAATAAAACAAATGCAAACGATTCAACCCAGTCACTTATCAGTTAATAGCTTAATTGAGCAGTTACAGATGGTTATTGAAAGTAGTTTGAAAAGTTCACTGGAAGATGAAGAACAGAAAAGTCATCAGGACTTGCTTCTACGTTATTCTTAAATGAAAGGAATTGATTGGCTGAGTATGATCATGAATGCTGACTCTGCAGTATGTATGTTTATAATGTATATTACCTCGACTAAGGAAAATTATAACGTTGCAACAATATCAAGTGCATTGCAGAAAATCTCATGTTGTTATGGAACAAAACCTATAAAAATGTTAACTATCGATTATTTACCTTAACTCCCATTGTTTGCAAAGTTTCTACAGACAATTGCTCATCACATATCATTGTGTTTTGTTTCCTCCAATATAAAGTTTAGTTGATAATCAGCCAATTGTTTTTTTCTGAATTATAATTGGGCATATTATGTTGTATCTGCTAGCATGTGGAATGAAATTATGTTCATAATATATCTGACAGCTTTCATTAATCTCTGTTTGTTCTTCACCAGTATTTGTAACCTTTCAGACCTAAAAAATCAATATTGCTTGATAGATGTTATGGAAACATATCATTATGTTGCTTCACCTATTCTCTGCAGAATCTACTAGATGAAACTTCACTTAGTCATTCTTAAGAATTTTGTTTCGGTAATTTGTATATAGGATTGTTTCTGCAGGTATTGTTTCTCCAGAATCTTCCAGATAAAACTTCACTTTGTTTACTTATAATCATTCTACGTTCATCCTTTCTGTTCTTAACCTATCATTGTTATACATCACATGATTGAACATGATTGGTTATTTGTCAGAATCACCACACCTTCCTTAAATGTTTGAAGTTTCTATACAATTTGCATAAAGACAGTCAGACCATGAAATGTTGTCTTCATTGTTCTTCATTGTTCACCAGCCATGTTGCATTCAATTCCTCTTTTGTTTGACTGTCAGCTGTAAATTTTGGTTTGCTATTGTCCAAGAGATCTGTTAACCATAGAGTATCATAATGTTACCATTACAGTAAGTTCTGGAACTTTGTGGTTTCTCGAATTTGACAAAATTCTACGACCAATGAAATATTTCAAACACTTTTCTGTTTGTGTTTATTCACATGATTGGCTGAATGGGAAAGCTCTTCATTATGATTGGCTGAATAGGAAAGCTCTTCATTATTGTTTACTTTTCTGTTTTGTATGTTCACAATCTTTCAAAAATTCTCCAGGGTAGTTCTGCTAGGTAAAGAAATCTTCAAAATTCTTTCTTACGTTCATTTTTTTCTCATTATGCCAGTTTAAAAGATGCGCAACTTGATCTTTACTGGCCGTTTATCTGAATTTGTTTATATTTCAGAATAATCATGGCTAATAATCATGGTTGATAATCATATGTGGTCCTCGTTCTAACATCACCATTAACATGCATGCTGAAGTCTCACTTTCCATGGTAAGTAAGGTGCATTTAGACAAGTTTTTCCTATTCATTTCAAAAACGTTATTATTAACAGATGCTACTTTTGTTTTACGTATTTAGAACAAATAGAACCATCTTTGGAATCAGGCAGAGAAGCAGAAGGTGATGCAGAGTTCCTTTTGATTTTTTGTGTTGACAAGAATACCAAAAGACATTTTTACAATGAGGCATAGTTTCTTCCTTTCTTTCATAATATGCCATTACTTAATTTAGTTTTATTATAAATTGTATATTGTTTGTATATAAGTGGTATGTTTTTAGTGAATTAATATTATGTAATAATACAGATAGATGCTCGTATATTATTTCTTCTACGCACTCTTCTTTTTTTCTGAAAAGTAATTATATTATACGCCCTCTCTCATTGCATTGATTATATATTGTGCGCCCTCATGTCATTGTATTGATTATATAATACGCCCTCTCTCGTGGCATTGTATACATTTTATAACCAGATGTTAACCACTGAAGAACTAGAGTAGGCATCCGTTAATTCGAATGGCGCTTAATTCGAACAAAATGTTTGGCCCCTTGGTCAGAATATGTCCTTAATTCGAACTTTAGTACAAAAAACTGGGGAAAAAAATAAAACAAAGACATTGTTTTCGTAGTTTTGAGGGTAAAATATCTTTCAATATTGTAACGTACTTTCCTTCTCCTATAAATAAAATGGAGTTTGCATGGTATTTGTTATCCCTCTCCATCACCAAGTTTTACTTTCTTCCCTGGAACTTCAATATAACAACTATTTTTATTACTTCCATGTAGATAAATGAAATTGATTTTTCCTTCACTGCCGCTTAATTCGAACATTCGTTAATTCGAACAAAATTTTTGGTCCCTCGCATGTTCGAATTAACGGGTGTCCACTGTTTAGTTTACTGTTTAGTTTATCTACATTCAAATATTTTCATGTAAACAAAGATCAGCTGTCTTTGTGTTTGAATTGTTACTTTTTGTTTCAATGACTATTTCTTTGAGATTGTTTCATTAGATAACTTTCGTGAGTCTATTATTACATTGTTCTACCTGTGAAGATTGATCAAATGCCATTCATTCCAAGTTGTACAGAAATCTCCAATTCGTTTATGTAGTCAAGTTCCCATGCTTTCTTATTTTTCAGATACACAATATGTGATTGGTTTGAAAGAAAACTAGAACATGAGCAATATGAATAAAGTATATAATCTGAATTCAAAAGTGAAGAAATATGAAGATTTTCTTAACGATAAATTGAAGACTGATTTACGTAATGTTCATGAACAGCGCGATAAGTTATACAAACTGTTGTCAGAATATATGCAATTACAAAGGGTCATACAAGTGATCAAAACTCAACGAAGACACAGGGAAACAGATCACAGCTCCCAAAAAGATATTGTAAAGACGAAAATTGATTTAGGCTGTAACTTTTTTTGTCAAGCCATAATACCAAACAGTTCTAGAGTATATGTTTTGATTGGTTTTGGATATTATTTGGAAATGACTCTTGACGAAGCAGAAGAGTTTGTGGAAAAGAAGATTAAAAAGTTGAAGTTGCAGTGTGAACGTTACTCCAAAGACTCAGCAAAAATAAAAGCCAACATCAGATTAGTTCTGGAAGGCTTAAGGGAAATACAAAATCTAAATTTTCCAACGGAATCGCATCGTAGGGATTTGCTTTGATATACTGCATTGAAATACTCGCTTGACAATGACAATTCAATTGCATATGACACTTTTTTTCTCACTTTTTTCACTGTTTCTAGAACACATTTTGAAAGCCTCCTTTCATGACAGTAATATATTTTTATAGAATGATAAAACTGTTTGTTTTTTTAAGAAAAGTTATTATTCTCAAGTTATCATCTTGTTTCTTCCACCTATATTTAAACCAGCATATAGCATACCTGGAATACCTGGAAAATCAGGGAAAACAAAGCTGTAGGGAATGTGAAAGCAGCGGGTTTTCTCTCATAGAGGCCGTGTTTTGTTTATTGTAAATTTCCTGACGAAATTTTTTAAGCAATCAGGATACAGGGGAAACTTTAATTTATTGTTTCACTCAAGGAAAAAGGTTTTAACAAAGATTTCACGCGAAAAGTATAATTATTTGACTGTAATAATTTAATTATAATAACATAGTCAGGGAAATATTTTTGAAAAAACTTATACGAACCCTGTTCAACATGGTGATGTAAAAGTTATTTACTAGCAAATGTAGTCATGAAATTCATCTAGACAATTTCATGCGATTTATTTAAACACACTATCGTTATCCACTTTAAGCAATTGTTTTTTAATCCAACCTTGACATCAAAACGTCTCCCTATTCATTTTTTAATTGTATGTCATTTAAAAGAAACTGTTGTCAAATTCATCATCTCTCGTGTGTATTAATTCTTGTAAAAGAGTATCTCAATTTTATTTTTAACAGTATTTTAGTATCAAAAAACTTTTTATTGCCTATTATTATTATTATGTTAATAAAGCTGATTTTTTATACAACTGTAAAATATTTACTGGTTGTTAAGTTAAACAAAATGGCTGACATTTATGAAGTTCACTCCGACTCAGCTTTTGTTTGCTTTCATTCATAATTTTAGTCTGTTTATTTAAATGTTATTTGGTGAGGATTGTCATTAATTAGCACGACAGTAGATCTCCATGGAAATACAAGGTTTTGTATTTTTTTTATTGAATTATTTATCTACAATGTATACAAACTGTCTCGTACCTTCTTTCATATATGAATTCATAATAAACCTTACGAAATTTGTTGGGTTACGAGGTGACTCTAACGATTAATATTATGATTGATGTACTCAAACCAAAAGCTGTGAAATATCCTTCTATGCCTGCCAATGTAGTTAGAGCTTGGTTCATCATATACCAGGGTTGTTGGCCAAGTACACCGGTTTCGTATGACGTAACATGTCGTTCACAGTCCCATGCGCTGCTCTGGAGGCAAAAAATATTGACAACACGGGAAATGTATGAGAAAAACAGCATGTAAACCAGGAACAGGAACTTGACATTGAACCATAGTTTCTAATAACAATCAGCGATGCTAATAATTTTAGAATAATAACAACTTGTTTTATTAACAAATAGCGTGTTATGTTTATATATTACCATAGCAACTAATTACAGGGATAAAATGATACACAAGAATATAACAGTTTGTATAATAGAAAATGATAAATACAAATTAGCCTTTGGGGGTAACAGGTAACAGGAATAAATAGAAATGCGTAAATAGAAATATACAATAATGCTAAAGATAAATAAGTAAACTATCGTAATAAGGAAATAAGATATTCAATATGATCGTTAGTATTATACTTACCTGTTTATACACAGATGGTAATAACCAGACTTTTAACTTGCTTGTTAAGTACTGGTTTCTCCCATCTGATGTATAAAGCTTCCTTGACTCTCAAACCATATTTAGATGAGGCGGAATCTAAAATAGAGAAACAATTCGTACTACATGCTCTCTTACAACTATCATTTGTCATCAAGTGTTTGTACACATGCGACTGCTTATCACCTCCCAAGTGTTCTTTCATCCTAGTTGCTAGGTGTCTAGAAGTTTCACCCACATAACTAACATTACAGTTAGCACAAACAAATTTGTATACAACTGAGGACTTAAGTTCGATAGGGATTTTGTCTTTAGTTGAGAACATAGATGACAATTTAAAAGTAGTAAAAATAAGATTGATGGATGTCTTATCATTGCAGAATTTCTTAATGATGGTGTTTAATCTGCTTTGTGTATTTTTTGAGAAGCAGCCAATGTAAGGTAATTTGAAATACCCACATTTTTTAGTTTCATTCTCACTTTCCTCGGGTAGTGGTGGATCAACCTGTTTACTGATATATCTATGTACAATATTATCGACAAATTTAGAAGGATACTCATTTTTCTGTAAAATGGTGACCAGATTCTTTAAAGCAAGATGGAAACACATCCATGTGTTGTTGATACGAAATAGTCTATCAACAAGAGTTAGTAAAATTTTACCAGCTTCACACCTTTAATTTATAAGAGAGGAATGTAAACAGAATAAAGAATTTGCAAAATAAAAGAACTTGACATTATAATTAATTTGTTTTTATTCTTTAAAGTTACGTAATACTTTCGCTGTCTTCTTTACGACTGAATCGCAATGTTTTGCCTCCAAGTTTCGGCGCATGCGCCTATTACTATCTTACGATGTAAACATTGAAACCGGTCTATACAATGTCCATGTTAGTTCAAAACATTTTTGATAAATTATAGAAATCATATAGGGGTCTTATTATTAATGTGTCAGTAAAAATTGCAAAACTTTCTTTATATAGCCTGGGTTCACTCTTTTAAGAGCAAGCAGTTCTTCATGTTACTTTTAATGATACACATACTTCATTTTCTATTTCAGAACTCAATCGAGAATCTTTTCAATCCTGCTTACATGAAGATGACGTATTCGTGGAATATTTCAATGAATTCTTACAATTACCTGTATGTGGTTTTGTTTACTGCTCTATTCATTTTCACCTATTCTTTAAGTAGCCTCCTTTTGAATCCTACTACTTGTCTCGTTTAAAGAGTGTTTAGAGAGATTTTACACCAGAGTCAAGTCACGAAAATAATCGATTGGATGTTTTGAAAACTAAAGAATTTTTCTGAATTTTTAATGGAATCTTTCACAGCATTTATGGTCCAGCATTTATGGTGCAGCACCAAAAGTCAGTTGGAAACAAACGCAAAAGCCACGTCGATAGCCATATCAAAGCTCTTTTGGGGGTTTGTTTGAATTCTACATATTGACTTCAGGAGTTTTACAACAACTTATGATTTTTATTGACAGATATTCAAGGGAAAGATGTTATGGAATGCTTACAAAAGTATGTTTGAAGACGTCAACGATGACGGCGACTCTACTGTTTCTGTTGACGACTGTGAACACTACAAGCAGCATGTTAGCACATCTGAATTAGCCGCCATGGATTTGTTAAACATCAGAGACGATAATTTGAAATGGATAATGAAATTTCGATTACCTTTCTTCCGACGCAGCTTGTTGTATAGACAATATAAATTGTACAAAGTCATTCAAGTCAAAACAAGTCAAAAGATATTAAATCCTGACGGCCATATTGCCAAAACTGACAAGAAAAGAAGCGTTAGTACATCCAAATCTGTTTCTCTTCCACCTTTAACAACAAAACCAGATGTTCTTGTTCGATCACATACTTATCCTACGTTCGACTCAGATGAAGTTGACGATGTTTTTTCTGCTTCTGGTAGGTGTAGTGTACTTGAATTTTCCAACGATTCCAAACTAACAGATACTGACGCACTAACAGCAGTTCCCGTCGATATCGTTGAATTAAAAAGAAAATATTTGCATTCAGTAAGTAATCTTCTTTGTTTTTGTAAAATTGTGTGAAAAGTCACGTCTAATTTTTTGTTTGTTTTGGTACTCCAGGCTGTACAGATGAGTGATTTTCTGGACTTGTTAGATTCCAATACATCTTCACATCATCTGTTGACATTATGGATGAGTATCGAGAAATTCAAAGAAAAATATAATGATCACGTGAAACAAGCACGTGATGTAATGGCGGCAGGAGAATCCTTGAAAGATACGAAGATTAAAATTTTCAGGTTTGTGAAGAAATCTGCTTTTCCCGAACATATGGTATTTATGTAGTAGTAATTTGATTCGTAAACTTCAAAATTACTCGCCTTAACGCGACGCAGTTCTCGTTTTCTGCTTGCGAGCTTAATCGTTCAAAAAGCGACATTTACGTTTACTGTTTCGGCTTTTCTTCTTTTTAGATTCATACAAGAAAAATTCCGTTTTCAGTTAACTGACGAAGCGATGGTATTTTCATTCTTTATTGTTAACAATTTATCACCAATCGTTTTTATAGCAATATCTTTGTCACTCCTAAGAATAGCTTATGATGTCATTGTGAAGTCATATATTGTCATATTAGATATGATTTTACCCTTGAGTCAAGTTTAAAATCTTATTTTAACTGGTAGTTCAATTTCTCTCATTTAGCATGCGAGTATGGTGAACATAAGTTTTGCGACATATTGTCTCACAGCAAGCTAATTACGGGAAACCGATAGTAGCATAAGTAGAACTGGATTCTGATAATATTTTTTAAAAATTACCGATTTCGGTTATGTTTGTAGCTTCTTATTATGAATGGTATCAGCGAAGATGAAGTTGCTTTGAATTTACTTTTACACGGACAAACAGATATTTTGAAAAGGATTTGTGAATACTGGTTACCAAGATATTTACTTCACTTCCATTTTTCTGGCACACCGTACGTAGATTGTTTTTTTTGTTACATTTTTACAGTTGTCAACAATATTGGTGTATACTGTTTCACTACACGCTTTTCCGTTATAAGCACCAGCCTTATTTTCACCATAAAGATCAGCACCATCTAAGCCTCATTCTACGTTCAAAATCAGATCGACGAAAAGAAAATTTTTGTCTCTAACATTTTCTCCTCCTCAAAGAAACAGTTAGTCCTTAAGTTAAGGTATAGGTAGCAGGTGATTTTGGAAGTTTTGAGGAAATATATACTCTGATTTCTTGATATATCAAATAAGAACCACTTTAACATCAACGTAGGCTCAAAATGACAGAAAAAACAGCATCAATGAGCGGAGTCGATTTTGAAAGGTGCTTATAAGGCGTGTGGTTTTAAAAGAGTTGTAAAAGGCGTGTATCTAGGGCGTGTATCTAGGGTTATTCTTGTTGTTACGGTAAATATGGAAAGCAATCAGGAACTTCGTAACTGATCTTCAATCGTTCGTTGCAAATTTCGTTTTTGTATTTTTTTTGTGGTTTTTGGAGTTCTGATATACTTTTCAGTGGTGAACAAATTCACGATACAAGAATCAGATCCGGCATCCGACTGTTTCCGTCACTATCGCTTGTTAGGTCACTGCCGATTCATGGTGAAGAAGTTCAAGCGGAACTAAAGCGAAGAGATTATGCAGAGATATTGCGATCAACCAATTGCTTAAGCTGGATATCCGGATCCGAAAGGAAAACTAATGCTTTCCCGTAAGTAAAAGCCTCGTTTTCAAAGTAAATAATTATTACACATGACAACTTCGTAAAAAAAGTTTCCGCGAGGAATGACACAGGCGCTATGATATTCATCTTGAAAACGAGGACTGCCGAATTGCAAATGTCGAATTGCAAGATTCTTCAACGCACTCAAGCTGCTTTCAACGTTAATATTAATTCCCATATATTTCTTTTTTCTTTTTTAGATTACTTTCGTGTTCTGTTACCAATGCTTTGTTGATGGAAAGAGATGCTGGCAGTCCATTTACACACTGGCTGTCCAGGTTTGCATCCAAACTTTGAGTTTTTTGATTACTGTTGTTTCAGAAATCGTATTCTTATCTTCTTATCCACTGTCGTTTATTAGAACCGAAAATTTTCAGGCTTGTGATTGGTTAAATTTTTGGCTCGATGTAAACGATTACATGAAATATTTCAATCGCACAGATGATAGATTTCTTAAACTCTCATCTCTCTGGCAAATATTTCATCGACATTTATACGAAGGTAACTCGTTATTTATACGACTAATCTCGAATAGATTTACTCAGCCATAAACTTCGCACCACATCTATATCATATACTAACTGTCGATATATATGTTATTTCATTTGTTATGACGTTAGGAACTGAATTAGGATGTACTGACGTCATTGATCAAATTTATACAACCTTGAAAACCATGAAATCGATAAGGAAAGAAGTGATTGGGAAATTGTTCAAACCTTTACAGGTAATGATGAATATCCACTGGACTGCGATATTAAACCGGTTTGTTTTCAGACGAAGTATCATCTCCTTTAATAATGTTCATATTTTGAAACAGGATGAAGTTGCTAGGAGATTGGAAGTATTTTGGAAAGTTTATTATGACCAAGATGACTTCATGTTTGAAATGTAAGTAGAGTGCAGTCCAACCTGTACATAGCAGTCATGTTATATACGTTCTTTTAACTCTACAATACTTTTGGTACTATAAATGTAATGTAAACGGACTTATGAAACATTCGTACCTCACATTTTGACTCATTAAAATATTCTTTTATATATATAATTGGATGTCATTGCGCATGCTCACGGAGATCAGATCTCGGCAGAACGGGTCGCGTTTCGCCATTGCTAGCACTCACCAGCCGCCCATAGCCGCCCATAGCCACCTTCCATTTAACTTTAAGACCGATGCAAGTTGATCTCTTGGCTGGGCAAAAGATAATAATATATGTATTTTTATTAAGTTCTGTAGAGAATGGAAATACCAAAAACGAACTTGAGTTTGGAAATCGATCCGACATGAAGAATGTCGTACGACATTCAACTACATCATCATCGACAACGAGTCGATGGGTTCAAAAGTATGTTTTTCCGTTACTTCTAACCTGTCTAAACATAAATTTATGATATTTCGTCGTATTTCGTCATTTTCATTGCGTAAGTGTTACGGAGCGATGTGTCATAGGGAACATTAGAAATAATAGTTGGTATTCAAGGCTGTTGGTAAAAGTAATGCCACTCATTACGGAAGTATGGTCCGTAACTTAAGCTTTTCCTTTATGAAAAGTTTTCTGGATGTTGCGTTACTAATGTTGTAATATCTAAGTAATCCTTTCTCTTAAATTTATGTAGACACCCTTCAACAACAGATTCAGAGCGTAGACTTCATACTGCACTGTCAACTGCTGAACGTTTTCAGCAATCTTCTAAAAGAAAACAAAAGGACACACATACACGTGAGGATGAAAATGAATCAAGTGGTGATGATGACGATGATTATGACGACGAAGATGAAGAAGAGGATGACGAAGACGACTTCTTGTATTGTCTCGATAACACCAGGTAAGTTGATTTTTTATACTATTACATTGCTTATTGGACTTGGAGTGGGGACCTAGTCTAGATATTGTTGTTATAAAACATAAATTCAGTCTTGGCCCTTTTTCTTACAATAGTAAGTGTCACTAGTATATTGTATATTGTTGTACATACTTAAATATTCATTTTGTGTTTTTGTTCACTGGTGCAGCGTTTTATCAAAATTCAAAATTTTCATGGAGAATGAGGAAGGGAGAGATGCGTTGAACAGTTTACACATGTACACAGAAATCGATGCGTATTTCTCAATCAAGTTCGACAAGAGAAATCAAAAGCAGCAAACGGCCATGGCTATCTATAAGACATTTTTTGACAAGTCATCCAGAAAGTAAGCCATTCGTTTCATCCATTTCTAACATTTACATCTGACAGTGTTTGTTTTGTAGTGGTGATGTGTTCTTTCTTATTAAGTTGACCGGAAAGAAATGTTTCTTCGGAAGGAACCGCCTGATCTTTCTTCGTTTCTTTTAAAGGTCCTGTCATTTACCTGATATACTTGTCGAAAACTTGCATAATGAACGGCCGACTTCTCCGTTGCTACGAGAAGCACAACAGTTCGTTCTTCCCCAATTACGCCAGTGCTACAAAACATTTAAACAGGTACAATTGTACAACTTTTCCAAAGTACGGTGGAATATTATGAAAGGGAGGTGGAGTCAATGAAATGATCGGAAACCATGAGAAGTAATATAGTCAAGTATCGAGATGACTATCAACTTTTCCGTTCCAAAACATTTCATCTTCCTTGTTGTTTTTAGTACTGTTGTGCTCCCGGTGCAACCACACAAGGGATGATAGCTAGAAAAGGGAAACGAAATAAGATTGGTGGGACGAATAGTGAAGCACATCTCAAAAAGCAAGGGAAATCAAAACCAAAAGGTTTACAAAAAAACTCGATGAATAACGATCGTGGAAAACGAAGAAGGGTAAGATAAAACTAAAACAAATTCCAGGAAGTATTTGAAGTTACAAGAATCATATATGAAACTGTTCTTTGAAGACACCAGTTGTCATATTTTTCAAAGTAGACAGACAGGACTAGATAGTTGCATGAAACAAGAGTGTGAAAGGAACTTCTTGCACTAATTTTCTAATGTCCTGCACTAGTTGAAAAATTGAAAATATTTTCTTGTTGTCACGAAATTTCTTTTGAACAATGTTTGCAGGCTAGTTTGAGAGGAGCAGTTACAAAAGAAGATCGACGGAAATTCATGACGTTGCTTTCATCAGATTTCAAGAAACATAAACACAGGATCAAGTCATTTCGAAACTATCTATTGAACTGTGACAGTGGTGGATTTGCGCGTCTGGAAAAAGATTTTCTGTTTTGCATGGAAGTCACCAAATTCAAGGTCTGTCATTCTCCTTGCGATCATCAATAATAAGAATCATTTCCCATAACTATCAGAGAAACAACCAATGGAGTGTCAACCCTACCCGCCCTAAGTGGTAGTGATCCAATAGTATATAGTTTGGGGAATATACACCCCTAGTAATGGCGTAAAAGTATTTTTGATTTTCTGTTGTATCTTTTCAGGAGCTGTTTTCATATTTAGATGAGGTAACGTCAAGTCTATTCGCATTTTTACAAGGCATACCTATGGTCTTACCTCACATCATTCTACTGGATTATAACTAATCAGTGTTCTTGTTTCGTCAGTGTGAACTTACCTTGTATCCTGTAAAACGAACGCGCGTGAACAATAATTATTCACTAATCATGTGATCAAAGTGAATTCTTTCAATGATTACTTTCTGCTTTATTTTTTCGTGAAGGATTCCCTACAAAAGAAGGCAGAAGTGATCGTCGATGTTTTTTTGGATTCTGCTTCACCACCATGGATACAGGTACGTATAAATGTCTATCGTAAATGTAAATGTTTATGGAGCGCTGAAGTATGTGATTTGAAGTGTAATGTATGGAAAATATTAGCTACAGCAAAGCTAGTTGTTTGTCTTGATAGTTCAGACGAACTATTATCTAGAATCGAGAAAAGTATTATATGTGGCCTTAGATAAAGTAGGTAAAATTCTAACATTGCGGAGATAATAAAAATAAAAATTTATGTATTTTTCACACGGAGCTAGTTGTATTAATAACCTTTAATGATCATTCCACTTCATCTTTTTTAAATTCTTTTTCCAGGTAGATGTATCACCGGAACTTGCGTCTAAAACATCCCAACGATTCCAACAAATGTTCGTGTTAAAATCTCGATCTAAGGATCCTGGTTTTTTTGATGAGGCAATGGCTATGGTTTTAAAAGAGCTGCTACCATTTTGGAGCAGTTTTACTGTTTCACGAAAAGCTACTGTCACTCAGAAGGAGGGCACGCAACGTAGGGATGACTTTTTTCCCATGTCCTTAAGATTTGTTATTACATTTGTTCTTGCTGGTTATGAAGAGTTTTCACCATAGATGTTGCAAGGGTTAATTTTGTAAAACTGGTTACTCAAACTATTTGTCATTACTTGTGCGGAGTTGAAAGTTTTAGTGTCGAAAAAAACACGAAAAGCACACGTTCTCAATTCTCGTTTCGTTTTCGTTTACCTAGTAACCAGAGAGGAGAAAAAACAACTCCGTTTATATGCTGAATTCAAAAAGTATAACACAAGCAACGGTCCAGTGGACGTGAAACCTGGGAGTCCTAGTGACGAGGGTGTGCGAAAATCCCAACTGGTTTTTTCTCTTTATAAAGGTAGCAAATGGAAGGTATAGAAAAAACTTTGGCTTTTGCCTTTCCAACAACAACATTTGAAAGATTAGATCAAAAAACCAATCAGAATCATTTTGTTTTTTAGAAAACTTTCCTAGGAGACGTATCTTCCATGAACTAACCAAGAACATCGATTGGCTAGTTTTTAAATAGAAAATCCAATGAGACGAAAGATAATGAGGTTTCTGTGGTCAATCTCTCTTTGGTGAACTTATAGTTTTTTATCGTGTAATAAATCCGAATTGTATAAATTTATTTATTCTTTAAAAATTGTTTTATATAAAGATATTTTTATGAAGAAAAATATAACGAGGACAAAAATAACCAACTTTTGGTGGGTGGCTACACAACCTGTAGGGAATATGGAAAAAGCCCTGAATTTATATTTTATCAGGAAAATCAGGAAAAGGATTTTCTCATTTTATTATTTTCATGCTTTGTTTGCTGATAACGAAAAGATACATTTTGTGTCTTCGACGTGACTAAATGTCCCATGCCTCGAAAGTAAAATAACTGAATGGAGGAAAAGAATATGCGTTTTACTATGTGGTCCGCCATTTTCTTTCATGGCAATATTACTATTTCCAAAGGATGCTAAAATTTACGTATTAGACCTTTCCCGAATTTCTGTGTAAACACCGTATTATTGCTTTATCAACATGTTTCATCTTGTTTTCATTTTTAGTCAATGGCTTTTTTTGAGTAGTATTAAAATCGCCTGTGTTTGTTGGGTTTTTTTGTTTGTTTGCGGACAGGTTGAACCTTCTCCCTAATAACGATTATCGCCCTAATCTCTAGCCGCTTCATTCCCGGTGTATGTTTCATTTAAGTTTGTACGTATATATTTTTGCGATGTTCTCCTTAAGTTTAAGCTAATTGTGTATAAACACTTGTAAAAATGGCGTAGAAGTTTTGTTCGTTCACGTGTGTGAAGAAGATTGGAATAACCAAAAAAGGGTTAAAAAGAGAAGTTCTTTCTTACTTATTGAACTTAAATTAAAAAAAGGTGTTTGGAAGTTTATGTATTATGAAAATAACATTTGAGTTATGTTAAAGATGTGTAGCTAAGAGTTAGGGTTAGACCCTTGTATGATCTGGTGTCTCTTCTCCCTGTGCGTGCGTTATTGCTCGCTTAGCGTAGCTTCTCCTCCAGCCTCTCTTCCAGTCAACCTCCATTTAATTCGACATTTCTTGTATGATCTGGTGTCTCTTCTCTCTTGTATGATCTGGTGTCTCTTCTCTCTGTGCGTGCGTTATTGCTCGCTTAGCGTAGCTTCTCCTCCAGCCTCTCTTCCAGTCAGCCTCCATTTAATTCGACATTTCTTGTATGATCTGGTGTCTCTTCTCTCTGTGCGTGCCAAGAGTTAGGGTTAGACCCTTGTATGATCTGGTGTCTCTTCTCTCTGTGCGTGCGTTATTGCTCGCTTAGCGTAGCTTCTCCTCCAGCCTCTCTTCCAGTCAGCCTCCATTTAATTCGACATTTCTTGTATGATCTGGTGTCTCTTCTCTCTGTGCGTGCTAAGAGTTAGGGTTAGACCCTTGTATGATCTGGTGTCTCTTCTCCCTGTTCGTGCGTTATTGCTCGCTTAGCGTAGCTTCTCCTCCAGCCTCTCTTCCAGTCAGCCTCCATTTAATTCGACATTTCTTGTATGATCTGGTGTCTCTTCTCTCTTGTATGATCTGGTGTCTCTTCTCTCTGTGCGTGCGTTATTGCTCGCTTAGCGTAGCTTCTCCTCCAGCCTCTCTTCCAGTCAGCCTCCATTTAATTCGACATTTCTTGTATGATCTGGTGTCTCTTCTCTCTTGTATGATCTGGTGTCTCTTCTCTCTGTGCGTGCGTTATTGCTCGCTTAGCGTAGCTTCTCCTCCAGCCTCTCTTCCAGTCAGCCTCCATTTAATTCGACATTTCTTGTATGATCTGGTGTCTCTTCTCTCTGTGCATGCGTTATTTCTCGCTTAGGGTAGCTTCTCCTCCAGCCTCTCTTCCAGTCAGCCTCCATTTAATTCGACATTTCTTGTATTATCTGGTGTCTCTTCTCTCTGTGCGTGCTAAGAGTTAGGGTTAGACCCTTGTATGATCTGGTGTCTCTTCTCCCTGTGCGTGCGTTATTGCTCTCTTAGCGTAGCTTCTCCTCCAGCCTCTCTTCCAGTCAGCCTCCATTTAATTCGACATTTCTTGTATGATCTGGTGTCTCTTCTCTCTGTGCGTGCTAAGAGTTAGGGTTAGGCCCTTGTATGATCTGGTGTCTCTTCTCTCTGTGCGTGCGTTATTGCTCCCTTAGCATAGCTTTTCCTCCAGCCTCTCTTCCAGTCAGCCTCCATTTAATTCGACATTTCTTGTATGATCTGGTGTCTCTTCTCTCTTGTATGATCTGGTGTCTCTTCTCTCTGTGCGTGCGTTATTGCTCGCTTAGCGTAGCTTCTCCTCCAGCCTCTCTTCCAGTCAGCCTCCATTTAATTCGACATTTCTTGTATGATCTGGTGTCTCTTCTCTCTGTGCGTGCGTTATTGCTCGCTTAGCGTAGCCTCTCCTTTAGCCTCTCTTCCAGTCAGCCTCCATTTAATTCGACATTTCTTGGATGCTTTTATTTGAATTCCTAATTTCTTAATTTTATGTATAGTGAATTTAGTTCTAAAAGTTTCTTCTTAAATGAGTTTCTTTCTTCAAAAACGAATATAAGTATATATACCTAATGGTATATAAAATACAGAACATCCCGAAAAAAACTTTATATACGCCTTTGCGAAGGAAAAAAAATTTAGATTTAGTTACACTTATATTTTTTTTGTTTTCAATGCAATTTCCTCTTCTTATATATACAACATGCGATCGAAGGCTCTTAACTTCCAAAGGCACGGTCTCTTCGTGAAAGGTAATCTTACGTTTGTCTCGCAAGGTTTTTTTCGGGCTGTAAATTACATGTTTATTTTGAATTTTCCAACATTCGTATAAGCGTTTGAAATGTTATGAAACTCAATTTTTATCTTTGGAGGCAGGTTTACATGTACAGCAGAATCCTCATTTAGTCGTACCCCATATAATTGGACATTTGCTAAGTCGCACAGATTTCTTGTCCCCCTTGGATTTGATTTCCTGAGAGCATTTATTCTGTAATTTCAATATGGCGTCACACAGTGGAGAAAAACGGAAATTACAATTTTTAAAACTTTTAAAATCAATAAAATCTCGATGTGTCGTACTTTTCAAGAAAGTCAGAGTTATCGATGTATCGAGACTTTGACTGTCTCCTCTGAGGGTCAGAGTTAACGAGATTCTACTGTATATATATTGTGATACAATTTTATCAGGTATTACAGTATTATCAATGTTTGCCAAAAAAATACTTTGGCAAATTGGCATTACTAAATCGTAGATTCAAAAGTTTCTTAAATTTTGATGGTCTTTATAAAGTGGTAAAAAACCCTCTTATAAAACCCTCTTATAAAAAACCCCCAAAACCCCAAGAAAACGTGTAGTCTCAACAGCCCCGACATGAGTGCTGAAGCGAAATGAAAATGTAACCAGAACACTATTTCATATATGATACTGACTAAACAACGGAACCACCTGAGACGATCTGAACCGAGCTGAGACGAGCTGAAACGAACTGAGACGAACTGAAACCACAAAGAGACGAGCTGAGACGGGTTGAATTCACCACGGAGAAAAAAAATCAACCCCGTCCTTTCGGATGCCGGATGTTTCCAGTGTCGGTGGGAATCGTCCTGGCTATCGTCCTAGATATTTATTTAAAAAAACTTAAAAAAACTATGTTATTCGAGATGTATATAATACCAAATATAAAAAAACAAAACATTTTAAGGATCTTTTTGTCACGTATTTTGTTGAGGATTCCCATGTACTCCGAAAATCCCCAAATCGGCCGACGCGGTTTAGGAAATATGGGGCGTAGATTTTTACAGATGGTCTCAGCTCATCTCAGCTCATCTCTTGGTGGTTTCAGTTCGTCTCAGATCGTCTCAGCTCGGTTCAGATCGTCTCAGGTGGTTCCGTTGTTTAGTCAGTACCTTCATATATCGCCTTAATTTCATACCACCTATCATGTAAAGCCCAATCTCCACCATTCCAGCTAGCGGAGATTCGCCTTAAAAGCACTCTTCAAAATTTTTGCAGCAGTTATTTATTGATTTTTTTGCTTTTATTTGAACTTCATTAAGATCAGATGGCTTTTTTCATTTTATGACCGACCTTAGCCAAATGTTTTTGGTTAGTATTGAGTAATCTCAATTCTCCCCTTCTGATTTAATTTGCTGATATTTCTTAAAAAGCCTTTTGGAAACCATTTAAAGGTTCTTGAGCTACCATTTATATTATAAAATCATTATACAGAAATTATGTGCACATCGAATCATTGCTGCTGACTTACGGTCATTTATGGCTTTTTATTGTTACTAAAAAGTGTTTTTACACTTGTAGTGCAAACTATTTCAGGTAAAATTGAACAAAGGAGAGGTAGGAGTGATTTGGGCTTTGATTGACTACGTTCTTTTTTCCTTAGTCTGAAGCTTTGGAACCTTCATAACACTCGAAGGAAGGCGGATGAAGATGAAGATGTATTTTTGCACACACTTTATGGCAATTAAACTTTGAGAAATATGATCTGTCGTTACAAAAAAATTCACCACCGGGTTGGAGCTGATGGAAAAATATGGAAGAATTTCAGAGATGATTCTGGACAGAACTATTTTGATGATAAATGCAATCTGGGAGTTTTGTTGAACATAGATTGGTTTAATCCTTACGAGAATTCTGAGTATTCCCTTTGCGTCATTTACATGACCATAGTAAATTGACTATCGCTTGTTATGGGAAAATACGCTGGTAATGGGCATAATTTCTGGTTAAATCGAACCACCATTACACATTAATACGTATTTTACACCTTTTGTTGACGAATTGTTACAGTTTTGGCATTTATTGAGGGAACCAAGTGATCTTGGGTTTGGAGTTTAAAAATTCCTGTTATTAGTGTTTCCAACGATTTACCTGCTACCCGCACATTTTGTGGATTTTTGAGCTCGATTGCAAAAAGAGGTGATCATTTGAAATATCCTTTGAACATTTTTCTTTATTTAGCTATTCATTATTAATATGCATGCGGAGCACAGCAGATTATTAAAACGATTGCAAGAATTTTCTTCCTGCAGTTCTTACTTTTTATGAGCGTGTTAAACAAGTTCACACTAACCCGAATTTAATTTTGCTTCGAAATTCATCCAGTTTAAGCGGATTAATCCGAGATGAGATGAAATTTGCCTCGGTAAAGAAAGCCACGCAGATGTTCATGACTTCAGTTTATCTTGTGTATGAACGAACCATATCTGTAAATGTATGCCTAGGAACAACTTTTTACCTTAATTAAAAGGTAATTCTTTTTTAAGGTTGCTAACGTCACGATTTACTCTGGATATGATTATGAAAACTGGCAAAAGAGAGAACAACATACAGCTCCTATTTAATCAAACGTTGACTTGGAGAGGAGAGCGCTTAAATAGAAAATCAAAAACCACGGAGAAATACTGTAATAATGGTACAAAATACTGATCACTATTATAGATACTGCAAGACATGTGCGATGGATAGAAGACAGATAATCAATTGCACATAATTAATGAGTGAATAGGAGAACTGAAAGTCCCTCGAGATATTCGAGATATTGGTAGAGTACCAGGTATTAAAAAACATTGGATTTATTTGCTCATTATCCCCTGTTCAAAAAGACATAAATATCTATCCAAAACTTTTTTAGGTAAAATATCGGAGCACTTCAAACGGATGAAAGCTGACGAATGGAAAAATTGGGTTCTCACATGCTCGTCGTATTGCCAACACAAGGCGTTTTACACCCACGTCGTTTCATCATTTGGTCAATGTTCGTTTCATTTCTGTGGGAAAGGCGAAATAGAACAGTCCCATCATCTTTTGAAGATGTTTTGAAAAAGAAATGGGACGAAGGAGTTGTATCCCAAACATGTATATGCACCTCATCTTCTCGATTGTCTCTGGTGCTTTAGTTGGGAGCGATTGAATGGCATCTTAAGATACTACTCCTTAAATAACTATGATATGTGTAATACATGCGGAAATATCTAACCGGCAGCCAAACACGAAATAAAATGCTTCCTAATGATGACATAAAAAACGTCCAACGTACATGTCCACGAAATAAAATGCTTCCTAATGATGACATAAAAAACGTCCAACGTACATGTCCACGAAATAAAATGCTTCCTAATGATGACTTAAAAAACGTCCAACGTACATGTCCACTAATGCTCAGCCCATTACTGCTTCACAAATAGAACTTGATGAAACCCAAATAGTTTCAAAAGGTTTTGCAGCGTTGTCTGATATTTATTTTACCCACCTGGAAGCTTTGTTTCAATCATTCAGCTGCAGCGCAAAGGTAGTTCTTGGTAACGAAACCCTATCTTCAAATGTGGACAAGCAGGGTTTCAGGCATGGGAGATGCGTAAATGAAAATGGATTGGTCATGACATCGCCTCTCTTCTGGAATTGTACGACCAGCAGTAACCCTTTAATAACGAATTTATATGAAATTAAGTCTATTCTCCCCAGTTCTCAACGATGATCGTAGGAAGAGTGAAGTAGTTTCGAGCACATCCAAAAAAGCATTTTTATGGTCAAAACTCCTAAACATTAATATGGAACACTATTTTTGAAGGTTATGGCATAACGGAATTTCTCTGAAACGTCTAACTGGTAGATGTATCTACATTGCTCGTTTTCGCAATACCGCCCTAAAAAGTGGACTTAATCAAGACCTCTTTAATGCGTCTTTTAGACCTCCTTTAATTTCGATTTCGCGCGTAACGAAAGCTAGCGGAAAGAACAGACGGGGGTTAAGAATGTAATGATGTTTCGGAATAATAAGTATGTGATCTTTAAAACTTATTGTTAAGTTATTATTCAAAACAAATATATATTATAATTGGTCAGCGCCGGGAGGCAGCCGATCTTTCATTTCCCCGTGTCTGTCAGTGAGTCCGTCTGTAATGTCGCAGTTCATAGCGCCCGTTCGTAACACCCTTCTAAATATCGGTATTCTTTCTTTGCTGTTTCCTCAACGCCTACCCATAAATTTGATCTACAATTGGTTCGCTCAAGAAAACGGATTTTAAAAATGGCGTGAAAGTTTCGTTTTTTGTATATCGTTTCTAAACGTGTAGTCGAAGTGAAGTGAAGAAGATAGAAACTTACTTGAAGGTAATAAATGCTTTGATTTAATTTATTTGCAAGTATTCTGATAGTGTTTGAGTACAGTTTTTAATGCATTATATAAGCAATAGACTTTAGCAAAACAGTGTATGGAAAGAAAAGTGATATAGTATAACATCAATGATATAACTTTCTTCTCCCCAAAATAAAGCCAGCCTCAAAAATATGTTGTGTTAGCATCTTTTTGGCCATTAAAAATCAGTTGGTCGGGCATAACAAAATAAACCGTTACTATTCTTCCGTCCAGTTCGCGCAGTCTTCGGTGTGCACGAAGAAATGTGTATAATTTGTGGAATGATTGCTAGACTTTAATTATGTGCAATCTCTGGCAATCTCACATTTGCATGGCTTCTTTCTAATTTTTGACAGACCACACACAATTTGTTGCGACAAGTTGTGGTAAACTGTACGTTCTGTTAATTATTTATGTATTCATTCATTTTTTGTAAACTTGCCGACTCACCGACATATTTTTTATGATGGCCTAATAAAAGAAAACATAATACAAAATTCATCATCGGCAAAATTAAATCCGCACAAAAATTCATCATCTATGGATTTGAATTGTTCACACAGAAATTATGCCACAGTAAATTAGTAGAGGGGATTTTCCATTTTTAAATACATTTTACTGTGCCTGAACCACCAGAAATTTTAACGTCATTTCAATTTGTGGATATTTTTGTTACGTGGTAGTGCTTGGTGTAACATGATTTATATATAGCTACAGCTTTCTGGATATGCATAACACAGCTTCCACTCTAGACTCGAGTAACCAGTACTTTTTGTTATTCATTGTGAGTTTTTCAACTTGAATTTCAGAGAGTTTGAATTTGTTCTTTATTCTATACTTTTGGTTTTGACTTCACAACATTCCAAGCTTCAAGTATTTAGTCAATCGTTAGTCTCTATTTTGTCAGGATTCTTAGATTTAATTGTTATTATGTTATAAACCATTCAACTTTTGTATTTCTATTTTTTCACGTTTTTGAAGTTCAACTTTTAATGCGACTATGATCTGTTGCTTTTCTGACATTATTCTAAGTTATACTGACAAAACGTCGAAGCCTTAAGAATATTCTAATGTGTTTCCAAGGTGTACATGTTTTAAAGATAAATGTATACGTATACTTCATATGCTCTTTGAAAACCATTCAAACTTTATTTTTGGACATTTTTGATATTTCTTGACGTCTAGCGACATGAAACCGTATTATTTCTTTTGTTAGCCTGCATTTCATTATTTAATTTATTTGCAAGTATTCTGATAATTATTTATCTACTTAACTGAAGTAGCGTAAAGTTGTGTAAAGTTATACAATGATGAAAAATAAATAAAAGATTCACAATACCGTTGTTACATATTCACTTTCCCCAAATGAAAAATCTCTCTTGTGTTAAAGCATAAATGTCCATTGACTTTTATGGATGACCAACTTACACAAGGAAATATGGTATTATGGAAAATGAATTTTATTGATTTGTTTTTGTTTAATTTGATATCTAAATGAAAATATAGAACTGATATCTCAAAATACTGTTATTCCCTTTTTTTAGCACCACCCCTCTCTTTAGCATCTCTTTAACTACGCCCTACCTTAATAATAAAATAATGTATTTCTGTTCTCCTTTGGCATCATCATCTTACCGGACCCGGATGTATGGACCCTCGAAATACCGAACCCTGATAATAACGGATTCTGAAAACTCCCGAATAATAAGCCAGAAAAACAGAAAAAAAATACTAATAAGTTCAATTTATGTCTTTTTTTAACAAAACACAAGATGTCATGTACGTATTTACTGCAAATGGCCTTATAACTTCATTTATCATTGTAAATTCATAAGAAGCGATTCTTCTGTCCCTTTGAATCGCTTTTCTTATGAACATTCGAATGTTCTCCATGTGAGCCACTCTTTTCTTATGAACATTCGAATGTTCTCCACGTGAGCCACTCTTTCAATGGACGTGTTTAGATGTCGCTCTATATCCTAATATGTGTATTGTCTTAGATATTTTTGTTAGTCTTGCAGTTCTGTTTTCATTTGAACTAGTTTCCTCATTCCTCCACAGTTTACTTGTTAAAAAACCCCGCAAGAATTGACAAAATGTATAAGTGACAAAATGTAGCATTTTTTACCGGGATTTTTTATCCGTGATGATAGTGTTGCGAATTAAGTTAACACACAAAGATTGTCCTCAGTGTGAGCACAGGGCCTATCCTATTTCCAATCATACATGAACTAGGTCTAAGTTAGAGCGGACCTTCAAGCCTTAAGGCTCTTGTTTTCTTTGAAGTAGCAATGAATAAATTTTATCTGAAAAAGGTTTTTAAAAAAGACTTTTAACATCATTGGTTATCCACCACCCCCCCTGTCCCCCATCCCCCTCTCAAAGTTTTACAAAATATTTCTGAAAGTCGTGGGGCCTCAAGTTAATCGCCGATAAATCGGTAAGTATTTTCTACTTTTTACATAATTCTATTAGTCACCAAACGCCCTCATTTGTACAAATGCCCCTTTCAAATAAACATCCTCTTCAAAATTTGATATTTTAATATAACACCCCTCTCGAATAAACGCCCCCAAAGGTGTTTGATTTTTGAATAAACATCCGGGCGTTTCTTCGATAAAATACGGTATCTAACAAATGAAAAATATAGAATTAAATTGGATAAAAAAGAGAACTTTTCTCATCAAAATCTTCCCTGTTTAAACCTTAAAAATATTTTGGAATTGAAAATATTAAATGAAAAGTTTCGTTTTAACATATTTTTAGATTTCAACACCTCGTTAACAGTTCGTTTCTCATTTTGGTTTTAAGCATTAGTAATAAATTCGGAATTTTGAACAAAATTACAAACAAATGGCGTGAGAATAGTTAAACACCAACAACAACAACAACATCACAAAAGATTAAGGGAACGCTGGTTTGATAAAAATTGGAGCGTGTTTTACAAAAATATACTTGTGTAAACAATACAAATCGAAAACATAACTGTGTTGTCAAGTATTTTGAAACACGTCGTTCAAATTGTTTATTTTTTACGATTTGTTTGCTTATAACTTTTAACACGAGAAAAAAAAATTATTTTAATGAAGAAAAGTGAATGACTGCTTTTATTTACGAAGATATAATTTTTGTGTTCCAACAATGTGCACGTTTACCGTACGATGATCATTTTATTGTTACTGTTATATGTACATACTTTATGGTCAAAACCAGGTAATATATGGTCTTTTTTGGAAAGATTTCTTTCCTGGTATGATCATTTTAGTAAAATAATTTTCTATTCCTTATTCCTAACTTTTAATTCAGTTATAGACATCAAAATCTTGATTTTGGAACCTTATTTAGTCCTGACTAACTGTCATAGCATCCCACATTACACGCAGATCACTCTTTGCAACCACTTACAAATATTACATTTTTTGATTCAGACTTTGATTCAAAACTGTTGTTTTGTTTGAAATTTACGTAGCAAAGTGAAAATTTGTCTTGATAGAAACACTGGCATTTTCGACTATATTTGTCAAATTATTTCATGTCTCAAAATGTTTTTCTTTCTTCTTCAGACACATACACCTTTGAAGCACCCATATTGAAGATTCCACTTGGTGAATGCACCACCATTCAAGCTATAACTCACTTCCCACAAAATGGATCAGAAATAGTCTCATGGAAAAGAGACACGAAAGTACTGAAGAACAATAAAAGAGTAAAGATCTCTGGGAAAAGGTAAATATACTCGCATCATCGAAAACGATTCCAACGAACAAATGTAACTTTTGTTATATTTTTCTTTAAGGGTGAATATAGCCTCGATACGAAGGAGTGATCATGCTTACTACCAAGCCATTGTATATAATCCTTATATGAATGTTATCGAAATAACTGATATATGGTTGAACGTAATAGGTGAGTCTCATTTGTGAAGGCAGTTGCCATGTCAGCAAAAAACAAACTCGTAAACCATACGTGTGTATGTCTCATGTGTCACGTGTAGGCAACAGTTTTTACTTCACACTATTCAGCAAGTATATAATCTTTCAGGCTGCGGAAAAAATCAGAAAGAAAACGTACCACAGTCAACGAAATGCGAAGAGCTTTGTGTTGGTATGTATAATAGAAAAACCAGTAAAGCGAATAGGTGAAAATAAAACATTTGTGTTAAACATTTTACCAAGGTTTTATTTTTGTTCCAGATAAATGTCCTGAAGATTGGTGGTATGTTCCAGATACTGATACAAAGTGTGTGCAGTATTTTTCAACAACAAAGTCATGGTCTGAAGCATCAGAGAGCTGTCAATCAATCGGAGGAGAATTGGTAACGATTCAAACGCGGAATGAGAATACGTATGGAATTTATTCAGTCATAATATTATACCATAAGAAATGTCATCTACAGTTGACAATGCAAGTTAGAAAACCTGTTTTCTGAGTGAATTATTCATGTTGAATAAGACTTGGAAAAGGGGTCTCATTCGACACACACACTAACGTTATCAATCAAAAATTTGAAACATATGATTAGTGTTAGAGTAAATTTGAGTTTGTTTATACACAAACTTTGATGCCAGATACCGTACTTCCTCTAGCAAACATCTCCCTCGCCCACCAATAAATGCTAAATCTAAATCCTTCGCAATTTTATAAACTGTGACGTTTAATTGAGAAAATACGGCAGATATGACCAATCTCTATGATATACCACAGAAAACTTTTCATTGGAAGAAATTTTTTGAATCGAAATATAGCCCAACCTTGTTATAACCCAATTCTTTATTTTAGATTTATTGCTGACATGCTTCAAACAGCGGTTGGTGCTTGGATTGGGTTGAATGACCGTAAAAAGGAAGCGATTTATATCTGGAACTTCCGGCAGTCTAACACTCCTTCGTTTTATACTTGGGGAGAAAATGAACCTAGTAATTTTAACAAAGGATGCAACATTGAAAATTGTGTCACTATCAAAGGGTCAAATGGGAAATGGAACGATGTTGTTTGTGTTTCCTTCAACACTTTTGTTTGTGAAGTGCACACAAGTTATAACGGTACGCACTGTGTTAGTTATCAAACTGTTCCACTGGCTTGATTTAGGGAGTATCTATAAAATGATCCAACTATTTTTCCCCAGAATCTTTATTGCTAAATTTAACGGTATAATAAATATTGAAGCATAAAAAAGATTTCATGATGTCCATCTTCCTTACTAGCGTCGATCGTAACATCGGCTTGATAGACACTTTCATCTATAAGGTTTGCCTAAACAAGATGCGATCATCAATACTTTGCGGTCAAATCTTTATTATTTCTGTCTGGGTTAACGAGAACATTGTTGGGAATTGCCTCGTCCTTTCAAACGAAAATAAGAGACTTTGAACCAAAACATTTTACGATCGCATCTTGTTCGACAAACACACTCAGATAATGTTAGAGCAGCGAAAGCCTTGTTATCAAGTTGAATAACAATGATGTTTATGTCGCTTTCAAAAAGATTCGTTACTTCAGGGAAACATTTCTTTACGATGTGCTTTTGACATGCATAATAATTATTTATGCTTTGCCTGTTTCCACGTTGTTCATGAAAAGGTCTAATTCTCTAGATCTTCCAGTGGGAAAATTGAAATGTATTGAAATATTTTTAGGCACAGATAAAGTGGATTGGGCTTGTACTTCAAGAAGATGTTATAGGTATTTTCATGGACCACTAGTCTGGAAGGATGCTTTATATCGTTGCCAACAACAACACGCCACGGGACAGCTTGCAACAATTGAATCGTCAGAAGAGAATGAACTCGTGTCTCGTTTGTTGTTAAGAGAAGAAGCCTGGATTGGCTTAAATGATATTTGGGAAGCAGGTAAAACAAACATGAACTGTTTTCGAATCTGCAGAACCTTAACAGAAAGTATTTGATTATTCTATTTGTTTGTTATTACGTGGTGGATATTTACTCAGATTAATTTGTTCTGTTCTGACGGCAAAAAGAAAGAACTGGCAACTTTGGTGTGTTTCTGCTCAACTAAACAACCAGTTAGAAAGGGAGCTGTAAAGTGGATTCTCTCTTGCTTTTATATACTCTATTGCATAAACAATCATGCACGCTGCAAACGAAGTCGTGCATCGAGAGAATCTATTTGTTCTGATATACAGAGGCGTAGCCAGAGCTCAGTCAAAATTTGTGAAGGAGAGTTTAGCCATTTAAAGTAGAAAAGAAAAACGTGCAAGTAACCTAATCGACACTTAAGTCTAAAAAGAAAGATCATAACGTTGGACTCCACTTTTTTTGACTGACCTTGAATACGCCTATGTGTGGAAACAAACGTACATACGCAAACCTAATCCACAAAAAGTAAGCTTTTAGCCTTTAAGTGTTTTGGAAAACATTTCTTGTCTTCTCTATTTAGGTTTATATACATGGAATACGTATAAAGGGCGTGACAACAAAGCTTCTTATAAAAACTGGGACAAGAACGAGCCGAACGATAAATTTTATGAGCCGTTAGCACGTGACTGTTCTGGAGAAGACTGCGTTCAAATCAAGCAATTTGGTGGGAATGTTACATGGCACGATCTTGGTTGTCAGACAAAGTTGCCATATATTTGTGAGAGAATAAGAGGTATGTTGAACCCAGATCTTCCGACATTACAAAGTTTTGTTTATGGGTGCGGAAATGCATGAAGTATCCCGTATCTCTCACCACTATGAAATGTTTCTCTTCCCTATTAGCGAAATGCATAAATGAATTTACTTTCCAACACGTAAGCATAATTTAAACAACCTTTTTGAACATTTTTTTCAACATAGAGAAATGGAGTTGTGAAGACTTTCTAACAACTTCCAACCAACCAAACTTACAATCATCCCACACCTTTCCATATTAAGACATTAATCCTAGCACTCGCTTATAATTTAGAGCGTTCGTTCAGTACTGGTGCATATGTCGGAATGGTTATTGGCAGTTTTATCTTTTTATCTATCATCGGTGGGCTTATTCACGCAGCGTATGAAAAACACAAAAGAACAGCTGTCAAAGATATCATCAAGGCTGCTTATGTGGAAGACATTTCTATGAGAGAAAAAAATAATCATGCGACATTTAGAGAAGTGGCTCAGCATTTCATGAAAACTTAGAAACCATTTTAGATTAATTCATCAGAAATCAATAGGAAGAAGGGTGTAAATACGTTCATGTTCCTGAAATTTTTTTATCAGGACTTACACTGGAAACAGCATTTTTTTGTGATCATACTGTCGATAAATTTAAAAACGCTTATGGATTTTTAAAAGATTTTATTAAAGGCATACCGAACTACCCAGAGTAAATTTAAGCGAGAGAATATACAAACAGAAATTACTAACCTGTTTTCACCAATAATTTAGTATTTAAGTGTAAATTGTCTTCCAAAACAGCACAATAACCCCTATTTGTACAATTACGACTGTTATGGCTAACCAGTTTGCAGAAAAATATGATTTTTAAGAGAAAGTTCTGGTAAACGTTTACCAGAGTGTCTTTGAGGGTTGCTCCAAAAAAATAAATAGAACCAAGAGAAGTTCTGTAGAATTGCACAGAACATAACTAGAAATATTAAAGAATATAGTATTATAGTCTTCGTTGCACTAAACTGTGTCTGTACATCGAGTATTGCCACCAAAAATTGGATTCTTCTTTTAATTTCTCTCCATGTTGTTTTGATTTGAAAACGATAAAGAATTGTTGAAATAATACAGATCAGCTAACTTTCCATGGTCAACAAATTAATGAAATGCGCGATTAATAAAAATTATTATAAGTTCAAAATAAAAAAGATTATTTTCTGGTCCGCATAATTCATGAGCATGAAGCACGCTGAGACTTGCCCCGAGTGTTCGAACTCAAAATGCGTGATATCCTGGGTAGTTCGGTATGCCTCAATAATAAAGCTGCCATAATAAAAGTTATAACAAAATTTTTTAAATAAAATATAGCATTAGCTTTTCAAACTTTTTGTTCATCATCAGTGCTACAATAATGTTAAAAGCTATTGACATTAATTTATATATACAAAATTGGTTTCTATGGTTACATATAAAATGGATAAATAATAAAAACTCCAGCAAATGAAAAAATCTTGTGTGATTCTGTTGAGAAAGGGGTTTAACGTATTAGAATTAATTTGTTCGTATAATCATGGTCTTTATATTCCTATAAACAAATTAATGCTGGATTTTTTATTATTTATCTATTTTATATGTTTCCATAGAAAACATTTTATGTTTATACACTTATGTCACTAGCTTTCAACATTATTGTAGCACTGATGATGAGCAAAAAGTTTGAAAAGCTAATGCTATATTTAATAAAAAACTTTTGTTGTTTCTAATCTGAACTTCTATAAGATATTTTGCAGGTATTATAAGGGACAGACAAAGACATCTTCTAGAGGGTCGTATAAAACGTATCATGTGATTTCATCGTTTCATAGACATCTGGAAGAAATTATGAAAAAAAAAACGGGTGCGCGCGCACGCACAAGACAAGGATTAGACTCTTCAAACATCTATATTGAGTTATTTTGTGACTCAACAAAAATACCCAAGGTTTGTCTTCTTTTCGGTTTACTTCGAACATAACATAAAGAAACAAAAATAAGTAAGATGTAAGATGGATACAGAAAAAGGAATGGAATAACTCATTTGCTTCATATGGAAAAGGTTGTTGAATCGTTTTAAGGTATCCGTTTACACTCGTATTACTGAAAAGTACGCGTGTCTGCATCAACCGTTCATTTAGACAACCCCCTTAGACATTAATCCCGCTCACAACCCGAGTGGACAGATTCACACTGTTATGGTCGCTGGTATGAATCGGCCAGGATTTGAACCCTGACCTCCTGTACTTGAGCTCTACCACGAAGCAATAAGCCAGTACTGTATTGGTGCCATTTAAAAATAAAATATAACATGTATGTTTCTTTATGGAAGCAGTTCCCCTCTAGATTCAACCTATATTTTCCCGTTGTTACTCGGTCACAAGTAACAAACGCAGATCAGGGTACTCTTGTGTAACTAATATTAGCGATAATGAACAATATGCCATTGAAGAAAGCAGCGAATCTACTAAAGTGTGTCTCAAAAGTTTGTGCACTTGGCATTAAAATTTCTCAGCGCTGTTTTGATAATTTCAACCAATTTACCTTTGTTCGGAAGACATTTCAGCATGGAATAACATGTTTTCGTAAATTTTAATACTGTATTTCCTGTATTTCGTAGGTTAATATAAACATAAGTGAAGTCGTATAAAACATCATGTTTCCTAAATAAAATAAAATCTCTTTATTTGCTTTTCAAACCCAAATCTAAATTATCAAATACGTACATAGGATTTGTACATTCGCAGAAATATGCGGATATGCGGAATATGCGGAAAATTGTGAAAACTCTTTAGTTGTAAAGCCCCTTCGCCCCGGCAAGGCATGTTTTCATGGAAGGAGAACATGTTTAAAGTTTCGGAAGTATTTTTTAGAAAACACATTTGCCGCGATAGAAAGGACTTTACTAACGTGTTACTGCAACAGTTGTCTCTATAAACAAACTGTCGTCGATAATAAAGTTGCCTGAAAACAACAGGTCTTTTTGCACGAACATTGGACATCCAGCGGCGACATTCATATCTCTTGTGGGCCTCTTGAAGCTGCTGGAGTTGCGATCTGGTAAAAAAGTTTCCTTGACACTTTCTTCGCGATTTTCGTGATTGATCAATTTGAACGTCACCCGGTATGTAAACGGCCACGAAAGCAACGCGTCGTATTCGGACCGCATGACGACAAAAAACAACGACAAATGCGTACCACGCCCCATACCATCACCATTAAGATACAATCTAAAAACAGAGAAAGATATGCGTTCACATTTAAAAGCTGTACCGTGGAAATATCAGCGCTTAAAAGGATCTTTTTGAAGCCGGTGGAAATATTTATGAACATTATGTTTTGACAATTTATACCTGCAACAAAACTTGTATCCAGCGCGATTAGTAAAACAAGGTGCGCTATGTAAAGCTGTTATCTTCCCTGTGACAGCTTGATGCATACGGTGTCGTACGTTATCTATTTTCCATAGTTGTCGACCATTATAGTTAGTATTTTCCATCAGCTGCAACTTCAATTCCAAATCCGAAAGATTTGCACTCAAAACGGCATTGTTGGTTTCAATCATGTCAATCTTCGCTGCATACTGTTCCAAATCTCGACGAATAGCCACGGCTTCTCCACCAAAATTGCTGATCTCTCCACCTCGACCAGAGTCAATGTTTCGAAGTTTACGCTCAAAATCAGCGTATTTCAAGTCCAGGGCTGCCATGGTGTCCTGAACTGGCTTACTTAATCCGTCATACGAATGCTGCTTCTCCTGGGCGATTCCACTTTTAAGTTTTGTTGTCTTTTCATCCACTCGATTTCGATAGTCAGTAAACTCTTTTTCCATGGTCGAGAGCTTTTCTTTAAGTTGTAACATTTCAGCCTTTAGAGGACCATGCTCGTGATTTTGTTTTTCAACTTGTTTCTCGAGCTCAGAACGTAGTTGCAACTCATTCTGCAACTGTCGATTTAATGTATCATTTTCTTCTTTAACTGATTGAACAGTGGAAACTGCAAGTCCAGCGTGCATTATCGCATTTTCCTGCAAGTGTTTTTCAAGGCTCTTCTTACCATTCACCTAATAAGAACACAAAGCTTTCTATGAATTATTGTTTTTTCATGATGGATCATATGCTAGCAGTTGATCCATCATGAAAGTTAAAAAACAACTATATTAAAACAAAAATTTTTCAACCTTGTGTTTACATCCAAGTATGGAATATGGACAGACACTGGCAGTTTCCAACTTTGGACACTTTTTGATGTGGTCATACATTTCACTCGATGGAACGCTAGTTTGACAATTGAACGGACATTCTTTTGGTTTCTGCGCACATTCCTTAGTATGATCCTATGGAAAACAGAAACGATGATACCACCATAACAATTATATACACTTATGATAGAATATCAGTCCTTGACTGACTTTACCAAAAGAACTAATAAAAAACAAATGTTACACGATAACCTGTAAGATTTCTATACAAATGTAACTTAGAAAAGGGAAGACAAACGAGACAGACAAAACAATTCTTTTGGCTTCAGAAGAAAACAGTTTAAAATAATAACTGTAATATTAATATTTGAGTGCTGAATTCTCAAGTTACATTACCACCAGTTTATTAAGTGTCTTAAAGTTTTCCCTTCCTTGGGACTTTTTAGGCACTGAGTGGAAGTAGTTTTCTACATGGTTCGTCCAGGCTCTAAGTTATTTAATATATCAAATTTTAATTCATATTATTATTAAGCAAGCTTAAAATCATTTTTTTCCAATTCAACTGTCACACTTCACCTCCTAAACACAGTACTTCAGTTCGTTAGCGTAATAGGGTATATACTTTTAAAAAGCACAATAAAAATAAAGGTTTTAAAGCAAAGAAAAAAATTACCTTCAAATCTCGGGCCAAAAAATCATTTTCACAGAATTTACATTGCACCTTACGCATTAAGCATTGGTTGGTCATATGATCATCAAGTTGATTAGCCAGAATCTCCTGATTACAGCTCTCACAATTGATAAAATAAAATTTGCATGACACAAGGTGTTCCTGTAGAAAACATATATAAATTCATACAGAAAACAAAAGCATATAATTTGCATTGGTGTTTTTGCTCCGATTGAAGATTATTATTTAAGATTTAACTTAAAGATTGTCGCTCAAACGACATGAAACTTTAAAAAGACTATTGTGTTTTTCTTTGAGTATCATGGTCTGTTACATCAGTATTGAGGACTATCATTTGAATCAAATAACAATAACGATAAAATTTAACATATAGCTTGTCAACGAAAAAAAGTTGTTTATTGAAACTATTATGTAGAAAGAAAAAGCAACAGAAACAATTTTTTGACAGTTTTTTTTGTTAATCTGCCATTTTTAATGCTAAAAGGCTAAAGGGATGTGTAAAATTCATGGAATTTACGGATACGAAACCCATATTACCACTTTAAAGGTCAAAGTCAGTAATGGCTAGCTCTACCAAGCTATACACAAGTTTAAGAAAAAATGAATTACAATTAGACCCATTTTACCCTGTACACCCATGCCACAACCCAAAAAAATCAAATTTATCCAGCTACAAAAGTAAACTGCTTGCGAGCTTCGGTAAATATGCAGTTGATAAACATATTAGGGAAAAAAAACTTTTTTTCAGTGTGAATGCATGTGATGTGATGTATTAATTTAGAGAGATATTTGGTAGGTATTAGATAAAAATTATTATATTAGGTTCATCTATTTTACTTTATTAATATTAAACATTAAATTTAGACATTTAAAACTTTCATAATTACTCATGAACAAACCTCAACGTCTTGAACAATTCCTTCCCATTGACAACCATTATTCTTGTTTTTACAATAACATGGCAATTGTAAAATTGCCCTTCGTGAATGTTTATCTTGAAATATCTGTGAATCATCAATAGGCTCGCCATCAATGGGACACACATCCGGATTCACTCTAACAGAAAAATGGATCTTTTTTGATAAAGAGAAATCATTGTGGAATGGAAATACCAATTGGTATTGAATTTTAAAATATGGTTGACACAAACCTCCTTGCTCTTTTGTAGCAGGATTCACATGCCAGTTCTCCACGGAATGTTTGTATTGCATTTCTTAGTAGCAGTTTACATAGTGGGCACTTGTAACGCTCGGGGACATCAGACACTAAATCCACCTGATAGCCAACATCTTTGGAAAGTGCCATTCTGGACAGTTAGTATTTTTATTTTATAAGCTGAGAAATAACATATTTTGCCAACATAATTATATATAAACGCTATTTCCCACCCACAGTATGGTCAGAATAGCCATAAGTTTTAGGTATATAAACATTGAATCCAACATGTGAGGAAAAGTTTTTTAAAAAGTTAACAAATATTAACAATCAAACTAAAATCAAACAAAATTTATAAAAATACAGATAAAGTGCTAACGTCTTTTGAAAACAATTCTTATTCAAATCGCGTATATGTGAGGTGTTTGAAATGCAAAGCGCTCGTCGTCGTTGTGCCACCAAAAATATAGCCTGTAAGCTCATGCAAATCACAGTCTTAATTACTTAGCCTTGACTTTATGTTTACATGCTGACACTAAGTAAAGGCGATCAATATGGAGTTTTGGAGTCGAGGCTAGGTATTCACATCAAAGAAAAATTGCAAAGCAAAGTGCCAGGGCCACATGGATAGAAATTGAAATGTTCTTTTTTAAAGCTGGTCTCCATGAAATGAATCCAGTTGATATAAATACTTCACTAAAACACGTTCATCATCAGGTTTAGCTATCATATTTGTCGATACATTCAAAAGTTTTACCTATGAAATCATTGAAGGACAGAAAGAGAAAGTTTTGTGATATTGATTTGTTGGCCAACAAAATGATAGAATTTTCTTTATTTTGAGAGGACCGTTAGTTGCCAAAGGAAGTATTAATTGTGTTCAAAGACAGTCACTTTACTGTCATCAGTGTGAATTGCGATTACAATCTGCTTCTTCACCATAAGCAAAGGTTGTTGCAACAAACACAGAACCATAAAATATTATCAAAGAGAAGAAGACACAGACACCATAAGGGTAGAATTGAATGTCTGTCATATTATCGAACTCTGTCGAGCAAGGTTTTAAGTTGCTGCATAATTTATTTAACCCGTCCTTTACACGATTTGTATATATGCAAAGCATTTCTTGTTTTATTTTTCAAGAGTCAGGAGAAGTGCATTTAAATTATCAACAATATGTCATTTGGAAAGTCATCTATATGTTGAATGAATGCAAGGAGAGTGCTCGGGAGAAATTTTTGAGTATTGAATGCCTAATAACAATAATTTTATAAATGTTTTGGTTTAAAAAATTCTTTCAGTTAGGGGTGATGTCCAAAGTAAATCTGCCATGCAAAACGTCAATTTGAGTTTTTGTCTTTACCCACCCACTACTGAAAAGACAAGTTTAAGAAGTAATGTTAACAAAGAATTTTTCCAGCTTTTGAAACGAGTCTTCCGAATCTCAGCCCGTGACCTTTGTTAGGTTATGGCCTTCGCATATTACCTCATGGTTTCAAAGAGAAAATTATGATTAATGTGAAGGCCCACCCACCATGTCACCATCATGTCACCCACCCACCCACCATGTCACCATCACCAAAATTCTCAGTTTCTAAGCTTGATTGGTAGCCAACTGTTGCCAAAGAAGAACTGTCATTATTTGATGATGTTAAATTATTAGTTTTTGATGTTGTTTCACACAAGCTGTGTAAACTTACTGGGGGCTGTGTAATAGGCATTTTCCCATGTAAAAAAACCCTTGCCTATATAACTCTATATAACCTTCTACAATAAAAGAGAAAGACAGGTCCACATCTGTGTTTGACACTGCTTTTACTATAATGTATTTATGTATATATGTATATATTCCACGACCTTCTTTTTATACCAAATAAATTAATAAAAATAAGAATTACCGTTATGTACATATAATACTGGAATGAATATCAGGCAAAATGAAAGCAAATCAAAAATGTGTAGCTCTCATATTTCTCGAAGAAGTCGTGAAGATGTAATGAATGAATCGACACAACTGCTAGGCCCTTCTCAGTGGCGTCACCCCTGCACTTTCATATTTGATCATACATTCACCTAAATCCACACAGGGAAAGTCTGTTTGCGCTAAAAAGTAGTGACCAGCTTCAAAATTTCAAAGTCGACATATGTAGAAGCTAGAAATTTTGTTGATTCCAATACGAAGGACTAATTTACCGTTCTCAAATAAATTATAAGATAAAAAGACATAGAGACACTTACTTGACTTGTCATTTTTGTTTTGCAATGTGAGTTGCAATTTTTTTTTACCGTGGATAAAAAAAAAAAAAATTCCCCATGTCCAAAATTTTTGGTTGTAAGGAAATTCCTCTCGCTCTTGCGCATGTGTTCCGCACAATATTGGGCATTTGCACTGAGCGCAATTTTCAGCAAATTGCCCAATGTTGGGCATCAAGTAAATCATCAAGTAAATCTTCCTCATCCTTCTGCACCTCTTCTAAAATGTTCACGAAACCCAAAATACAACGTAACAACGCAACAAAGGAATCGTGGTCAAAATTGGCCGATAATATGTCTCCGACGCCCAACATTGTGCAATCCTTGGAGGTGCACAATTATCGGGCCGTGTGCGTTACTTAAGGAGATTTGAGATTCTTTTTTGATTCTTTTTTTTATTTTTCAAAATAAAACGTAACGGATCCTGGGCCGATAATATGTCTCCGACGCCCAACATTGTGCAGTCCAGGTACGTAAAAGTAACTCACACGGCCCAATATTGAGCAGCTCCGTGGATTGCACAATGTTGGACTTCCCATGTTGATCGCCCACATCAACCACAGTTTCTAACATTGCGCGGTACATATGCGAACAGCAACAACTGTTGCCAACCCAAATACGGTAAACTCTAAAGCTGGATGTATGTTCATATGAATGTGGCGCTTGTCCGGCGGTTAGGCGATTGGACCAGGATCCCACCGAGGTGGTGGTGAGGTGATATTTTGACAATATGAACACACAAACAGAGTGGAGGCTGACTGGCCCGCCCCCTCAACCGAGGACTTCATTTCCATGCAGAATTCAATTTAGAAGCCCTCTTAGGTTGATGAACATTTTCTGCCTAACTAAGATTACGTTACTGGAAAACTTTTTGGTCCACCTGTTCTCCAATATCTTATGAAAACACTAATCAAATCGGCTGTTGACTTATATCATCGGGGATAAAAAAAGGTCGGGTTTAAATTTTGTCGGGGAGAAATATAAAGCTAGGGGTCCACTTTTCCAAAATTAGTCACTTTAATAATATATAATAAGAATTATAATAATGGATTTATTCCAGCACATCCAAATTGGCTCTTCATCTGAAATGTTTGTAAGATGGATGATGTATGCCTGAACTTGTACAAAAACTAGAATGTTTTTATTTTATATACTTTTTTATGATTTTTTTATTATTCTTTTTAATATCATAAACTTTATAAACTTCTAGCCAATGCTCTATCCAAGTAATATCTTTTGCATTCAGATTTAAAGTTCTTCATTTTTGGATTTCTGCGTAAGCATAGAAATCCATTACAACCGCCGTGTTTTTCTTTCGTTTTTTCTCTGTCCAAATCATGAAACGCGGAACTGTCAATTATGCTAATTAGGTCAATTTGGCACCTCATTGTTATAATCTTTGCCGTGCAAGAAAATGGCGGACGTGGAAAAACGTATATTTATTTTTATATATATATATATAATGTCTCGAATATAAATAAAATCAATAAAATGTTGCTTTATATTTTTATCATCAAATTGTTAGCCCTAACAAACATTTTTAAAAGTGTAATATCATTTTGTAAATTAAAATTCAAAGACAATACTTATAAAATCTGTTTTTATGTATTGTTTAAGTGTATACATTTGATTTGGAGTATTCAATGCCTTTCGAACTGTTTATCTTTTGTAAAACACGACTTTCTTTTCAAATTCTTTTTGCTAAATAAAAGCTGGTTTGAAGTTTTTATTTTGTTTTGTTAATTAATGTATACGTTTATACCATTTTAATTTTTTATGTTGACGCGATGCAAACACTTTATCATACGCATTTCTGGGTGAAGAGCCAAATATATTTATTTGGAAATACTGGAAATAAATCCTTATCTTATCTTATCTTATCATATCTTATCTTATCTTTATTTCCCACATGAATTTCCAGAACTCTTTATATTATATCTACCAAGTTTCTCCTCGCCAGACCCTTTTAAAATAGAAAAACTTTATTTCACAAGGATTTGAAATGAAGAATGTACCTCTGCATAATTATAAAGTAATGGACGTTCTTGAAAGATTACGCTGGTAAGAAAAAATAGAAAGAACTGCCATGACGGATATGAAAATAATTGTAATAAGAACGATAATGAAATAAGTGCTATGACGAGCGTTGTATTGAATGCTTTTTCAATGGATTGAACCCAGTTATCGGTTTGTCTTCCTCTGCTGCAGCATGGTATGATAGCATGGTTTCCCGATTCTCTCGGCCGCCGGCTAAACCAAATCATGCTCAACTCACCAACTCACGACTCACCAACTCACCGATTACTTTGACTACGTTTGTGAATATTTCAGGTTTCATTTTGATCATCATGTATGGAGAGTCTGGTCTGAATTTAATCCATAACATAATGGCAGTTAACTTGCATACTCTTTTATTTTTATTCTAAAGAATGATTGTGTAATACAATCACACTGGAATGAATCCTTGTTTATGGCTGTGAAAAATTTGCCAGCTATGCAGAAGCAAAAACAAACGGAAAAGTAAAAACGCAAAAGCAAGACAGAAAAGCAAAAACAAACAGAAGATGCAGTCAGAAAATTGTCGAGCTGCAGGTTTTCAGACTCATCAAACATAATATATAGCTATTTGGAATAAAAATACATTTTAAAAATTGGAGCTGGTGGTAAAGAAGCTGTGTTACACTTTCACTTTTTATATCCAGGATTCTCCAAAAATATATCATTTTGGAAGACTTGAAAATAACAGCGCAGGAATATTACAACGCCCTGTCTATTTCCAGTGATGAAGATTTTCAAATTCATTTTAAAATCCAACAAACTCTTGTTACGTAAACAAGTATTTCTCATAAGGCCTGATGACATGGCGTGCAAATCTAGATATTCAGCCAGTCGTTAATCAGTATAAAGCAGTAAGTTACATGTGCAGACACCCTGGTCACACTTCACATGCTATTCATGTTTTACCCTTTCCGAAGTGAAGATGACTTAAAGTCTCTTGTTGCAGCTGAACTAAATTATAATACTCAATATGATAAGAAACATTAAGATTTCACGCTAAAATTTCTGACCCCTGGTTGAGCCCGGTTTACACTTGCAGTAAAGTGGGATGAACTTTATAACAGACTTGAATTTATTTAAGTCTGTTAAGACTTTTGCATACGCTTGTTTATTGCAACAAAACACAAAAATAAGGAGACTTTTAATTAAAATTTGGTTGAATAAAAGCATTGAATAAAATATCGAGTTGTTTTTATGTAAGAAATCTTCTTAGGGGTCGGTTACACGTAAGTGGAATGAAATTCATGCCGGCATGAGGTTTCATACCGGCACGAAAATTTTTTACGTTACACGCGTGTTTCATTCCGGGTTGAATCTCATGCCGGCATGAAATGAATACTGACTATTTGCCGCATGATTTCATGATTGAAAAATCTTTTATAGCGACTTTTTTTTCTCATTTAACACAAAATGGCCGAACGTAAACAGCTAGCAGTGTTGTTTTCGTGTTTGAGTGGAGTTTTAAGCTCAGTTTCTGTGGTATTACAACTTCACAGTGTTTTACTAATGAAAATCGTGAGCCAGCAAAGAGGCCTTCAACATTTGTACAATGAAGCCGTAACATCAAGAAATTTAGCTTTATCTCGATATCAACGTATGAAACAAGGGTAAGGAAAATTATATTATAATTTTTTAAAAAACAACAACAACAACAGAAACAACAACGTGTATGTCCTTAATTTTCTTGTCTCAGTTTTTGCAAAAAAATTGCTGTTACTTTTAGATATCTCCGAAAAAAAAAGGTCAATATGGGTAAAACCTGGAAGGACAGATCAATGGTGGAGAAATTTAAACACAGACAAAATATCCCCAGATGAATGGAAGAAGAATTTACGCATGTCAAAAGAAGATTTTCATTTGTTAGTAAATATGATCAAACCCTACGTCAAGCCAAGATCCTCCAAAGTTCGAGGTGATGTACTAAGTTTAGAAAAACGAGTTGCCATAACCCTTTACTATTTGAAAGACCAAGGGTCAATGAATATGACTGCAAATGCATTTGGTATTGCCCGCTGCACAGTTGGTCAGGTTATCCAAGAAATATGCTTAGTACTGACAAAGAACTTAGGCTCAGAGCTGATTAAATTTCCAGAAAAGAAAGAGGAGGTGTCAACAACTATTGTGGCATTCTTACAACGCTTTGGCTTTCCTCAGGTGATAGGGTGCGTTGACGGAACACATATACCGATAAAGCAACCTACTGAAAACGCCCATGACTATTTTTCTTATAAACAAACATATTCAATTAACTGTCAAGCTATTTGCAATGCCTTCGGACAGTTCATCAACGTTGAAGTTAAATGGCCGGGCAGTCTCCATGACGCCCGAGTTTTTGCTAATTGTGATGTTCAAAAACGTTTTTCAGATGGAAAGTTAGAACTGTTTTATAAAGAGTTGGTACCAGGTGAGGAATGTGTCCCACAAGTTATACTAGCAGACCCAGCGTATCCTCTACTTCCTTACGTGATGAAAGAATTCGACCACTGCTCATCAAACGAAGAAGTTATATTCAATCAAATGTTACGTGGCGCTAGAAATCAAAGCGAGTGTGCATTTGGCAGACTAAAAGCGCGCTGGAGAATTTTGTTACGGCCGATGGATATTCCCGTAGAAAACCTTCCAAATGTGATATTTGCATGCTTCGTTTTACATAATTTTTGTGAGAGGCAGAAAACCGACGTCGATGCCACCTTGGTGGAAAAAGTCATTCAAGAAGAAAGGTCAAAGACCACTGTTGACAGAATAAACTCCTATACTACGCCAATGGGAAGAAGAGTTAGAGATTCGATAACTAGTTATTTTAAAGAATATTTGTAAGTTTTATATTGCAAAGCTTGTTAAAAACTGATAAAATGAACGCAGTACATATTACAAGTTTTCATAATAAGGAAATGTAAGACTTTCATTCTGTTGTGACCCGAGGGAAAACGAGGACGAGTTCGGTGTGCTAGCTTTGTGGTTAGGTATTCCCTGATGGTGATAATAATTTTGGGGGTGCTGCTGCTGGTACTGGAATGGAACTGGTGGGCGATTACCACCTATAGCATCTGCCAATGCCAAAAGCCCATCACCAATCGACTTCCCGACGCTTTCAATGGATTGTGATATCTTTTCAAAGGCACTATTTGATTCTCTTGTGGCTTCTGACAATTGCTCTAGAATGTTCTGTTTTAATTTTAAGTCTTCTTTAGCCATATTCAAGTAAACTTGATCTCGTTGACTAGCAGAAAGCTGCTTTTCCATGTGTTTTCGTTTATTATCAACAAATTTTGGCGTTGGGTTTGACGTTTTTTCTTTCATTGGTAGAATGTCCAGATCGTCATCATTTTCACTTTCCGATCCTACTTGCGCATCTTCATCTTCATTCCCATCTTCATCATCATCAGGTTCCAGGCTCTCAGTTGATGTCACTGCATTTCTAATAGCTGAAGTCGCTGGCGACCCTCCCCACAGCGATTTCAACTCCTCCCAGTTATCGCAAATTACCTTCCCAGACCCTGATCTTTGCCCTTCTGATACAGCTTTCCTGTAACTTTGCCGGATTTCCTTTACTTTTGCCTTTATCCTTTCATATCCAGCGCGTATCGCTTTCTTGTCTTGCTCGATTTTTATTTTTTCTTTTGCAAGATCCGCGGCTGTCAAGTCTTCCCCTATCTGTGTTTCGGTGACGGGCCCAAATTCATTATGTTTGCAATATCTTTCAGCCATCATTGTTCTTACCTTACTGTAAAGCTCCACCAAATCAGCTTCAAAATCTAATCCCTTAAACTCACTGAGAGTTTTCTGCTCCCCAAGACATCCTATGAGGTCTCCTACCATACCATCAACCCAGCGGAACCTTTTCCCAGGTTTATGTTTTTTAGTTGGCGGGCAGGTCACGCTGGGCTCAACTAACGGAGGTAACAGAGGTGGTTCTTCAGGACTGCTCTCTTGTTGACTACTAGCATCTAGATCAAATTCTCGTGCTGCCACTCGTTTTCTGAACTCCTTTCCATTCTCTTTATTTCTAAAAATTAATATCAAAGCGACCGTAAAAGGTATCCAGCACTGTGCAAAAAAGTTTATTTTTTAACATACCAAAAAGATAAGTCTCAATGAAATAATTCAATATGAAATTGTTTCTACTCACGTTTTTTTTGAAGCCATATTTTATTTCTTGTTTTCACTTTCAAACATCACTTCTCACAACAAGAAAAGAAATATGTCGCGTTAAAAAACGATTAAAAACAGGAATAGCGCACTTTGCGTATGAAAACCTGTTTTTCGTGCCGGCATGAATAACACATTCGTGGTTACACGTGTTTTTTAGCCCGGTATGAAATTTCATGCCTGTCGTTAAGACCGAAATGAAATAAGACCGGCATGAAATTTCATATCGGCTAACACGTGTATACAACATGTGGGTTTTATAAGGAGACCGAAATGAACTCATGCCGGCATGAATTTCATGCCGGCATGAAGTCATACGTGTAACCGACCCCTCTGAGTAGCGCCTTCGTGCTCAAGGAAGTTTTACTACAGACTTCCTTTACATGTGCGTAAAATGAAAGTTTCTCATCAATAACAACATCCAAAAGTTTCACAAAAGATTTTGTCTGATGCAATTTGGATATAAGCCTCAGCTCCAAGGATAATCATCTGAAACTTTTGCGTATTTGCAACCATGCCGTTGAACTTAAACCAGTCGAGGGCTCTACCTATGTCAGATTGCAAGCTTTCTAAGACAGTTTCTAGGGTGGCATGACAACTGGATAGAAAATTGTCTTTCGCAAAGTTGCAAACATCGCACTCTTGAATGCAGAATAATAAATCGTTAATAAATAATATAGGTCCTAAGATGGACCCTCGAGGTATTCCTACCAATATTTATAACCAAGAACTGCATACACAACCCACACGAACTCCCTGTTTACGGTTTCTGAGATAACTGTACATAAATTTCATTGTTTTATACCACAAGCTTCCAACTTAGATATCAATAGGTCGTGGGGTAGACAATAAAAAACTTTAGTCCGTCAGCTTTGCAACAACATGTTCTTCATCAAGGTAAAGGCATTGTACGTTTGCAGACACAAATACCATTATAGCATTTGTTAGCGAGTCGACTTCACGGCGGGTAACGACAAGGGCGACCTTGGATCCCGAAATTTAAGAGAAAATGGATACAATCTTAGAGGCTGGCAAGTTTTATTTTCTAAAAATTTTCTCACGGTGGGCTAGATGGACTTTGTCCGTAGTGAGTAGGAAATCAAAAAATATCATTTGGATTGCATTTGAATAATTAAGTTGCAGAATCTACAATAAAAATGACGAAATGAGACATAGTAAGAATGAAAAACATACTACTTGTAAATGTTTGTTATTGTTTGATCATCTCGATGATTATTTGATGATTATTCGAGATATCTGACTGTTATTTGATTTGATTTGATTAGCTCCAAACAAATAAGCATGATATCTGCGCTTTAGTATTATTGTGTATAGAAACGTTAAAATAGGTGGCCGTCCTTAAAACGTAAAAGCAAATCAAGACATGTTTCAGAAAAGAAGTTAATAATACCTTAATGTTGAAAATATTCCTCCGAACTAGCACCTTGTACCTCCAACATGATTTTTTTTAATCTTTCATTAACTGAGAATGCAGCTGTGAAGTATCCGCATAAAAAAACACGCGATCCTCCCATTTTTCAAATCTTCTAATTCTCATTTCACACTTTCCATGTATCTATAACCTAAAATAAATGAAGCAGTTTAAGAACCATTTTATTGATTTATCCCAAATCATCCTCAAAAACATGTGATAACTTTTACTAATCACATGTTTAGTCTACTTGAAATTACACTAGTAATCACATTAATTTTCGGGTGATTTGGAAAAATTACTTAAGTAGAAAAAACGATTATACCTATACTCAGGTTACCATCGAAGTTCCATTCTTCCATGAATTCATAAAATGATTTCCCAATTGCTTGTACTAGATGTATAACCATGATTAGCACATTTCTCTTCATCGTCGTTTTTATTTATAAATGTCTGATCTTAAAAGAAAGAGATCATATAGAACAGATACAAAAGAAATCAAAAACAATCATGGCATTTATAGTATTCTTAACTAGAATAACCCTTTTCTCTTCTTATGTAGTTTTAGCTACAGCCATCACGCACTGCCCTCGCAAGCTCGGGCTTCACTATGACGTCAGTCAATATTCTTGCTCACCCAACCGTGAGTTGGGTAAATGACTCGGATCTCGAAGCTCAATTCAGCCTTGACTTTCGAAGCGATAAGACGTTCAAGAAGGATAAGATTATTTAGATAAGTATTTTTTATCTTCTGAACACTTTTCATAAACGTTATGGCACAACAAGGAGTGTTAATTGACCAGTTATAATCTGAGCAAGCTACAGAGGTTCTCACACAAGTCTTGCACACACTTCAACAGGTGCAGCAGGACATTCAAGGGAATAAAGCTGCTTTAGGAATTTTACAAGCGAATTCTCAGGCACAGCCTCATTTTTTACATAGCCCACAGGGTCATAATAACTTCGTCTCACAGAGACATAGTAATCTTTTTGCCCAGCAAATACCAACTGATCTTTCAAAATCCACATCCTCTAAGAGGATGCACACAGTCAGTCATAATAGCGAGGCTTGTTCTTCTCAGTCTGTTAAAAGGACCAGACTAGAGGGGGATATCAATGATGAGTACCCCTTACTAAGCCTGGGTGAAGATGAAGATGATATTAATGGACAAATAGATAATTTTTTGGGTTCCACTGTTGATTCTGATAAGGACTGTTTGGATGATGATAATTTTAATCATCTTATTTCCTCCCTTCAAGATGAAGTGAATGAGGTTGAAGATACAGGGCCTCCTCTTAAGGAAAATTTGGCAAAGTGTATCAATGAAATATGGAATAAACCTTTGGCCAAGGAAAACTACCTTGACAAGTTGAAAAGGCATAGTATCCCAGCAAATGTTGAGATAAAAGTTAAAAAATGTAATCCAGAAGTTTGGAACAATGTTCTTTCAGCAAAATCCAAAATAGATATGTGAGCTGGCATCCAGATCCTTATGCAGAAAATGTTGATACTTTCTCTTTTAAATGGGTAGATGATTCATATTATACGTTTCCTCCTTTTAGCATTATCAGCAAAGTCATTTCCAAGATCAGCAGAGAACAATGTCATGGAATTCTAATGATACCAAATTGGCCCAGCCAACATTAGTTTCCAAATGAATTTTGCCCCAGGCAACTACAATTTAATCCTGCCACAGGAAAGCTGCAAGCAACATCCTCTGGACTCTCAACTCAATTTGCTGGCACTGCTGATATGAGGTGTGATAGCTTTAGTAGTTCTACTATACACATCCTCAGTTCGTGTCTACGAGACTCGACCAAAATGAAATATTTATCCCACTGGGACAATTTTAGAGAATACTGTACATCAGTTTTACAGAAGGAACCTATAGATGCTTCTCTTCAAAATATTCTTAATTATTTTTCATTTCTTTTTGATCAAGGAAAATCCTTTTCAGTCATCAATGCAGCAAAAGTTGCTATCTCCCATTACATTCATTTTCCTCCATATAAATTTTTATCGGAACATCCGATTGTAAATAAATATTTTGATGGGTTATTCAATTTGAAACCCCCCATCCCTAAACATAATTTTGTATGGAATGTTAACATTATTTTTCACTACTTCCAAAGTACCGGTGATAACTCATGTTTATCAGATAAAATTTTATCACAAAAACTTTGTTTACTTTTGTTAATTCTGGTAGGTCAAAGGGTTAACACTATATATTCATTTTCAGTTAACCATATACATATGACTGAGAACGACGTTACCTTTATTCCAAATACTGTTTTTAAACACTCTAGAAAGGGCAGTAAACTAGATTCTTTCACCTACAAGGCATATGACATTGATAAGAATTTATTATCAAATTTATTATCGTATTATCAAATGCTTGAAAGAATATCTTCACAGAAGGAATTTACGTGTTACATCTGATATCCACAAATTAATCGTTACACATGGAAAGCCTTACAAAGCAGCTTCTATTGATACGATTAGAAGGTGGATAAAAGATTTATTTATATCATGTGGCATTAATAATTTTTCTCCTCACAGTTGCAGGTCAGCAAGTACCAGCAAAGCTCTGGAGATTGGAATTGATTTTGAGGGTATCACGAAGAAAGCGTGTTGGAAAAATTGTCACACATTCTATCAACATTACAAGAAAGTGATAATTACACCTGCTTCCAATGTGGACTTTAACATTTTGTTTTCAAATATAGCTGAATAATTTATGTGTTAGATTTTTCATGTACACATGTTGCTTTGATTATATTTATACAGTGTTCACACTTACTACTTTTATTTTCCCAAGCTAACTTCAATTCTATAATGTTTGATTGCAGTATAGTCTGTAATCTATATATTTCATAGTACTACTGACTGAAATATTGTTATCCTGGATGGGCTTTAAAATCTCATTTACCCAACTCACGGTTGGGTGAGCAAGAATAAGAAAGTAACCGATTACTTACGTATGAAGGTTACTTGATGTTCTTGCGATCCCAAACCGTGAGTTGTTGGTAAGTGCCCACACTTATGGTTCATTCCCTCACACCTTTCACTTACCAACTTTAGATATGCTTTACAGTTACAATAACATACGCAAAGAATAATTCTCCAGGATAAACTATACCTTCAAAAATTTGAGCTTCGAGATCCGAGCGCCGTCTCTCACTTACCAACAACTCACGGTTTGGGATTGCAAGAACATCAAGTAACCTTCATACGTAAGTAATCGGTTACTTTCTTATTCTCCGGCGTACAAAATGCTAACTTTGTTTGGCATATGTCAGATGCAGATGCAAATTATGATAATTGAGTTGATACTTTCAGTAAAATTGTGGAGAAGCATACACCAATTAAACACAGGACTATTCGAGGTAATCAAGCACCTTTCATGACTCGCGAACTAACAAAAGGCTATCTGCACCAGGTCAAGGTTTAGGAATATGCAACTCAAAAACCTTCACAAGAAAATAGACTAAATTATTAAAAGCAAAGAAATATTTGTATAAATCTTCGGTAAAACGCTATTAAAACATATTTTAATTCTATTACAGAAAAAGGTATTATTAACAATAAATTTTTTTGAAAACAGTCCAACCTTTTATAACCAATAAAAATGGATTGATTGAATGAATTGATTGAATCACAATTCAATTATTTCCAACGAAATTGACCAAATTGTTTAATATGTTAACATTGTAGAATATTCTAGTGGCATTAAACCAGTGGCATTAAGCGACATTAAAAGTACGACTGGCCTGGAAATTCTAACAGAAATAAAACACATATATAAAGATCATCCTAATATAAAAGAAATAAAAAGAAACGCGAAAGAAAATCATAAATTTGAATTTCATGAAGTTGGTGAAAATGAAGTAATAAAAGTCATGTAATCTACAGGAGAAGAAAAAATACCCGAAGCTTGTTAAAGTAGCATTGAATCATTTAATAACCCAAGTTACGGATGCAATAATTATCAGCATTAGAACAAAAATATTCCCTAAAAGAGCTAAACGAGCGGCAGTGCCGGTCAGTTATAAAAGTCCCTACGAGTGACCTACAAGTCCCTACGAGTGACCTACGAGTGACCTACAAGTGACCTACGAGTTCCTACGAGTGATCTATGAATCCCTACGAATCACCTACGGGTCCCTGCAATTGTCACTGCGGGAAACAGGACTGATATCGAAGTTGCAACCAAAAATCTCGATCTGTTTTATTGTGTTTTTATCTACAGAGCATAATTTTATTATCTATTTTGATCTGGTCTTGAAAATTTCAGTATTGGAGAAAGCAGTTGGAAAAAGGACATTAGGGATCAATTGATTTTCATTGTTGATAGACTTTCTACTGTAATCTGGAGGGGGATGGGTCAAGCACTCGCCCAAAGAATAGTGTCTGGTTTATTGTCTTGTTTATAGCCAACAATGTGCGTGAATATTAAAAAAAATTATCTTACAATTATCAAGTAGAGTCTAGTTTCTTCGATAAGACTGGGGGAGAGCGAATCAACATTTTTAGTACTTCTGCGATTAATTCATTAACAGTGCCTAAATGTTCGAATATCTGAGATTTTATTGTGCTGTGATGGCCTTTCATATAACGGCCATCATGCAGACAAACGCAATTAAATATATTCGTAGTAAATCCATATATACAACGTGTTAAATGAAATTTTAAAATTTAAGTGGAAATGAAAAAACGCAAAGATTTCACACCAATAAAAGAGGAGTTTGAACTGCCAAGGAAAAAGAAGAGTCAAAGTATGAACTTTATTTAATAAGGGAACGATTTTTGTGATAAAAGAGGTGTAATTTTTTTCTTTATTTTACTACTTCAAGTGTTATTGTCATTGAAGATTCCGACGATTCCGATTCGCTTATAGGTAATTAAGAATTGTGTTTCTGACCTTTTTCTTCATTACCAGTATAAAATCAACGTTGATAAATATACCAATCACTTTGTCAATTTCTGTCTGGGCATTTAGTGATGATGACATGTGGCCATAAATCAAGGATACGCCTCCCTATATGATTCAGAAATCATGGTGTTGAAATATGTTTTTACAAAGTTGAACTGTGTAGAAGCTGCCTTAGTCTAAAATACCTAAACAATGAACCACTTCGATGTAAATCATCTGTTGTTAGGATCGGTACTCTTATCTTAGCAAAGCTTCAGGGTGAACGAGCCATAGTAAGGTAAACTTCAGCACAGAAGCGAATAGAAAATCAGTTTTTCAGCATTCATTCACTCTGCACGGAATTGTTTCAGCTTTCTTGTTGAAATCAAGAAATGGATTATGGGCAGGAAACATCATTTAAACGATGTAAAAACGTTTCTCCCTTTTTTGAGCAGGATCAGGAGTAAGTACGGTGGTCACGTGGTGGCGATCACGTGCAGAACAGACTTGTTGTCTTTCTTTGTTTTAAGAAAACAACAGAAACTGGTTTTACTCAGTTTTGATTTATTATTCAGACGACTCAATAATTAGTTAGCAACCGTTTACGTTACGCTGACTATTGGTTTCCATTTTTTTTTTTTTTTTTTTTTTTTTCGTAGATTTCCAGCTGCCCTTCCGAAATTATCCAGCCTTATCTAGCATCATTTTCTTGATTTCCAACTTATTGTTCTGCTGCTTTGTGGTTAACGAAAAAATAGTTGAACTATAGTTAGGCCATTTTTATGCACGAAATGCCCACTTACAACATTTGTCAAGTGACATTAGGTTCATTTAGCCAAGCCAATGTCAATAGTTTTGGTGAAACAGCAGGCAGTCAATGCTTTATTTGCTGTTTTCTGGCCTGAGGTAAGGCGAGTCTCGATTTGGAAAACATCTGATTTTGACAATATTTTAATTGAGGGTGATAGGTTGTACAAATCGCTTCACACAAGAAATTATTTAAATGTGGACGAACTGTCCAGGTTGATTGAAAGTCATACCATTTAGTACGTCTCCAACTCCAGATTTAAGTGCTCTAATGTTCATTGTTGGGTTCACAATTGCCATTTTCAAAACAAAAAATTAATATTATCTTTTTCATTCACATAGCCGTGATTTACGTTGGTTAGCAAATCAGGATGGTAAATCTTGCTTACTAAAATTTTCAAGCAGTTTTGAATTAGAAAAATATATTAAGGTATTCTACCTCGAATTTCAATCAAAGGAATTTCAATATTTTCAAATTCAGTTCACAGAAATACAGGAAATTCTGCACAACACTACGTTCCAATTTCAAACAATTTTTATTAGAAGAACTAATTATGAACATGTTATTAACAAAAGTAAAGCAAAAGAACGCTATCTGCGAAATAAAGATAAAGTAAAAGCATGTAAGGCACAATACAAGTAAAATGAACGAAAAGAAAAAGCATCTCGTAAAAAACGCTATAAACAAAGTAAATCTAGAATGCAACAAAACCAATGTATTGATGCTGTTAAAAATTTAAACAATTGATTATTCAAGGGCCTTTTTAATGGTGTGGAAAATCCAAATTTTTTTTCTTAAATAATTTTAATTTGGACGTACGTTGCAGGACAATGACACGTGACAGTTGTCAAAGATGGTCTAAAAACAGTCTCAGGCAAGATTTGGAAAAAAAAGCTATATCACTATATCGGTGTATTAACCGATTCGTTTAAAATTCAATTTTTTCCAAATACTCTCTTATAAATTTCATCCACAAAAATGCGATGGAGTTACTATTAAACTTTGTTATAGCAAATTGGAGAACAAAAGACCCGTTATTATTTTATTTTGATAAAGATAATCCAATGATCCATACAGTATAGCCGAAAGAAACTTTACATTGCCACATAAGATTATTAGCTGTCACTATCAAATCGTTTTGAAGAGAATGACTTCATGTAACAGATAACGCGTGATAACTTTATACAAAAATCTTTTGCATTTTCAAGTAAAAATTCATTCATTCGCAGGTGCGTAAATTTCTGTCAGGCTGTACTGTATATATACCAAATATATACCTTAAATTGGTAAGAAAATTTCACTGGAAAATAATTTCACGTGTTCTCAAAATTGATTCACTGTCTTTCAACGTGTGTATGGTAATATCTAATTTTAAAAAAATATGTAGACTAATTATTGCCGAAATTCACAAAATTAAATTCCTGGGAAAAGTTTATTGTATCACGATTCGCGAAATTAAATTTGCACGGAAACTGCTACTATGGATCAGAAACTTTCGGGCATCGATCTTTCAGGAAAATAACTTTCGTGAATAAATTTATAGCAATTTATGGAACTTAACAACCTTGTACCCAACACTTTATTTGGTTTTTAAGACATCACATATCAAAACAGACACCAGACCTCAAACATTAGGATGTTAATCCAAAGTTTCTACGTGAATATATAGTTAACCATAAGGTTTTTTGAAAATCAACTTAGGATATGCACTTTGTGATCCTAAAATAGCAGTTAGAGAATATTTGGCTTAGTTGCAGTTCACTCCCGGAACTATCAACCTGTTTCATAAACCTGTAACTGTTCCAAAGAATGGAAGAGTGAGTTGCAACTAAGCCGAATATTTCTATGACGCTTCCTTGTGAATTTTTGCCCATTAATTCTGTCAATTTTCATCTGGGACACATCGTATATGTATGTATTTTATTTTACAATTTTATATTTACTTTTACTTTTTCTTTTTACAGGACTTATATATGAAAAACAGTTATGTAACTGAAAGACAAGATCTCAATCCGAAAGACAAGATCTCAATGAACGACACAAATAACGTGATATACCAAATTTCATGTAGTGATTGTGAATCAGTTTATATAGGAGAAACAAAAAGAACATTTGAGCAACGCATCAAAGAACATATGCGAGCCGTACGGAATGGCGATGTAACCAAAAACGAAATTGCTGACCACTGTTGGACTAATGACCACAAGTTTGATTGAGAGAATAGAAAGATCCTTGACAAGGAAAAAGGATGGACTGCTCGAAAAGTCAAAGAGACTATATACAGTGTCAAAAACAATTCCAGTATTAATAGTACATCGTATAATGTTCCTGCGATATGGTTTCCAGCTCTACGCAAAACAAATTATTGACATTGCTTCCTTCCAGGTCCGAAATAATTTCGATCCTAATTTCGATCCTACTGAAAACATATATAAACTTTACATCATTCATTTACAAACGCCCGATGATGACAGTAGTAACTGTCGAAACGTCGCAAACAAAAACAACCGGTCTATGACATGATAAACTCTAATTATATATTATGAATACTAGACTGACAAACAATATAAATATATTCAATTTGCTTTGAAATTCATCACTAGTGGACCTGAGATTGTATAATTTATTTTTTAGGTCCTTTGTTGGTGGCATTCCCGTACCCGTACCGCTCTGGTATTATCTTGTATTTGATGCCAGAACTCCTCCGTTTCATTAGGCCTCAAAGCCTCACCTTGTCAGACTTATCTGGACTTGTCCGAAGTCTTTGAACTTGTCGGCCTTATCTGAACTTGACCAGATTTTTTACTTTCAGATATTTCCAAAAAATGATTTCCCTTACTCAATTTTGCATAGCTATCTTTGTCACGTGAGAAGTATATTTTCTTCAGTTTTCCTCATATATTCTTTAGTTTTTACTTTGATTTTGTTGCATTGTACAATTATAAACATTTTTTATAATAGATTGAGTTCATAATATACATGAATAAATATTTTATTCAATACTTCAATATAAGGACTTCAGGTTGAAAATCGTTAACCACAACTAGAAACCGCTAATTTTAAAGTGGAACAGATTCGGATATCAGATTCGGAATAGAATTCTTCGTTTGGCCCAAATGTTCTTTCTAAAATGTACTTCTTGCCGCCGCGGGAGAAAGGCTGTGAAATTTAGAAAATACACGAGGAATGTTATCTGAACTGTTTTATGTATAGGGTTCTTCGTAATGCGTACTACTTTTCTGGTATGCCCAACCGCGCTGACCTTCAGGTCCCAGGGCCTCTTGTTTTCCTATATATTAATACCCGACTCACTGTTTGTCTGTCTGTTTGTTTGTCTGTCACGCAAAATGGTAGACGCGAGTAGTGAAAGACATCGGGGAGTCAGTAACGTAAGATTACACATAAATTGTTTTTTCTTGTGTGACGTCAATATGAACCGATGCATTGCGACCCAAATCGAACGCGAGATTTGGGGAAAATTATCTCGAGAGCCAATAGGAATAACTGACGTTTTTGGGTGTCCGCGACATTGGCGATGGGGTGACAAAAAGATTTGGGCAAAATTTGGGGACGGGGACCCTGTGACGTCATTAAAATCTTTGTTCAAGCATATCTCTGTAACGGTTCGTCGTAGACATATGTTGCTTTGCATTTTCTTGATCAGCATTTCGAGTTCTATAAGCTGGTAGCACTTTCAAATAGCTTTCCGAAATTTTATTTTTTTCTTATCTGGGAGAACGCACACTAAAAGTTTTCATGGGCGGCGAGCGACGCCGCCTTGGCGGCTATCTTATATATTAATATCCGATTCTCTGTTTGTTTGTCTGTCTGTCTGTTTGTTTGTCTGTCACGCGAAATGGTAGACGCGAGTAGTGAAAGAGATCGGGGAGTCAGCAACGTAAGATCACACATAAATTATTTTTTCTTTTGCTACGTCAATATGAAACTGATGCATTGCGACCCAAATCGAACGCGAGATTTAAGAAAATTATCTCGAGAACCAATAGGAATAACTGACGTTTTTGGGTGTCCGCGACATTGGCGATGGGGTGACAAAAAGATTTGGGCAAAATTTGGGGACGGGACCCTGTGACGTCATTAAAATCTTTGTTCAAGCATATCTTTGTAACGGCTCGTCGTAGACATATGTTCCTATGCATTTTCTTGATCAGCATTTCGAGTTCTATAAGCTGGTAGCACTTTAAAATAGCTTTCCGAAATTTTATTTTTTTCTTATCTGGGAGAACGCACACTGAAAGTTTTCATGGGCGGCGAGCGACGCAAAAAATCTTTTCCTGAAGTATCGTTTATATTTGTAAACGACACAAATGTCATAATCATTCATCTTAAGAACGAAGGCACGGCTGTCTGGTGACGTAATTCATGGGATGTTCTATTCCTGTACCTTGAATGCGATTGACATGAACTGAAAATCATATTTATTTACGACTTCTGGGCGATTGTCGTTGCTCCATGTGATAGCAATAGAGGTGAAATAGGCTTAAAATTCCTTCACAAACAAGATTGTAATTTATTTATTTATCGGATTATTAATCTGTTAGGGGCATCTACTATGAATCTATGCAATCAAGATTTTTTATTTGTTCATTCTAAATAGCTATTCTTAAACATCAGATTAGACCTGCATATTTTCTCACGATTTCATGAAGGTAATTAGCTTCATACAGACCTCTCTCCAACTTGTTTCTTCAGCTGAGAAGAAAACAAAGTTGTTGGGAAAAATACTTAATTTAGTTTCCGGAGAGAACGCAGGCTGAATATGGGCGGCGAGCGACGCCGCCTTGGCGTCTAGTATATATTAATACTCAATTCTCTATCTGTGTGCCTGTTATTGCAACAAATAAACCTGAAAACATTGTGTCCAGTGATGTCATAGCAACAAGTTTGAGTGATCATGATATGGTAGCTTGCGTAAGAAAAATCAATCACAAGAAATTTCCTACCAAAAATATAACGTGTAGAAATTATCGAACGTATGATGCTGACAAAATGAAGTCCGACTTTGAAAAAGTAAACTGGATACCAGTACTAACCGCGAAAAATGTAAATGATGCCGTGAACATTTTTAACTTTATAGCAAAAAACATTTTTGACAAACATGCACCTGTTGTAACAAAACGAACTAAAAGTAAACCGTGCGAATGGATGACTGAAAACATCAAAAATACGATGAATGAAAGAGACAGACGGCTAAGGAAAGCTAGGAAAACCAATAAAGCAATGGATTGGGAAAAGTACCGAATATTGAGAAACCAATGCAACATCATGATGAGAAAATCGAAAGCGTTATTTACGAAAAACCTGTTAAACGAAAATATCAACAACCCAAAATCTTTTTGGAAGGCAGTAAAAGGAATTTTTCCAACAAAATGCAGCACTAATTCTAACACTATAAATGATGTAACCAGAAACAAACGTAAAGCTGAAAGCTTCAGAGATTACTTTTCATCCGTGGTGTCAAACCTTAAAAAAGTAACGTTCAAGCTCAAAGATTGCATATGGAAACCATCACCTTTTGTCACAAAACGTACTCGTAGAACTTTCAAATTTCGTTATGTGCCCATGGTGTTTGTTAAAAGCTTTCTGAAGTCATTGAAAAAGAACAAAGCAACAGGTGTCGATGAACTCCCTGCAAGGCTGCTGAAGGATTGTGGAAACTCCATAGCTAAACCACTTCATCACATTGTCAATTTATCTCTCCATACCAGTACAGTCCCAGAAATATGGAAAACTGGAAAAATCGTACCAATCTACAAATCAGGTGATGCATCAAAAGTTGAGAACTTCAGACCGATTTCGGTACTACCTGTCTTATCCAAAGTATTGGAAAAGGCTGTACATACCCAATTAACGTCGTACCTGGAAAGTAACAAACTGCTGAACAGTTACCAGTTTGGCTACCGAGCTAAACGATCTACTGACATCGCAACAACGATCTTCGTGGATGAAATCAGACAAAATGGAGACAATGGTAAACTGACCGGCGCCCTGTTTCTAGACCTGAGTAAGGCTTTTGACACTATAAATCACAGTTTGGTGTTGAAAAAGCTTCAATCGTATGGAATCTCAGCTACAGAATTGCAATGGTTTACAGATTATTTATTTTCCAGAAAGCAATTAGTCACAATTGGTGGTCAACGGTCATCAGACTTCCATCTCTCATGTGGAGTACCGAAGGATCTATATTGGGACCACTTATTTTTTTGATATTCTTTAACGACTTTCCGGAACAACTTCAGAAGTCCAAATGCATTCAGTACGCCGACGATACTGTTATTTATTATTCACATTGTAATGCTGAGGAGATTGAAAACGTTCTGAACTATGAAATTAAAATCTTAGAAAAGTATTTCGAAGAAAATGAACTGATCGTCAATTTGAAACCAGGCAAAACAGAGTCGATGCTTTTTGGTACAGCGAAACGTCTCTCCCAAAAGAAAACAATGGAACTAACAATGAATGGGGAACCAATCAATCACACCGATGCATATTGTTATCTTGGCACCACCCTTGATCAATCGTTAACGCTTGATAAGAACTTTGAAAAGGCGTACAAAAAGGCAACTGGTCGTTTAAATCTTCTGAAGAAAATGAGACAGTACTTAAACAAGGATGCTGCCCATAGAATATTTGAAATGGTAATCGTACCAATTCTCCTGTACAGCACGCTGATACAACTCCAGCTTACTGCAACACAACAGCGTAAGTTGAAATCCATCGAAAAGAGAGCTAAAACAACTATCGGGGGAAACGCGAAAGTAACTAGTATTGAAAAAACGAGGAAGAAAAGAGCTTGTAAAATGGTGAAACGGTGTATAAAGGACGATGTTTGCAGTAACTTACATGGTTATTTTTCTGTGAACACTCATGATATGAACACTAGAAACAAAAATAGACTTTTGAAACTCCCTAAAATCAAGTTGGAGTTCGGTAAAAAAGCGTTTAAATATCAGGGAGCAAAGGTGTACAACGACTTGCCTATTACAATCAGATCTTCCGATACCAATTTTGATGTTTTACTAGAAGAACATTTTAAAACATTATAGTTTTACACTTTTATCGTAAATAAATAGTTTTTATATGCTTTTAATTTGATATATATTATACATTAAGTACTTAGCAACAGGTCACACATTGATAGCAGCAATTAAGTTTGTTGAAGTGTAAATATGTATATATGTGAATATGTATGTATTGCAACCTGTATAAATATTGCTTAATAATAATAATAATAATAATAAAAATTCGCTCCAAATTGATCACACTCCTCCTTCTTATATTTTCTTCTTCTTCTACACCTCACACATTTCCTAACGCAGGAACTTGCTTCAACATTATATCTTGGTTCTAGGAAATTTGGTTGTTTTCATTTTTGGACAAAAATTGCTCAAAAGGATATTTGGCATACTTGAATAACTTTACTAGCCAAATTTCATCACAAACGGAGAATTTTACATTTTTGGACTAATTATGCCCAAAAAGAGCATTTTGGGGGTCGAAATTTGACAACAGGATGCCTCTCTTAACATACATATCAAATTTCATACCAAAAGGGGCTTTTTTAAAGTTCGAACCTGGCTCTCTTTCCCTTAAATCATATCAGCTAATATAAATAATAAGGGAAAGAGTTAGAGTCAGGTTTCCTAGCTAGCTTTGAATACGATTCTTAAAACGTCTAAAATAGTTATAATGTTTTTTCAATAACAAATACAACGAAGTTTCAAATTCAAATTTGAAATTGAATGCTTTGACGTCATTTTTTCTTGCACTCTCCTGCTCGCAAATGTTACTCCTTACGTCACAATGTTACTCTTTACGTCACAATGTTACTCTTTACGTCACGGAATAGTAAATCAAATGAACTACTTCTACCATTTAGTAACTTACAGATTTGTATCAGCAACCTATCCATCATGTACTTCCCTTCGACAAATATCTATACCTTAAACGAGTGACATCAGCATCAAAACACATGTTTAGTGAAATTATGCATCAAAATTATCTTGAATAAGTATTTTAACAACAACCAAAGACAGATGCAGTAACAACTAAAGGCGGGTTTGCAGTTCTCGTGAATGGATTGCACGAATGGAGCGACAAAAATGTTGGGCAAAAACTTGATTATTTGGCTAAAATTATGTTAAATTGAATATATTTATATTGTTTGTCAGTCTAGTATTCATAATATATAATTAGAGTTTATCATGTCATAGACCGGTTGGTTTTGTTTGCGACGTTTCGACAGTTACTACTACTAAATCAGTAATGCTTTACAAAGAATATTCCGTACACACAACATCAAATGCAGATTTCGATCAACGGAAACTCTTCGTAACATATTATCTCATCCGAAAGACAAGATCTCAATGAACGACACAAATAACGTGATATACCAAATTCCATGTAGTGATTGTGAATCAGTTTATATAGGAGAAACAAAAAGAACATTTGAGCAACGCATCAAAGAACATATGCGAGCCGTACGGAATGGCGATGTAACCAAAAACGAAATTGCTGACCACTGTTGGACTAATGACCACAAGTTTGATTGGGAGAATAGAAAGATCCTTGACAAGGAAAAAGGATGGACTGCTCGAAAAGTCAAAGAGACTATATACAGTGTCAAAAACAATTCCAGTATTAATAGTACATCGTATAATGTTCCTGCGATATGGTTTCCAGCTCTACGCAAAACAAATTATTGACATTGCTTCCTTCCAGGTCCGAAATATTGACATTGCTTCCTTCCAGGTCCGAAATAATTTCGATCCTACTGAAAACATATATAAACTTTACATCATTCATTTACAAACGCCCGATGATGACAGTAGTAACTGTCGAAACGTCGCAAACAAAACCAACCGGTCTATGACATGATAAACTCTAATTATATATTAAAATTATGTTAATTCAGTAAAAATCGCCACTTTCTGTTGGCCAGAAAACAAATTCGTTGCAAGTTGAAATGTTTTCACAAGAACTATACACACGCTTTAACAAGTATAATCAAGACTCTCAATCAAAATTAGAGAACTTAAAAAAGTTATTATTATTAATGGATTTATTATCATTAATAGGTGATCATTGGGAATTCAAGAAAGGACTATGTTCGCAACGGGGAATTTGAATAATAATGGACGTATAATAAATTAACGACTTTCAAAAGCAGTTTCAAAATTCCCTCTAACACAGTTAAAAACACATGTTTTAATTGGCTTCTGAAATTATAACAACCAACCAGAAATTTTTTTCAAGATATTCTGTTCATTTTGCAGCTGATTTTTAAACTCTGATTTCTTAGGAGAGTTCCTACAGCCGCAGCCTTGAAACTTTCAGAATTGTGGGACAAGATATTTTTCTTCCTGTAGATTGCGCGACGTTTTTCCGGCATCTTTCTAAGTTGCGAAGCTATCAAATGCAATCACTATATATTAAAGGCATACCGAACTACCCAGGGTATCATGCATTTTGACTAGGGGAAAGTCTCAGCGTTCTTTATGCTCATGAATTATGCGGACCAGAAAATAATATTTTTTATTTTGAACTTATAATAATTTTTATTAATCACGCTTTTCATTAATTTGTTGACCGTGGAAAGTTTGCTGGTCTGATTATTTCAACAATTCTTTATCGTTTTTAAATCAAAACAACATGGAGAGATATTCGTCGCACAGTTTAGTGCAACGAAGATAATAAAAATGTATTCTTTAATATTTCTAGTTATGTTATATGTAATTCTACAGAACTTCTCTTGGTTCTATTTATCTTTCTTTGAGCAATCCTCAAAAACACTCTGGTAAACGTTTATCATAACTTTCACTTAAAAATCATATTTTTCTGCTAAATGGTTAGCCATAACAGCCATCATTGTATAATATTTTTCACCTAACTTTAAAAGAAAGAATTAACGTTAGGAAAATTCTTTCAAGAAGTTTGTCCATGGAGATTTGTTTATGTTTTTTTCCTATTAGTATATGGGAAATCTTCCATCAGAACAGGGGAATCTCTAGCTCCATCTTACTAGTATAAATGTTGCTCTTGAATTTTCCATCTTACCAAATTCTCTTAAACTGGCTGAAATAAGCCCGATCTTCAAAATAGGTGACAAATTTCTTAAGGAAAACTATAGGCCCATCAGTATTTTACTATGTTTGTCAAAATTGAAAAAGTTGTGTTTGATCAGTTATCGGGTTACTTTGATGACATCGTGCACTCTCAGCTTTGTGGTTTCAGATCAAAACACAACACTCAACAACCTCTTCTTCACATGATTGATCGGTGGCATCAATGTCTTGACAGATCCGGCAAAGTTGAGGCAATTTTGATGGATCTGTCTAAGGCTTTTGATTGCATTGAGCACGAACAGTCTACCTATGGTCTTGACCACAAAAGCCTTTGTTTTGTTAAATGCTATTTAAGTGACCGCTTTCAGAGAACTAAAGTTGGTTCTTATTTCAGTACATGGCTTGAAATTATCAAAGGAGTGCCTCAAGGATCAATACTTGGGCCTCTATTCAATATTTTCATAAACGATCTTTTATCAATAATTGAAATACTCTTGTGCAAGTACATTATCTGAAGTTGTCCCAAATTTACCCGGACGAAAATAGACTTCTTCGAATAAAGTTGCGAAGTGGAAATGAAATAAGAAAATCTTTTTAGGAATCTACTTATCGTCTATCTAACAGTTTTTCGTCGTTTTCGGAAATCAATCGGATACAAGATTTCTACCGTGGCCCATAGGTGATAGTTTTTATTCGCGTAAAGCTTCTCGCCAGTTATAACTGGCGGTAAACTTTACGCGCGAAGTCTAACGCGCCAGTTATAACTGGCGAGAAGCTTTACGCGCAAGTTATAACTGGCAGGAAGTCTAACGTGCCAGTTATAACTAGCGGGAAGTCTAACGCGCCAGTTAAAACTAGTGGGAAGTCGTACGCGCCAGTTATAACTAGTGGGAAGTCTAACGCACCAGTTAAAACATGTGGCAAGATATTGAATGTTCATGCACCATCAGAATTACATTCTTATTGGTTATTTAGAAAAACACAACAACATCATATTAGTTCTTCCCACTAAAATTCCTGAAGATACTTGTGAAAATTGCTTTAAAATTCATCACTAGTGGACCTGAGATTGTATAATTTATTTATTAGGGCCTTTGTTGGTGGCATTCCTGTACCTGTACCTCTCTGGTATTATCTTGTATTTGATGCCAGAACTCCTCCGTTTCCTCAAAGCCTCACCTTGTCAGACTTATCTGGACTTGTCCGAAGTCTTTGAACTTGTCGGCCTTATCTGAACTTGACCAGATTTTTTACTTTCAGATATTTCCAAAAAATGATTTCCCTTACTCAATTTTGCATAGCTATCTTTGTCACGTGAGAAGTATATTTTCTTCAGTTTTCCTCATATATTCTTTAGTTTTTACTTTGATTTTGTTACATTGTACAATTATAAACATTTTTTATAATAGATTGAGTTCATAATATACATGAATAAATATTTTATTCAATACTTCAATATAAGGACTTCAGGTTAAAAATCATTAACCACAACTAAAAACCGCTAATTTTAAAATGGAACAGATTCGGATATCAGATTCGGAATAGAATTCTTCGTTTGGCCCAAATGTTCCTTCTAAAATGTACTTCTTGCTGCCGCGGGAGAAAGGCTGTGAAATTTAGAAAATACACGAGGAATGTTATCTGAACTGTTTTATGTATAGGGTTCTTCGTAATGCGTACTACTTTTCTGGTATGCCCAACCGCGCTGACCTTCAGGTCCCAGGGCCTCTTGTTTTCCTAGATATTAATACCCGACTCTCTGTTTGTCTGTCTGTTTGTTTGTCTGTCATGCAAAATGGTAGACGCGAGTAGTGAAAGACATCGGGGAGTCAGTAACGTAAGATTACACATAAATTGTTTTTTCTTGTGTGGCGTCAATATGAACCGATGCATTGCGACCCAAATCGAACGCGAGATTTGGGGAAAATTATCTCGAGAACCAATAGGAATAACTGACGTTTTTGGGTGTCCGCGACATTGGCGATGGGGTGACAAAAAGATTTGGGCAAAATTTGGGGACGGGACCCTGTGACGTCATTAAAATCTTTGTTCAAGCATATCTCTGTAACGGTTCGTCGTAGACATATGTTCCTATGCATTTTCTTGATCAGCACTTCGAGTTCTTTAAGCTGGTAGCACTTTCAAATAGCTTTCCGAATTTTTTTTTTTTTTATCTGGGAGAACGCACACTGAAAGTTTTCATGGGCGGCGAGCGACGACGCCTTGGCGGCTATCCTATATATTAATATCCGATTCTCTGTTTGTTTGTCTGTCTGTTTGTTTGTCTGTCTGTCACGCAAAATCGTAGACGCGAGTAGTGAAAGAGATCAGGGAGTCAGCAACGTAAGATCACACATAAATTATTTTTTCAATTGCTACGTCAATATAAAACCGATGCATTGCGACCCAAATCGAACGCGAGATTTAGGAAAAATTATCTTGAGAACCAATAGGAATAACTGACGTTTTTTTGGATCCGCGACATTGGCGATGGGGTGACAAAATGATTTGGGCAAAATTTAGGGACGGGATCCTGTGACGTCATTAAAATCTTTGATCGAGCATATGTCTGTAACGGTTTGTCATAGACATACGATCCTATACATTTTCTTGATGAGGATTTCGAGTTCTATAAGCTGGTAGCACTTTCAAATAGCTTTCTGAATTTCTTTTTTTTATCTGGGAGAACGCACACTGAAAGTTTTCATGGGCGGCGAACGACGACACCTTGGCGGCTATCCTATATATTAATATCCGATTCTCTGTTTGTTTGTCTGTCTATCTGTTTGTTTGTCTGTCACGCAAAATGGTAGACGCGAGTAGTGAAAGAGATCGGGGAGTCAGCAACGTAAGATCACACATAAATTATTTTTTCAATTGCTACGTCAATATGAAACCGATGCATTGCGACCCAAATCGAACGCGAGATTTAGGAAAAATTATCTTGAGAACCAATAGGAATAACTGACGTTTTTTTGGATCCGCGACATTGGCGATGGGGTGACAAAAAGATTTGGGCAAAATTTAGGGACGGGACCCTGTGACGTCATTAAAATCTTTGTTCAAGCATATCTCTGTAACGGTTCGTCGTAGACATATGTTCCTATGCATTTTCTTGATCAGCACTTCGAGTTCTATAATCTGGTAGCACTTTCAAATAGCTTTCCGAAATTTTTTTTTTTTTATCTGGGAGAACGCACACTGAAAGTAGTGAAAGAGATAGGGGAGTCAGTAACGTAAGATCACACATAAATTATTTTTTCATATTGCTACGTCAATAGAAACCGATGCATTGACGACCCAAATCGAACGCGAGATTTAGGAAAATTATCTTGAGAAACAATAGGAATAACTGACGTTTTTTTGGATCCGCGACATTGGCGATGGGGTGACTAATGATTTTGGGCAAAATTTAGGGGACGGGACCCTGTGACGTCATTAAATCTTTGATCAAGCATATTTCTGTAACGGTTTCGTCGTAGACATGTGTTCCTATGCATTTTCTTGATCAGCACTTCGAGTTCTATAAGCTGGTAGCACTTTCAAATAGCTTTCCGAAATTTTTTTTTTTTTATATGGAGAACGCACACTGAAAGTTTTCATGGGCGGCGAACGACGACACCTTGGCGGCTATCCTATATATTAATATCCGATTCTCTGTTTGTTTGTCTGTCTATCTGTTTGTTTGTCTGTCACGCAAAATGGTAGACGCGAGTAGTGAAAGAGATCGGGGAGTCAGCAACGTAAGATCACACATAAATTATTTTTTCAATTGCTACGTCAATATGAAACCGATGCATTGCGACCCAAATCGAACGCGAGATTTAGGAAAAATTATCTTGAGAACCAATAGGAATAACTGACGTTTTTTTGGATCCGCGACATTGGCGATGGGGTGACAAAAAGATTTGGGCAAAATTTAGGGACGGGACCCTGTGACGTCATTAAAATCTTTGTTCAAGCATATCTCTGTAACGGTTCGTCGTAGACATATGTTCCTATGCATTTTCTTGATCAGCACTTCGAGTTCTATAATCTGGTAGCACTTTCAAATAGCTTTCCGAAATTTTTTTTTTTTTATCTGGGAGAACGCACACTGAAAGTTTTCATGGGCGGCGAGCGACGACGCCTTGGCGGCTATCCTATATATTAATATCCGATTCTCTGTTTGTTTGTCTGTCTGTTTGTTTGTCTGTCTGTCACGCAAAATGGTAGACGCGAGTAGTGAAAGAGATCGGGGAGTCAGCAACGTAAGATCACACATAAATTATTTTTTCAATTGCTACGTCAATATAAAACCGATGCATTGCGACCCAAATCGAACGCGAGATTTAGGAAAAATTATCTTGAGAACCAATAGGAATAACTGACGTTTTTTTGGATCCGCGACATTGGCGATGGGGTGACAAAAAGATTTGTGCAAAATTTAGGGACGGGACCCTGTGACGTCATTAAAATCTTTGATCGAGCATATGTCTGTAACGGTTTGTCATAGACATACGATCCTATACATTTTCTTGATGAGGATTTCGAGTTCTATAAGCTGGTAGCACTTTCGAATAGTTTTCCGAAATTTTATTTTTTTCTTATCTGGGAGAACGCACACTGAAAGTTTTCATGGGCGGCGTGCGACGCAAAAAAACTTTTCCTGAAGTATCGTTTATATTTGTAAACGACACAAATGTCATAATCATTCATCTTAAGAACGAAGGCATGGCTGTCTGGTGACGTAATTCATGGGATATTCTATTCCTGTACCTTGAATATGATTGACATGAACTGAAAATCATGTTTATTTACGACCTCTGGGCGATTGTCGTTGCTCCATGTGATAGCAATAGAGGTGAAATAGGCTTAAAATTCCTTCACAAACAAGATTGTAATTTATTTATTTATCGGATTATTAATCTGTTAGGGGCATCTACTATGAATCTATGCAATCAAGATTTTTTATTTGTTCATTCTAAATAGCTATTCTTAAACATCAGATTAGACCTGCATATTTTCTCACGATTTTTTAAAGCTTTTTTAAAGTTCGAAATTGGCTCTCTTTCCCTAAAATCATATCAGCTAATATAAATAATAAGGGAAACAGTTAGAGTCAGGTTTCCTAGCTAGCTTTGAATACGATTCTTAAAACGTCTAAAAAGTTATAATGTTTTTTCAATAACAAATAAAACGAAGTTTCAAATTCAAATTTGAAATCGAATGCTTTGAGGTCATTTTTTTTTCCACTCTCCTGCTCGCAAATGTTACTCCTTACGTCACAATGTTACTCTTTACGTCACAATGTTACTCTTTACGTCACGGAATAGTAAATCAAATGAACTACTTCTACCATTTAGTAACTTACAGATTTGTATCAGCAACCTATCCATCATGTACTTCCCTTCGACAAATATCTATACCTTAAACCAGTGACATCAGCATCAAAACACATGTTTAGTGAAATTATGCATCAAAATTATCTTGAATAAGTATTTTAACAACAACCAAAGACAGATGCAGTAACAACTAAAGGCGGGTTTCCAGTTCTCGTGAATGGATTGCACGAATGGAGCGACAAAAATGTTGGGCAAAAACTTGATTATTTGGCTAAAATTATGTTAATTCAGTAAAAATCGCCACTTTCTGTTTGCCAGAAAACAAATATTCGTTGCAAGTTGAAATGTTTTCACAAGAACTATAAACACGCTTTAACAAGTATAATCAAGATTCTCAATCAAAATTAGAGAACTTAAAAAATTTATTATTATTAATGGATTTATTATCATTAATAGGAATTTTTCGTTGGGAATTCTAGAAAGGACTATGTTTGCAACGGGGAATTTGAATAATAATGGACGTATAATAAATTAACGACTTTCATTGATTTATCTAAATGAAGCGCTCGGTTTATTTAAATTTTTACAAAAGCAGTTTCAAAATTCCCTCTAACACAGTTAAAAACACATGTTTTAATTGGCTTCTGAAATTATAACAACCAACCAGAAATGTTTTTCAAGATATTCTGTTCATTTTGCAGCTGATTTTTAAACTCTGATTTCTTAGGAGAGTTCCTACAGCCGCAGCCTTGAAACTTTCAGAATTGAGGGACAAAATATTTTTCTTCCTGTAGATTGCGCGACGTTTTTCCGGCATCTTTCTAAGTTGCGAAGCTATCAAATGCAATCACTATATATTAAAGGCATACCGAACTACCCAGGGTATCATGCATTTTGACTAGGGGAAAGTCTCAGCGTTCTTTATGCTCATGAATTATGCGGACCAGAAAATAATATTTTTTATTTTGAACTTATAATAATTTTTATTAATCACGCTTTTCATTAATTTGTTGACCGTGGAAAGTTTGCTGGTCTGATTATTTCAACAATTCTTTATCGTTTTTAAATCAAAACAACATGGAGAGATATTCGTCGCACAGTTTAGTGCAACGAAGATAATAAAAATGTATTCTTTAATATTTCTAGTTATGTTATATGTAATTCTACAGAACTTCTCTTGGTTCTATTTATCTTTCTTTGAGCAATCCTCAAAAACACTCTGGTAAACGTTTATCATAACTTTCACTTAAAAATCATATTTTTCTGCTAAATGGTTAGCCATAACAGCCATCATTGTATAATATTTTTCACCTAACTTTAAAAGAAAGAATTAACGTTAGGAAAATTCTTTCAAGAAGTTTGTCCATGGAGATTTGTTTATGTTTTTTTCCTATTAGTATATGGGAAATCTTCCATCAGAACAGGGGAATCTCTAGCTCCATCTTACTAGTATAAATGTTGCTCTTGAATTTTCCATCTTACCAAATTCTCTTAAACTGGCTGAAATAAGCCCGATCTTCAAAATAGGTGACAAATTTCTTAAGGAAAACTATAGGCCCATCAGTATTTTACTATGTTTGTCAAAATTGAAAAAGTTGTGTTTGATCAGTTATCGGGTTACTTTGATGACATCGTGCACTCTCAGCTTTGTGGTTTCAGATCAAAACACAACACTCAACAACCTCTTCTTCACATGATTGGTCAGTGGCATCAATGTCTTGACAGATCCGGCAAAGTTGAGGCAATTTTGATGGATCTGTCTAAGGCTTTTGATTGCATTGAGCACGAACAGTCTACCTATGGTCTTGACCACAAAAGCCTTTGTTTTGTTAAATGCTATTTAAGTGACCGCTTTCAGAGAACTAAAGTTGGTTCTTATTTCAGTACATGGCTTGAAATTATCAAAGGAGTGCCTCAAGGATCAATACTTGGGCCTCTATTCAATATTTTCATAAACGATCTTTTATCAATAATTGAAATACTCTTGTGCAAGTACATTATCTGAAGTTGTCCCAAATTTACCCGGACGAAAATAGACTTCTTCGAATAAAGTTGCGAAGTGGAAATGAAATAAGAAAATCTTTTTAGGAATCTACTTATCGTCTATCTAACAGTTTTTCGTCGTTTTCGGAAATCAATCGGATACAAGATTTCTACCGTGGCCCATAGGTGACAGTTTTTATTCGCGTAAAGCTTCTCGCCAGTTATAACTGGCGGTAAACTTTACGCGCGAAGTCTAACGCGCCAGTTATAACTGGCGAGAAGCTTTACGCGCAAGTTATAACTGGCAGGAAGTCTAACGTGCCAGTTATAACTAGCGGGAAGTCTAACGCGCCAGTTAAAACTAGTGGGAAGTCGTACGCGCCAGTTATAACTAGTGGGAAGTCTAACGCACCAGTTAAAACATGTGGCAAGATATTGAATGTTCATGCACCATCAGAATTACATTCTTATTGGTTATTTAGAAAAACACAACAACATCATATTAGTTCTTCCCACTAAATTCCTGAAGATACTTGTGAAAATTGCTTTGAAATTCATCACTAGTGGACCTGAGATTGTATAATTTATTATTTAGGTCCTTTGTTGGTGGCATTCCCGTACCCGTACCTCTCTGATACTATCTTGTATTTGATGCCAGAACTCCTCCGTTTCCTCAAAGCCTCACCTTGTCAGACTTATCTGGACTTGTCCGAAGTCTTTGAACTTGTCGGCCTTATCTGAACTTGACCAGATTTTTTACTTTCAGATATTTCCAAAAAATGATTTCCCTTACTCAATTTTGCATAGCTATCTTTGTCACGTGAGAAGTATATTTTCTTCAGTTTTCCTCATATATTCTTTAGTTTTTACTTTGATTTTGTTACATTGTACAATTATAAACATTTTTTATAATAGATTGAGTTCATAATATACATGAATAAATATTTTATTCAATACTTCAATATAAGGACTTCAGGTTAAAAATCATTAACCACAACTAGAAACCGCTAATTTTAAAATGGAACAGATTCGGATATCAGATTCGGAATAGCATTCTTCGTTTGGCCTAAATGTTCCTTCTAAAATGTACTTCTTGCTGCCGCGGGAGAAAGGCTGTGAAATTTAGAAAATACACGAGAAATGTTATCTGAACTGTTTTATGTATAGGGTTCTTCGTAATGCGTACTACTTTTCTGGTATGCCCAACCGCGCTGACCTTCAGGTCCCAGGGCCTTTTGTTTTCCTAGATATTAATACCCGACTCTCTGTTTGTCTGTCTGTTTGTTTGTCTGTCATGCAAAATGGTAGACGCGAGTAGTGAAAGACATCGGGGAGTCAGTAACGTAAGATTACACATAAATTGTTTTTTCTTGTGTGGCGTCAATATGAACCGATGCATTGCGACCCAAATCGAACGCGAGATTTGGGGAAAATTATCTCGAGAACCAATAGGAATAACTGACGTTTTTTTGGATCCGCGACATTGGCGATGGGGTGACAAAATGATTTGGGCAAAATTTAGGGACGGGATCCTGTGACATCATTAAAATCTTTGATCGAGCATATGTCTGTAACGGTTTGTCATAGACATACGATCCTATACATTTTCTTGATGAGGATTTCGAGTTCTATAAGCTGGTAGCACTTTCAAATAGCTTTCTGAATTTCTTTTTTTTATCTGGGAGAACGCACACTGAAAGTTTTCATGGGCGGCGAACGACGACACCTTGGCGGCTATCCTATATATTAATATCCGATTCTCTGTTTGTTTGTCTGTCTATCTGTTTGTTTGTCTGTCACGCAAAATGGTAGACGCGAGTAGTGAAAGAGATCGGGGAGTCAGCAACGTAAGATCACACATAAATTATTTTTTCAATTGCTACGTCAATATGAAACCGATGCATTGCGACCCAAATCGAACGCGAGATTTAGGAAAAATTATCTTGAGAACCAATAGGAATAACTGACGTTTTTTTGGATCCGCGACATTGGCGATGGGGTGACAAAAAGATTTGGGCAAAATTTAGGGACGGGACCCTGTGACGTCATTAAAATCTTTGTTCAAGCATATCTCTGTAACGGTTCGTCGTAGACATATGTTCCTATGCATTTTCTTGATCAGCACTTCGAGTTCTATAAGCTGGTAGCACTTTCAAATAGCTTTCCGAAATTTTTTTTTTTTTATCTGGGAGAACGCACACTGAAAGTTTTCATGGGCGGCGAGCGACGACGCCTTGGCGGCTATCCTATATATTAATATCCGATTCTCTGTTTGTTTGTCTGTCTGTTTGTTTGTCTGTCTGTCACGCAAAATCGTAGACGCGAGTAGTGAAAGAGATCGGGGAGTCAGCAACGTAAGATCACACATAAATTATTTTTTCAATTGCTACGTCAATATAAAACCGATGCATTGCGACCCAAATCGAACGCGAGATTTAGGAAAAATTATCTTGAGAACCAATAGGAATAACTGACGTTTTTTTGGATCCGCGACATTGGCGATGGGGTGACAAAAAGATTTGGGCAAAATTTAGGGACGGGACCCTGTGACGTCATTAAAATCTTTGATCGAGCATATGTCTGTAACGGTTTGTCATAGACATACGATCCTATACATTTTCTTGATGAGGATTTCGAGTTCTATAAGCTGGTAGCACTTTCGAATAGTTTTCCGAAATTTTATTTTTTTTTATCTGGGAGAACGCACACTGAAAGTTTTCATGGGCGGCGTGCGACGCAAAAAAACTTTTCCTGAAGTATCGTTTATATTTGTAAACGACACAAATGTCATAATCATTCATCTTAAGAACGAAGGCATGGCTGTCTGGTGACGTAATTCATGGGATGTTCTATTCCTGTACCTTGAATATGATTGACATGAACTGAAAATCATGTTTATTTACGACCTCTGGGCGATTGTCGTTGCTCCATGTGATAGCAATAGAGGTGAAATAGGCTTAAAATTCCTTCACAAACAAGATTGTAATTTATTTATTTATCGGATTATTAATCTGTTAGGGGCATCTACTATGAATCTATGCAATCAAGATTTTTTATTTGTTCATTCTAAATAGCTATTCTTAAACATCAGATTAGACCTGCATATTTTCTCACGATTTTTTAAAGCTTTTTTAAAGTTCGAAATTGGCTCTCTTTCCCTAAAATCATATCAGCTAATATAAATAATAAGGGAAACAGTTAGAGTCAGGTTTCCTAGCTAGCTTTGAATACGATTCTTAAAACGTCTAAAAAGTTATAATGTTTTTTCAATAACAAATAAAACGAAGTTTCAAATTCAAATTTGAAATCGAATGCTTTGACGTCATTTTTTCTTCCACTCTCCTGCTCGCAAATGTTACTCCTTACGTCACAATGTTACTCTTTGCGTCACAATGTTACTCTTTACGTCACGGAATAGTAAATCAAATGAACTACTTCTACCATTTAGTAACTTACAGATTTGTATCAGCAACCTATCCATCATGTACTTCCCTTCGACAAATATCTATACCTTAAACCAGTGACATCAGCATCAAAACACATGTTTAGTGAAATTATGCATCAAAATTATCTTGAATAAGTATTTTAACAACAACCAAAGACAGATGCAGTAACAACTAAAGGCGGGTTTCCAGTTCTCGTGAATGGATTGCACGAATGGAGCGACAAAAATGTTGGGCAAAAACTTGATTATTTGGCTAAAATTATGTTAATTCAGTAAAAATCGCCACTTTCTGTTTGCCAGAAAACAAATATTCGTTGCAAGTTGAAATGTTTTCACAAGAACTATAAACACGCTTTAACAAGTATAATCAAGATTCTCAATCAAAATTAGAGAACTTAAAAAATTTATTATTATTAATGGATTTATTATCATTAATAGGAATTTTTCGTTGGGAATTCTAGAAAGGACTATGTTTGCAACGGGGAATTTGAATAATAATGGACGTATAATAAATTAACGACTTTCATTGATTTATCTAAATGAAGCGCTCGGTTTATTTAAATTTTTACAAAAGCAGTTTCAAAATTCCCTCTAACACAGTTAAAAACACATGTTTTAATTGGCTTCTGAAATTATAACAACCAACCAGAAATGTTTTTCAAGATATTCTGTTCATTTTGCAGCTGATTTTTAAACTCTGATTTCTTAGGAGAGTTCCTACAGCCGCAGCCTTGAAACTTTCAGAATTGAGGGACAAGATATTTTTCTTCCTGTAGATTGCGCGACGTTTTTCCGGCATCTTTCTAAGTTGCGAAGCTATCAAATGCAATCACTATATATTAAAGGCATACCGAACTACCCAGGGTATCATGCATTTTGACTAGGGGAAAGTCTCAGCGTTCTTTATGCTCATGAATTATGCGGACCAGAAAATAATATTTTTTATTTTGAACTTATAATAATTTTTATTAATCACGCTTTTCATTAATTTGTTGACCGTGGAAAGTTTGCTGGTCTGATTATTTCAACAATTCTTTATCGTTTTTAAATCAAAACAACATGGAGAGATATTCGTCGCACAGTTTAGTGCAACGAAGATAATAAAAATGTATTCTTTAATATTTCTAGTTATGTTATATGTAATTCTACAGAACTTCTCTTGGTTCTATTTATCTTTCTTTGAGCAATCCTCAAAAACACTCTGGTAAACGTTTATCATAACTTTCACTTAAAAATCATATTTTTCTGCTAAATGGTTAGCCATAACAGCCATCATTGTATAATATTTTTCACCTAACTTTAAAAGAAAGAATTAACGTTAGGAAAATTCTTTCAAGAAGTTTGTCCATGGAGATTTGTTTATGTTTTTTTCCTATTAGTATATGGGAAATCTTCCATCAGAACAGGGGAATCTCTAGCTCCATCTTACTAGTATAAATGTTGCTCTTGAATTTTCCATCTTACCAAATTCTCTTAAACTGGCTGAAATAAGCCCGATCTTCAAAATAGGTGACAAATTTCTTAAGGAAAACTATAGGCCCATCAGTATTTTACTATGTTTGTCAAAATTGAAAAAAAGTTGTGTTTGATCAGTTATCGGGTTAATTTGATGACATCGTGCACTCTCAGCTTTGTGGTTTCAGATCAAAACACAACACTCAACAACCTCTTCTTCACATGATTGATCGGTGGCATCAATGTCTTGACAGATCCGGCAAAGTTGAGGCAATTTTGATGGATCTGTCTAAGGCTTTTGATTGCATTGAGCACGAACAGTCTACCTATGGTCTTGACCACAAAAGCCTTTGTTTTGTTAAATGCTATTTAAGTGACCGCTTTCAGAGAACTAAAGTTGGTTCTTATTTCAGTACATGGCTTGAAATTATCAAAGGAGTGCCTCAAGGATCAATACTTGGGCCTCTATTCAATATTTTCATAAACGATCTTTTATCAATAATTGAAATACTCTTGTGCAAGTACATTATCTGAAGTTGTCCCAAATTTACCCGGACGAAAATAGACTTCTTCGAATAAAGTTGCGAAGTGGAAATGAAATAAGAAAATCTTTTTAGGAATCTACTTATCGTCTATCTAACAGTTTTTCGTCGTTTTCGGAAATCAATCGGATACAAGATTTCTACCGTGGCCCATAGGTGATAGTTTTTATTCGCGTAAAGCTTCTCGCCAGTTATAACTGGCGGTAAACTTTACGCGCGAAGTCTAACGCGCCAGTTATAACTGGCGAGAAGCTTTACGCGCAAGTTATAACTGGCAGGAAGTCTAACGTGCCAGTTATAACTAGCGGGAAGTCTAACGCGCCAGTTAAAACTAGTGGGAAGTCGTACGCGCCAGTTATAACTAGTGGGAAGTCTAACGCACCAGTTAAAACATGTGGCAAGATATTGAATGTTCATGCACCATCAGAATTACATTCTTATTGGTTATTTAGAAAAACACAACAACATCATATTAGTTCTTCCCACTAAATTCCTGAAGATACTTGTGAAAATTGCTTTGAAATTCATCACTAGTGGACCTGAGATTGTATAATTTATTATTTAGGTCCTTTGTTGGTGGCATTCCCGTACCCGTACCTCTCTGATACTATCTTGTATTTGATGCCAGAACTCCTCCGTTTCCTCAAAGCCTCACCTTGTCAGGCTTATCTGGACTTGTCCGAAGTCTTTGAACTTGTCGGCCTTATCTGAACTTGACCAGATTTTTTACTTTCAGATATTTCCAAAAAATGATTTCCCTTACTCAATTTTGCATAGCTATCTTTGTCACGTGAGAAGTATATTTTCTTCAGTTTTCCTCATATATTCTTTAGTTTTTACTTTGATTTTGTTACATTGTACAATTATAAACATTTTTTATAATAGATTGAGTTCATAATATACATGAATAAATATTTTATTCAATACTTCAATATAAGGACTTCAGGTTAAAAATCATTAACCACAACTAGAAACCGCTAATTTTAAAATGGAACAGATTCGGATATCAGATTCGGAATAGCATTCTTCGTTTGGCCTAAATGTTCCTTCTAAAATGTACTTCTTGCTGCCGCGGGAGAAAGGCTGTGAAATTTAGAAAATACACGAGAAATGTTATCTGAACTGTTTTATGTATAGGGTTCTTCGTAATGCGTACTACTTTTCTGGTATGCCCAACCGCGCTGACCTTCAGGTCCCAGGGCCTTTTGTTTTCCTAGATATTAATACCCGACTCTCTGTTTGTCTGTCTGTTTGTTTGTCTGTCATGCAAAATGGTAGACGCGAGTAGTGAAAGACATCGGGGAGTCAGTAACGTAAGATTACACATAAATTGTTTTTTCTTGTGTGGCGTCAATATGAACCGATGCATTGCGACCCAAATCGAACGCGAGATTTGGGGAAAATTATCTCGAGAACCAATAGGAATAACTGACGTTTTTTTGGATCCGCGACATTGGCGATGGGGTGACAAAAAGATTTGGGCAAAATTTAGGGACGGGACCCTGTGACGTCATTAAAATCTTTGTTCAAGCATATCTCTGTAACGGTTCGTCGTAGACATATGTTCCTATGCATTTTCTTGATCAGCACTTCGAGTTCTTTAAGCTGGTAGCACTTTCAAATAGCTTTCCGAATTTTTTTTTTTTTTATCTGGGAGAACGCACACTGAAAGTTTTCATGGGCGGCGAGCGACGACGCCTTGGCGGCTATCCTATATATTAATATCCGATTCTCTGTTTGTTTGTCTGTCTGTTTGTTTGTCTGTCTGTCACGCAAAATCGTAGACGCGAGTAGTGAAAGAGATCGGGGAGTCAGCAACGTAAGATCACACATAAATTATTTTTTCAATTGCTACGTCAATATAAAACCGATGCATTGCGACCCAAATCGAACGCGAGATTTAGGAAAAATTATCTTGAGAACCAATAGGAATAACTGACGTTTTTTTGGATCCGCGACATTGGCGATGGGGTGACAAAATGATTTGGGCAAAATTTAGGGACGGGATCCTGTGACGTCATTAAAATCTTTGATCGAGCATATGTCTGTAACGGTTTGTCATAGACATACGATCCTATACATTTTCTTGATGAGGATTTCGAATTCTATAAGCTGGTAGCACTTTCAAATAGCTTTCTGAATTTCTTTTTTTTATCTGGGAGAACGCACACTGAAAGTTTTCATGGGCGGCGAACGACGACACCTTGGCGGCTATCCTATATATTAATATCCGATTCTCTGTTTGTTTGTCTGTCTATCTGTTTGTTTGTCTGTCACGCAAAATTGTAGACGCGAGTAGTGAAAGAGATCGGGGAGTCAGCAACGTAAGATCACACATAAATTATTTTTTCAATTGCTACGTCAATATGAAACCGATGCATTGCGACCCAAATCGAACGCGAGATTTAGGAAAAATTATCTTGAGAACCAATAGGAATAACTGACGTTTTTTTGGATCCGCGACATTGGCGATGGGGTGACAAAAAGATTTGGGCAAAATTTAGGGACGGGACCCTGTGACGTCATTAAAATCTTTGTTCAAGCATATCTCTGTAACGGTTCGTCGTAGACATATGTTCCTATGCATTTTCTTGATCAGCACTTCGAGTTCTATAAGCTGGTAGCACTTTCAAATAGCTTTCCGAAATTTTTTTTTTTTTATCTGGGAGAACGCACACTGAAAGTTTTCATGGGCGGCGAGCGACGACGCCTTGGCGGCTATCCTATATATTAATATCCGATTCTCTGTTTGTTTGTCTGTCTGTTTGTTTGTCTGTCTGTCACGCAAAATCGTAGACGCGAGTAGTGAAAGAGATCGGGGAGTCAGCAACGTAAGATCACACATAAATTATTTTTTCAATTGCTACGTCAATATAAAACCGATGCATTGCGACCCAAATCGAACGCGAGATTTAGGAAAAATTATCTTGAGAACCAATAGGAATAACTGACGTTTTTTTGGATCCGCGACATTGGCGATGGGGTGACAAAAAGATTTGGGCAAAATTTAGGGACGGGACCCTGTGACGTCATTAAAATCTTTGATCGAGCATATGTCTGTAACGGTTTGTCATAGACATACGATCCTATACATTTTCTTGATGAGGATTTCGAGTTCTATAAGCTGGTAGCACTTTCGAATAGTTTTCCGAAATTTTATTTTTTTTTATCTGGGAGAACGCACACTGAAAGTTTTCATGGGCGGCGTGCGACGCAAAAAAACTTTTCCTGAAGTATCGTTTATATTTGTAAACGACACAAATGTCATAATCATTCATCTTAAGAACGAAGGCATGGCTGTCTGGTGACGTAATTCATGGGATGTTCTATTCCTGTACCTTGAATATGATTGACATGAACTGAAAATCATGTTTATTTACGACCTCTGGGCGATTGTCGTTGCTCCATGTGATAGCAATAGAGGTGAAATAGGCTTAAAATTCCTTCACAAACAAGATTGTAATTTATTTATTTATCGGATTATTAATCTGTTAGGGGCATCTACTATGAATCTATGCAATCAAGATTTTTTATTTGTTCATTCTAAATAGCTATTCTTAAACATCAGATTAGACCTGCATATTTTCTCACGATTTTTTAAAGCTTTTTTAAAGTTCGAAATTGGCTCTCTTTCCCTAAAATCATATCAGCTAATATAAATAATAAGGGAAACAGTTAGAGTCAGGTTTCCTAGCTAGCTTTGAATACGATTCTTAAAACGTCTAAAAAGTTATAATGTTTTTTCAATAACAAATAAAACGAAGTTTCAAATTCAAATTTGAAATCGAATGCTTTGACGTCATTTTTTCTTCCACTCTCCTGCTCGCAAATGTTACTCCTTACGTCACAATGTTACTCTTTGCATCACAATGTTACTCTTTACGTCACGGAATAGTAAATCAAATGAACTACTTCTACCATTTAGTAACTTACAGATTTGTATCAGCAACCTATCCATCATGTACTTCCCTTCGACAAATATCTATACCTTAAACCAGTGACATCAGCATCAAAACACATGTTTAGTGAAATTATGCATCAAAATTATCTTGAATAAGTATTTTAACAACAACCAAAGACAGATGCAGTAACAACTAAAGGCGGGTTTGCAGTTCTCGTGAATGGATTGCACGAATGGAGCGACAAAAATGTTGGGCAAAAACTTGATTATTTGGCTAAAATTATGTTAATTCAGTAAAAATCGCCACTTTCTGTTTGCCAGAAAACAAATATTCGTTGCAAGTTGAAATGTTTTCACAAGAACTATAAACACGCTTTAACAAGTATAATCAAGATTCTCAATCAAAATTAGAGAACTTAAAAAATTTATTATTATTAATGGATTTATTATCATTAATAGGAATTTTTCGTTGGGAATTCTAGAAAGGACTATGTTTGCAACGGGGAATTTGAATAATAATGGACGTATAATAAATTAACGACTTTCATTGATTTATCTAAATGAAGCGCTCGGTTTATTTAAATTTTTACAAAAGCAGTTTCAAAATTCCCTCTAACACAGTTAAAAACACATGTTTTAATTGGCTTCTGAAATTATAACAACCAACCAGAAATGTTTTTCAAGATATTCTGTTCATTTTGCAGCTGATTTTTAAACTCTGATTTCTTAGGAGAGTTCCTACAGCCGCAGCCTTGAAACTTTCAGAATTGAGGGACAAGATATTTTTCTTCCTGTAGATTGCGCGACGTTTTTCCGGCATCTTTCTAAGTTGCGAAGCTATCAAATGCAATCACTATATATTAAAGGCATACCGAACTACCCAGGGTATCATGCATTTTGACTAGGGGAAAGTCTCAGCGTTCTTTATGCTCATGAATTATGCGGACCAGAAAATAATATTTTTTATTTTGAACTTATAATAATTTTTATTAATCACGCTTTTCATTAATTTGTTGACCGTGGAAAGTTTGCTGGTCTGATTATTTCAACAATTCTTTATCGTTTTTAAATCAAAACAACATGGAGAGATATTCGTCGCACAGTTTAGTGCAACGAAGATAATAAAAATGTATTCTTTAATATTTCTAGTTATGTTATATGTAATTCTACAGAACTTCTCTTGGTTCTATTTATCTTTCTTTGAGCAATCCTCAAAAACACTCTGGTAAACGTTTATCATAACTTTCACTTAAAAATCATATTTTTCTGCTAAATGGTTAGCCATAACAGCCATCATTGTATAATATTTTTCACCTAACTTTAAAAGAAAGAATTAACGTTAGGAAAATTCTTTCAAGAAGTTTGTCCATGGAGATTTGTTTATGTTTTTTTCCTATTAGTATATGGGAAATCTTCCATCAGAACAGGGGAATCTCTAGCTCCATCTTACTAGTATAAATGTTGCTCTTGAATTTTCCATCTTACCAAATTCTCTTAAACTGGCTGAAATAAGCCCGATCTTCAAAATAGGTGACAAATTTCTTAAGGAAAACTATAGGCCCATCAGTATTTTACTATGTTTGTCAAAATTGAAAAAAAGTTGTGTTTGATCAGTTATCGGGTTAATTTGATGACATCGTGCACTCTCAGCTTTGTGGTTTCAGATCAAAACACAACACTCAACAACCTCTTCTTCACATGATTGATCGGTGGCATCAATATCTTGACAGATCCGGCAAAGTTGAGGCAATTTTGATGGATCTGTCTAAGGCTTTTGATTGCATTGAGCACGAACAGTCTACCTATGGTCTTGACCACAAAAGCCTTTGTTTTGTTAAATGCTATTTAAGTGACCGCTTTCAGAGAACTAAAGTTGGTTCTTATTTCAGTACATGGCTTGAAATTATCAAAGGAGTGCCTCAAGGATCAATACTTGGGCCTCTATTCAATATTTTCATAAACGATCTTTTATCAATAATTGAAATACTCTTGTGCAAGTACATTATCTGAAGTTGTCCCAAATTTACCCGGACGAAAATAGACTTCTTCGAATAAAGTTGCGAAGTGGAAATGAAATAAGAAAATCTTTTTAGGAATCTACTTATCGTCTATCTAACAGTTTTTCGTCGTTTTCGGAAATCAATCGGATACAAGATTTCTACCGTGGCCCATAGGTGATAGTTTTTATTCGCGTAAAGCTTCTCGCCAGTTATAACTGGCGGTAAACTTTACGCGCGAAGTCTAACGCGCCAGTTATAACTGGCGAGAAGCTTTACGCGCAAGTTATAACTGGCAGGAAGTCTAACGTGCCAGTTATAACTAGCGGGAAGTCTAACGCGCCAGTTAAAACTAGTGGGAAGTCGTACGCGCCAGTTATAACTAGTGGGAAGTCTAACGCACCAGTTAAAACATGTGGCAAGATATTGAATGTTCATGCACCATTAGAATTACATTCTTATTGGTTATTTTTAATCACGTGAGTAAACATATCTAAATTTTGTTGTTTTTAAAAAAGAAAGAAAATCGTTACGCAACACAAGAGAGAGTTTTGGTGATTTTGAGGATGTATCATTAGATGTGGTATGGACTTTAGCTGTCGGGTTAAAATCATTGACGTCGAAGTACTTTTCCTTTGACCCTGAATCCTCTTGCAGCAACATCTACTCTTGGTTCATTCGTTTGGATTGTTGAGGGTGGAAAGATTTCTCCGGTCGATTCTTGCAGTACTGGTTCGATTGTTCTGGCAGTTACCCTGTCAGTTATTTTTGACTGAATTTCTCCCAGTCTACTTTCGTTTCCCTGCTTATTTTGCCCTTGGATGATCGAGCGTGTCTCATTCTGTTGAATTTCCACTTTCTCATCGTACTTTTCAATCTGATCTTTCACTTAATTATCGGTTTCGTAATCATATTCGAATTCTCATACTCAATATCACTTTTTTCACGAGACCCCCAAGCTTCACTGGCAGCGAAAACGTTTTCTTTCTTGATCGTTACAAACATATCCATTCAGCAATGCTTTTAAAAGGTGCTTTCTTATGACATCCTCTAAGGGCTGTAGATCGGCGAAAATATTTGGAACAGTCCTCATAATGTATGTGAATTTGCGTTGGGAGCCGAAGATCCCTGTTCATTGACCTAGCTTCAGGATGTTTAGCGTTCAATTCGTTCATAGTGGTGTCGTCTCATGGCAGGACACCATTACATTGCTGTGATGTCAATAAACCTAGTGTACCGTTAATGTTCCTGTTAAAGATTAATTTTTGAAAGATTTCCCCAATGTTTTTTAGTCGACTCTGTATCACAAGACATTCAGAATAGAGGAATTTCTAAATCCATCTCAAGAATTATTAATGGAATTGAGTTTCTACTTAGCAGAAATGTTCTTAGCAGTTGCAGTTATGTAATGAGTGGAACGATTTCGTTAGGCTCGATTATCCAGCTCCACGGTGGGTCGTCAAATCTGCCCAAAATTGACCAATTTTATCAAATTCTAAATTTAATAGTCCTAATTTTCTTAAAATGAATTTTGGGGCAAATTTTCGTCGCTCATTGCACGCTCCGGCCTTTTATGCTTCATTTAAGTGCGACACAACACCTTTTCAACAACGCCTCTCTTCCAAAAGATTCCCAGCGCAAGAGCGACTTTCTGGTAAGAAAGGCATAGTTTGGAGACATTATTCATGAGATGCAGAAAACAATTTTTTTCATCAACTGTGGTCACAATTTGTTACGTCGTACCAATGAAATAAGAAAAATTGCATTTGTGGCCATTTTAAATTTTCAAGGGGGTTACCACTCTGTTAGAAATCCAGTCAATGATAAATCTTCAATGTTGATTTAATATGCGCAAATATCATAAGGCGTTAATTTTATATGCGAACTTTTTTTAATGTTTTCTAATAAAAAATGTTTTACAAAAATTCAAAAAGTGTCAAAAACGTTCAAACAATGTCCATGATTGTGTTATGTTAATCCTTATACATTCAAAAAACTACATGCTGAGGGGGGACTAGAGCTTTTTTCGTGCGCATGCAATGCAATATTGTTTCATTGCACGCGCATGAAACATTTTCTAGTGCCGCCACCTACACGATCTCAATGAGTGGAAAGCTTTCTCTAGTTGCTCAGGAGTGTATACATTCTCAAACGACTCAGCTAAATTTACTTTTAAAGCCTCTCTTTTCTCTTTATTTTTGTTATATGGATTATTACTGTCCCATAGAGCAGGATTTTCCTTGTAAAACGCAATTAACCGTTTCTTTTCTTCGTCAGTAAGCTTTTTCTTGTCGTTATTATTGAAATACTGTTTTCCTTTTACCAAACTACTTTCTCTTCTATCAAGTCAAATAAAAAAGCTGTTATTCATCAAGTGATCAAAATTCATCATGAAGAAACTTTTTGTCACACAAAATTGTCGCAGGAGGTGGGTCACAAGAAAACATAACACAATTTTGCTCCATTGAATGAATTTTATCACATTTTTGTCCCGGGAGCAAGGCAACAATATAGATCTGAATCTTTTTTGTTCCAGTGTCCCGGGGCCATTTTTTGAGTTTTTTTGAATGATTTTTGCTTCATTGCAGAAAAAAATTCATCATGTGGCACAAGTATTTTTTACATGCGCATGCAATGGAACAATGTTGCTGAAATCAGCTGACCTTGCGTTTTTCCGTGTTGAAAACGGTATTCGATTAAGCTCCACTACACCATCCACCCCACCATCCACCCCACCACAAAACAAAGGAATTATTATTATTATTATGTACTATATTTCAACAGGTTAACCCAATCAACAAATACACATGTTGCTATCCTTAGGGGACCTGCATAAAATAATCACAAATAAAATTAAAAAAAAAATTTAAAATGGCAAAAAATATATATAGCAAAAACGCTAAAGTAAAGAAAAGATTCAAATGAAATTGAAAATATTGAAAATAAAACCAAGGGAGAGGAAGCGAAATTCAAATTAAAAACAACTTAAGTATAAGCACATAACATCGTTTGAACAAATGGAGGAGAAGTAAGAATTGTGAAGATTTGTTCATAACGACTTTACATGCTTAAACAGTAAGTGATTGAAATTAGTAAATTTAAAATGATAAGTTAGTATTTTTTAAATTCTTCTTGAATAAACTTATAGAGTCTTGGTTTATTGCACTAGTTGGTAACTTGTCCGTGATTTTTGCCCCTTGGAAATAAAAGGACCTTCTAGGAACTTCAGTTTTTACCTTTTGCAGTCGTAAGGTCAACATTTTTCTTCTTGTTTCATAACGATGATTCATTTTCACGAAAGAGTCATCAAATATAGCAGGAGCTTGATGTTTAAAGATTTAAATGAAAAAAGAAGACTAAAATACTTTGAAATCATTAATTTTTGTGAACATTTATTTTGGCGAGTCCAAAACTACGAACTGTATTTGTTTCCATTTTCCTGAACATTTTCTCGAATCAAGATTTTTCAAAAATTTCGCAAACTTTAATTTTCACGAATCGGTATTTCAGAAAAAATTCGCGAACATTTATTTTCAAGCATTTTTTTTTCTCATATGAATTTTGCAGCATTTTAATTTTGCGGAATTTAGATCTCCATCAAATTATGAAAATTTCATGCCATGAAAATGTCTTGCCTTAGCAGGTTAGTAAATATTTTTTTCTAATTTTTCAATTATTTTGGATGGATTCTACTTTGATGATGATGATGATTTTTACAGGCAGTGGTAAACAATGATCTGGACCTACTATAGGACCTACATTGACTTTTATAGATGACCAGCTTCACGAGGAAATATGGTATTATGGAAAATGCATTTTCATTAATTTGTTTTTGTTTAATTTGATATCTGAATGAAAATATAGAATAGATATCTCAAAATACTGTTATTTCCTTTTTTAGCACTTTTTAGCATCTCTTTAACTACATCCCACCTTAATAATAAAATAATGTATTCCTGTTCTCCTTCGGCATCATCGACTTACCGGATCCGGAGGTGTGGACCCTTGGACCCTCGAAATACCGAACTCTGATAAAATCGGATCCTGAAAACTCTTGAATAAGAAGCCAGAAAAACAGAAAAATATTAATAAGTTCAATTTATGTCTTTTTTTAATAAAACACAAGATGTCATGTACGTATATACTGCAAATGACCTTATAACTTCATTTGTCACTTTAAATTCATAAGAAGCGAGTCTTCGGACATTTGAACTGTTCTCATGTGAGCCACTTTTTCAATGGGCGCGTTGAGAAATCGCTCTTAGAAATTCAATTTATCCTAATATTTGAATTGTCTTAGATATTTTTGTTAGTCTTGCAGCTCTGTTCTCATTTTAACTATTTTTCCTCATTTTTATACAGCTTGCTTGCTAAAAGAATAACACAAGAATTGGCAAAATTTTTCTTTTTTTTACCAGGATTTTTTTACCATGATAGTAGCGTTGCGAATTATGTTAACACAAAGATCGTCCTCACTGTGAGCACAGGATCTATCCTATTTATTGAACTAGGTCTAAGTTAGCGCTGACCTTCAAGCCTTAAGGCTCTTGTTTTAATTCCAACTAGCACAACCATTTTCTGGCTGCATTTTCTGTTTGTTTTTCTACGTGGCTGGCAGATTTTTGTAGCTGAATTAAGGTATGGATGAGTATAATAGCAGTACTACTATGATACTATAATTGATCCATGCCTCAATACTCTTAATCTTAGGAATCTGCATACTTTAAACTTAAAGTATATGTGAATTAATCTTTGTGTGGATTTAACTTTGTGGGATGATATTGTGCAGGCCTGAAAATTATTTTCTATGTCAGACAAGATGTCCACCGGTAGAATTGTAAACCCGGTCCAGACATTAACATCATCACAGTGTTTTCTCTGTATATATACGAAGCGAAAAGAACAGTGAAGTATGGGGAACGATTTAACCTGTGAACCCCAAACATAAGACGGATTGTCTTTGGTATTTTATTTACGTTGAACCACACTTGATATTTCTCGCCAGACAAATATGTCCGTTGGTTAGGTTCTTTTGTCGGACAAATACTCTTTTTACGCCGGACAATTTTTGATGTCCGGCACTAATATTCGGGTTGATTTGAGATAAGGAAAACTCATGCCAAGCAGTTCTCGTGCATTTTAACATTCTTTAAAAAAGAAATCAAGTCAACTGACGTAAATATAAAGACATGAAAACAATCGAAACAGCTGTGGATGTCGACATGGCCAAGAAACAATAGAAAGGGATGTTTCGCACAGAAGTAGTCGAAGAACGCCTATTTTAAAAACGGATTTCAACTGCGTTGCAACCGTTAATTAGATACAAAATGTTTTCAAATTAGTAAAAGAACGCCCGGGTGGTTATTAAAAAAAATTCTTTGATAATAATAATGATGAATATATACATAGTATAACAGAAGTGCGAGAGAATGTGGAAGAGAAAAATATATATTAACCACACGCAATAATGTTTTATTCAAATTATTCTCCAAATTGTTAATAAATGCCCTCCTCTTATAAACTGCCCAAAAAAGTTGCAAAAAAAAAGTAATAAGCACCTGCGAATCCTTTTTAGAAAATTGTACTTATTGACAGCTTCTAGGAAAATATTCAGTACAGTTGCATCTCTGTTATTTCAATTACACTTTAAAAATGTCACCATTCTGGAATATCCATCTATACAGCCGTGAAACACTACACGTCATCTTATAAGTGGCCATCCACATACCTAAAAACAAAAAACAGTGAAACATGAGAAAATGAGTGAGTATGACGTTTAATGAAAGACGAATGAATTCTGTAAAACTTCTGCAATTTGTAATATCAGCTACTACTCTCTTGACGCAATGTCTTCCCCTAAGTAACATGTTCAAATGGGTCTACTCTCATCATTGAACCTCGTATCCTTTTTCCTATCCTCGTATTTTATGGCTCTAATCACCATTCTTTCACCAGAGTTTTGAAGAATTGAAGGAACTTCGGGAACTAACACTTATTTCCGAATATTCAGTGTCTCCTAAAGGCAAATCAAATTCTTGCGACGCCGGTGAAGTGTTTTAGAGCTTATACCAAGCATTTCAGCGATGTTTTTCCACTTGAAGCCCCAGTTGCCACAAACTAGTTATCTGTTTTTTTGGTACCACATACTTCTACACCACCTGTTTTTATGAGGGCAAATATAACAAGTACTTTCTTCATGCTCAGTACGATCTTGTAGCAGTTCAACATATGCCTATTCGAGCAGGCTAAACTCCAGGGTATGTGGTCACTTATTTGAGGCTTGGATAAATACTCTAAGTAAACTTCGAACTGCAGGTTATAAATTAAAAATCGGTTCCGTTCTAAGCCTTCAAAGAATGATATTGCAGCAGTAAGTAGTGGACTACAGTCCGCCATTTTGCATTCTTCTTTTTGAGAAACTGTGATATTAAATTACTAAACTACTTGTGACCGGATTAAATTGATTGACAGGTCCAAACCCCCAAAAAGGGAAAAAAAGAAAGAAATAATGAAAATGAACAAAAAGAATTAAATATATACTAGTATCCCATGTAAAAATTTTACAGGTAAATTTTCCCCATGAGTTGCCGCCCCCAACACCCGATATATATAATTATTATTTTAATTTTTTTTTGCTTTCATAATTTTCATTTTTGTTTTCGATGAGTATATTTGTTTTGTTCTGTTTCATTTTATATAATAATATTTTTTTTTAACTGCAAAATTATATTTCATATCTATTTTCTTTTTTTATAATTTCAAATATAAATTTTATGTCAAAATTTTGTCCATTCAGGCGCGCCATAATATTTTTTGTATATCTTGCACATATTCTGGCACTTTGAAAAAACACACAAAATCGAATAGCATAATGGTAATTATAGCTGATTGGTGATTTATTTAATCAGTTTTAAATGTACCAATGGTGGATGCCAAATTTACTGAAGGGAATATATCTTCTGTATTTCCACCAATATCAAACAGAAATCCTCTTGTCTGTGAGGGAGCTAGAGTAGGGGATGAATGTATACGTTTTTTATAATTTTAGTCCTCAAACCTCGCCTCTGACTCCCTCCACAGCAACCCATAAAAACATCTGTGATGTCATCAACATAATTACCATGGCAACCAAAATTTATGCTCACATCACCATAAATTACTAACCCATACTATCTGCGCATGCGTCGATAAATTACTGACACCCCTCCACAATGAAATAATATACCGTCGATACATTGAGTACCTTCGCAGATACTCGACAAGTCTAAAATGTCCTAGTTCTATCCACTAGAAGATTTTGCTATGTTACCAAGAAGTACCCAAGACATGTGGAAAGAATGGAAAAACCAAGTCTCAGTCATCAGATTCAACAGTGGTAAGTACGACCTAAACTTGATCAAGCGGTTCTTTGTAGATCGCCTAGCGTCACAGCATGAGCCGCAAGACGAGATACATAGCGGTAAGATTATGGTGGCGAAGAAGGATAATAGCTACATGTTCTTAACCACTAAGAAGTTCAAATTTCTCGACATCCTAAACTTTCTCGCTACGGGCATGAGTTACGAAAAATGGTGCAAGTCTCTAGAATGCAAGCTGAAGAAGCTAGTGTTTCCGTATGAGTGGCTGACAAGCTATGACAAGCTTAGTCACGTAGGGGCTGTAGACCATAGTGCTTTTTACAGCAGTCTTATCCGAAAAATCTTTTATCTCTCGAGGAGTATGAGCAATTTTGTACAGAGTTCTCCAAGCGTGACTGTGTCACGATGATGGATTGGTTGAGAGAGTACAACCTCTCAGACGTAGAGCCGTTTGTCGAAGCTGTGGATAAGACAAGGCAGCAATACTATGACGATGACATAGACATCTCAAAGGATGCCGTGAGTATTCCTGGAGTGTCGATGGGATACGTGTTGAACAAGTCTCTTCGTCTGAATCCAGATATTGAACTATATGCACCTGGTGATCCGTGTAAGCAGAGATGTGAACCAACTTGTTATAGGAAGATTTGTGAGTTTGTAAACAAGTCAAGAAGGATTGTCAGATATGCCCGAAGAACCGAGCTTACCAAATCCTGCAGACAGGTATGGTAAGTGGTCCTGCTATTGTGTTTTGTCGGTATCACGAGCGAGACGTGACTCGGATAAGATCAAATAAATACATGAGCGGCAAGTTATGCAAGATGGTCTTGGGTCTTGATGCCAATATGTTGTACCCCAGTACTTTGATGCATGACTTTCCTTGTAGTAAAGAAAAGGTGGTCGAGATCGACAATCCTATGGCTGAGCATAGCCTTGAGATGCTGGTGCAAGGTGTAGAAAACGGCTCGTTGTTTGGCTTTGCTGTAGTAGATATCGAGGTACCTCTGGAGTTGTATGAGAAATTCAGCGAGAGGTCTCCGTTCTTTTTTGTTATGGAGATAGAAGACGATCAAATCTCGAAGCATATGCACGAGTACCTGAAAGCTACGGGGAGAAAGCGTATTCGGGGTACACGTAAACTCTGTGGAGTGATGAAAGTGAAGAAAGCTCTGAAATGGTATCTGAATCATGGGTTGGAAGTTACAGTAGTTCACACACTTATCAGGTATAAGCGTGGTAAACCATTTGCGTGGTTTCCTGCAGAAGTCACGAACGCACGTCGTGAAGCCGACAAAGACCCTGATAAACGTGTAACTGGAGATACGGCAAAAATAAAAGCTAATTCGTTCTATGGAAAGATGATAGAGAACGTGGCTAGGCACTGCAACACGACGTTCACTAGAGATGAAAAGAAAGTTGATGCAGCGATGAGATCACCGTTCTTGGAGGATCTTGAGCAGATAGGTGACGCTTATGAGATTCGTCAAGGTAAGCGCAAGGTTAGGATCAATAGAGCGTACCAATGCGGTATCGCGGTATACCAGCTAGCAAAGCTTTGAATGCTGGAATTTTACTACGATTTCCTTGACAAGTATGTAGATCGTAGCGATTTTGCGCTTATGTACATTGATACTGAATTATCGTATTTTGCGATATCTGGAGAAACCATGGAGGAAGTTGTGGGACCAGAGTTACTCGACAACTATAAGAGGAATGTAAAAGATTGGCTAGTGACCGACGAGTATTCTAGTCGAACAGGAGGGTTATTCAAGGAGGAATTTATAGGTTATAGGATGATTGCTCTGACAGCCAAATGTTACTTTGTGGAGGGGAAAGATGGTACCAAGTACTCATGTAAGGGCATGTCGAAGAAACAGAATGAACTGACCTGGAATCGCTACCTGAAGGCTTTACAAGGTGACCTAGACACTGCGCAAAACAGAGGCTTTCGAGTTCATGATCAAGGTATGATAACCTATGAACAGAACAAGCTGGATTTATCAGCCTTTTACGACAAACGTTAAGTGGATGAGGATGGTATTCATACACGACCGCTATGTGATCGATTACCCCCTAAACAGGTACCTCAGTAAGTACCTCGCAAGTACCTATCTTTCATATGGCTATCTGTCTTTTTCAGACTGTAATTTTACTCGTAGTATTTTGGAGATTCCGCCATATAATAAAGCTAGTCATGAACATTGATGAATTTCTTCAGTTAGACATACCCGATACACCATCAGAAGCTCAGAAAAGAGCGGAACTGGCACGTGATATAGAATGTGGTGAACATCTTGGTGGGAAGAAGCCTTGGACAGTGGAAAGATTGAATAAAGTGAGTGTTAAGACTATAGAACGACTCTACAAAAAACGTTCTGAGATGGTAGGACACCGTGGAGAGGATCGCCTGCGGCTTGGTTATGAGCAAGGTGAAGCCATTAAGATGGAGAACGCTCACCCCAATGTTCACCAGCCTGATTTCACCACTAAACTGTCTAATTTGACAGGTGTGAGAGATCTATCTAAGATGTTAGGAGAGATCAACAAAAACCCTCTTATCTTTAGATCCATCACAAACCTATGGATACTATAGGTTCTAACATATACTATAATTATTGTAATTTCCTTTGTCCAGTCGCTCTGGCTGCGATCATCTTTACCAACCTCGATTAAGGAAGATTTGCAAAACTTGCGGAGGACCAACAGCGAGTAAAAATAAATGAACAACGAACAGAAGAAACTTACAAAAATGAAGAATCTGGGTCGAGTAGCGTCGGGAAAGAAGTTGGCGGAGTGGAATCGTAAGAAGAAGGCCGCACTACAAGTATCAGATCAAGTACCTAAACAAGTTCCTGATCATGTACTTAACCAAGTACCTAATCAAGTTCCTGATCAAGTACTTAAGCAAGTACCTAACAAGTCTTTCAGTTTGTATCAACTCGTAGGTGGTGGAGGGGTCTTAGTAATCTTTGTGGTAGTTGGTTTTATATATTTCGAGAGTCGAAAGAAAACGAGGGATTCATCGCTCAAAAACGTGAAAAAATTTGATCGATTCGGAGGTGTGATTGATGTCTGAAATATCTCCTAAAAAGGTATAATAAATGTTAGAAAAGGAAGCTATTGATAGTATCTGGACAACAGTCAGACTCGGTGCTTACACATTGTTGTACGCTTTCGCGGGGAAAAAGATCTTCGTTCCAGCTCACCAAGTGCGAAGATGGATTTATCCGATGCTGGAAAATTCCTGAGTTATCTTGAGTTAGCGGTTGTTACCGATGACTACGCACTCAAGAAAGGATGGTACAAAGACAAGATCTCTACATAGAATAAAAGATGGCAACGTTACTAGCTATAGCTGTCGGAGCAGCTTTAAACGCGAATGCTTTGATTGGTGGGAACAACCTCGTGAATCATGATTCGGGAGAAGAAGCTGAGGAAGAACGACGTTAAAGAGCAAAAGCTGTATTGGAATTTCAAGAAGCTTAGGCGAGGGAAAGTCAAGCGGAACGCGAGAAAGTAGAATGGATAAACGAGAAACTGAGAGAGAGAAACGCAGCGGCTACATACATAAGAGACCTTGATGGAGATGCGCGAATACTACCGAATAACAAAACACCACCTTGATCCTCTACCACCTAAACCAGAATTCAGTGATTTTTATCAACCTTCTGAAGCTCAAAAGACAGGTGAGTTGATCTTTATTGGAGGAGGTCTCTGTATTTTAGGGTTTTTAGTGTATCGCTATATATAAAAAATGACTGAGAAGAACCTGAGTGAGATCTACTACCGACCTGAAAACCTTTGGGTAGGTCACAAGGCTGTTAAAGAGCTTCAGAAGGGATCAGGTTTGAAAAAGAAGGAAGTCTTGCACTGGCTCGTGAGACAGGCGTTATGGCAGATCCATCTACCTCGTCCTAAGCATATTGATTATGCACACTTTTACGTAACCAATGTAAACAAGATACATCAGGCGGATCTCATGTTTCTACCTCATGACAAGGTCTACCAAAATACGTACAAGTACGTTTTGAATGTTATCGACATCGCTTCAGGGTATAAACCGAGAAGACCTCTGAGAACGAAGAAAGCCAGTGACGTTGTCGAGATGTTTGCTGACATCTATAAAAAAGGACCTCTGAAATATCCGGATGAACTCCATGTTGACAATGGTTCCGAGTTCAAGTCGGCAACAAGCAAACTCTTTGGGAAGCATAACGTCAAAATGAAGAGAATTACGACAAAGTACGACCATGAGTTTACAGCCTTTGTGGAAAATTTTAACAAGACTCTGGCTCTGAAATTCTTCAAGATACAAGATGCGGAAGAGATGTAGGATCCAGAGAAAAAGAGTACCACATGGATCCGACACTACCAGAAAAGTGTGAGACAACTCAACAACACCGTGCTTTTGAGGACGGGTATGACGCCAACCAAAGCGATAAAGCTCGAGGAAGTTCCGTTAAAAGTCGAGTTCTATCCGAAGGAAGACGCTTTGGCTGAATCAGGGCTGTATCGCTACCTCTTACAACCAGGTGAGGAACATGATGACACAAGACGTCGTACGACGGACAACAACTGGAGTTGGAAAACGTATTGCTTGCGTGAGATCCTACAGTATCCAGGACAACGTATCTTGTACTACCTCCAAGATGGACCCGAGAGAGCTTTCGTTTGCGAAGAACTTATGCCGATTCCTGAGGATACAGAAGTACTTCCGGACTATGTGAAAGAGTGGTAGTTTTGGATATATAAGTTGGTACCTCAATATGAAGCGTACAAAAGGGCGCTGTTTGTGTCCCAAAGCAGCGTGCAACTATCATGAGGGATAAGTATGTCCGTATAGCTATGCTAGTTGGAGTTGTCTTACAATAAAAAGATGTTACGATTTGAACAACTTGAGGTTTCACGAAAGGACTTTAACTCTAGTGGTAGTGTAGAACTTACCGACATCTACACAATCGACATATCAAAGATTGTTGTAGCAGAGGGTGTCGTAGCGAACAAAACCGATACCAGATACTACGTAGGCTATGAGAAGGAACTAGGTAGAATCATTCCTCTCCACATCAAGACACCTAGGAACTGTCATTCATCAGGTGTATCGAGATATAACGAAGGCTCTACCTGGAAGATGGGATTCAACGTGTTGGATGACAGAGTCTGGTGTGACACTTATATAGCGATCATCAATCGCATCGAAGAGCTTCTTTTTACTACCCTTACAGGTAATCCGATCAGCGCTACGGGTTGGATTAACCCTAAGCTCATCGTGTGGGACGACGATATTAAAACAAAATGTAACGGTGAGGTACCGTTCCATCAAAGCTGCAAGGTAACTGGTGTGCTGAAAATCGGAAGCATATACACGCAGAAAAACCATAATCACTATCTACAAGTGTATCTGAAGGAGGTCAAGTACCAGCGAGTAGACATGTATGAGAGTCTTCTTAGTGAATCTGAAGATGACGACTGTTTCACGATCTATGATGATGTAGGTGTCAGATCTGAGTGCTAGTTGAAGGGTCCGTTATTGTAGGGGGAGGTCTCTACAATAAACATGTCTACCCTGAAGCAGTTGAGAGAAAAGGCGAAAGAACAAGGTCTCCGAGGATACTCTACATTAACCCGAGACGAGGTTGTAGCACTCTTGAGTGGTGAAAAGATCGTGAGATATAAAAGGAACCAGTGCAGTGTTGGCTTCCAAACAGAGTGGAAAGAGTGTCAGATTGCACACTGAATAGAATTGTTTGTGAACTCTCGAGGAAACCACCACCACCAAGAAAAATTCATACGACAGCAGAAGGTGTGGAGATTGATGTTCAAACGGGTGAGATCGTAGGGGTCGAAGTAGCTTATAACAGGTTCAAAGTAGGTTATAACAGGTGTGAAAGATAATCCCTTAGAAGATCGAAAAAAATTTGGAGATCGGGAGATCATCGACATTTCTCAATAAAAGAAGGATCTGGAGGGTGTAGGTTGAACCTACACCCTTGGGAGATCGAAAAATCCGCATGATGTCTTTGGACGCAGAGCGGCACAGGGTGCAGGTTTCTACCCATACCCACGCAAGTTGGCAGTTGTGTTCTTAATAAAATGACGTTATCTTTATTCCATGTCATTCCCGCTAGCGTGATAGAACTGTTTTTTGATGCTGAAAACCAGCCTTGGTTTAACCGTGCAGATCTCGGGAGATTCCTTCATCTTGTTAATGTTAGAGATAACTTTCAAGATATAGAGAAACAGCATTTTTCCTCTAGAAGTAACCTTGAACAGGGTCGGCATGGTATGCCGCCCCTCGGGAGATCGAAAAATCCGTATGATGTGTTCGTCTTCTTAGAAGGTGCTCTTGAGATCACAGTGCGCTCCAATAAACCCTTTGTAGAGCTTACAAAGTGCCTCGTACAGAAAGGAGTCCAAAGGATCGTGCAAGAGAAGAACGAAGCACAGGTCCATCTTGTGGAAGCCCGCACTGCATTGGCTCTGCGCGATGATGATCTTGCAGAAGCTCAAATAGCACTTGTAGAAGTTCGAAGTGATCTCACAGAGGTGCAAACTCTGAACAATACTCTCCAAGCTGAGAGGACAGAATGTGATCAAATGATCACTGAACTTGAAGAACGCTATGTACCACATCGGAGACCGATCGACAACATTCTCTGTGTTTTCAAGAAGAATGGCATCAACAGGCATCCGTACTACATGATACGATGCCAGCGGAGGTAACTTAGGAAGACATTGAATGTACTAAGAACAAGGTATCCTGAGATGGAAGAGCTCGGCGAATGTGAAGACGCCAACGCCGTACATGCATGGTACCGGTTCCGAGAAGATGTTCTGGGTAGAAACAATTTCAGGAGAAACCACTTTACTCTACCAGACGATGATACGCGAGAGTTGTTCGAAGATATGATCGATATCGACATGTAAAGTTTTGTGGCTTTATCAAGCTACAAAACATAGGGAGGAGGTGGCTCATAGACTATGTAGCAACTGCACCTGGGGTATTGGAACCAGTTACGAGCTTTGTTGCAATCTCTTCACGACCTTGTTTTCTCCCAAGCTCTCTCTGGTGATCGTAGAGCTGCTTGATTGCTTTACTCGACCTGAACCGCAGTTCTTGCTTCTTACTCAAGTAACGTTGCTTCTCTGCTATAATGCGACTGAATTCATGATGGTCGACACTCCCATCTTCTATGCTCTTCGAGATAAGTATGATCAGACCGTCTAAGATCGTCTGAGCAGCCGTAGCGATATCACGATTTTTCAGTCTTTTCACATCGAAAACAGAGACACTTTTCTGGATCACAATCAACACCAGGTTCAAGACAAGAGTCGCCACACACATCGCGATACTCATCGATGCATCTATGTCAGAGAGTAGGCACACGATTTTTCCGCTTACTACTACTACTACTACTACTACTACTACTACTACTACTACTACTACTACTACTACTACTACTACTACTACTACTACTACTACTACTAATACTAACTTTTTTATAGTCGCGATAATTTATAACCTTCGGTTTAAGTCTCTGAAAAGAACATTTGTTCACAACAACAGTCATTCTGTGAAAATCGGAAAGTCCTGTCTCCACCCCACAGCTACTCTGAAAACTTCTTGGAGTATTTGTAAGACAGAGATCGATACAGGAAGGAAAATCACTCATAGTCCTATTTGAAATTTCAGCATTAAAATCACCTAATAGCAATACGTGATCATATTTTGGTACAATTAAATCCAAGGTTTTAGACAGTGCGTATAGGTGGTTTTCTATATTACGGAAATGGTTATTATAACTACAACATAAAACCCACTTTTTCTTGTTGATAGTAAATTCAACATAAAAGGCTTCTATTGGTATACTTTCCTTTAAAATAAGTTTTGATGGGATACCCTCTCGAATAAAAAGCATTATTCCACCTCCATTGTTATTACGATCAAGACGTAGGGGTGCGTTAAAGCCATTTATTAAAAATTGACCCTTTGGAAAGGAATTGTCAAGGTTTGTTTCAGAAACCATGAGGAAATCAATATTATCTTTTATAAGCTCGGTCAAGCAATCAAATTTGTTTCTAATCGAGTTTATGTTTAAATGGGCAATAATAACCTTTTTAAAATTACTTTTTCGAATATTCTTGAGCCTAGAAGCACATGTCAAAACATTAGAATCAAAAGTACCAAAATGATTGATATTGTGCATGTCACTTCATTCAGATAAATTATTTAAATATGTACATAAATTATTACGTAACAAATCATTACCTTTTTTGTTTAGATGCACTTTACTTCTGTTAATATGGATAGACTTTATTGTTGCAGAATGATCAATATAACCGATATTATTTTCCTTGCATAAATCTTTTAGATTTTCATTCACTTCTTTCACTTTTCCAGAGAGCACAACGCTCGCCGCGTTTAGAAAGTAAGAGATATACGTAGCAACTATAGTGTAGCGTGATAATTTACGTTCCAGAGACGTTCTGTTCGCTATTTCCTTAGATAGGAACGCTTCCGTCTCCTTGATGGTTTGAAGTCTATAGTTTTGCGTTTGTAATGTCGGGCCGTCTACACCATCCTCCGGAGCACTAGGCAAAACAGGATATAGCTTCTCAGTGTTTAAGTCATACATTGCCATATGTTTATTTTACCAATAGTTTCATTCTAACATCAACCTCGAGATCTTTGTCATTCTCATCACTAATCCTGAAGGTCAAGGTGTCTGTCGGATATTTCAGCTTAGCGATGTATATAGGATTTAAAATATACTCGTATACCATATGATCACCGTACTCATACTCTCCTTTAGCAAGCTCAAAATGGTGTAGAGTGTTCGTGAGCGATGTATTTTCCATCATGGTGTACAATTCGATTTCTTCGCAGTGTAGACGGAGCGCTTTAAATGTGTTGTTCTATAATATCCAGCTGTGAAATGTTGTGTACAGGCATCGTTAATCCTAGAAGGTTTAATAATCCAGGCTCAAATACAGCTCGATATCCCTTTGAAACAGATAAGGTTAGAGTCCCATCTGCATTTTTATCTACGTATGCTGTTTTGTTGCTTCTCGAGTTTATATTTCTGAGGATAGTTGACGATGTGTGAAGACCTTTTAAAAAACCAATAATTGTGGGATTCGGATCGGTAGCTATCTGATCTTTCGATGTGATTACACGAGAATCTTTATCTAAATTAAACCATCGCACTATAACCAAAGCATTATACAAGTACAACCCAGTCCCCGCTTTCAAGGTGAGAGGTAGTTGTGTTTTATCGAGGCTGTTCACATACATATATTCCTGCATTTATTATATGAAGAAATGAGTAATCTTCTAAGCTTTAACTCAAAAGTGAGATATATACCAGAGTATGGGAAACCTAGCGTCTTAATACCCTCAGAGGAACTATGGAAACAACGAATTGTTGTTGATCAAGATAGATCCTCGTTCACTGCAAACTTTCGTAATATCTTCCTACCATTCCAACCTGAAGGCGCGATAGATCGTTTCGGAGAGCCGTTAGACTTTTACCTCGGACAACTCTCCTTCGGTTTCTGGGTGAGCACCGCGGGATGTGGGATATCCACCTTTCATCTTAATCACAAGGTTCCGATGATCCGATCTATTTTCCGCTTTCACGTCTACCAACAAACGTCTTATTCTAGAGGAAATGGAGGTACCTCTACCAGCAGATCTTACCTTTAATCCAAGAAAAAATCCATACAAGGAGACTACTTTCCGAAGTATTTCTAGAGAATTTGGTATCATGCCAGAACCTACGTATTGGCGATATCTCTCACGAATTCAGATTGGTAAGGATAACCTCAAAATGTGGCTCGAAATTCATGTCGACGGATTAACTCGCGCGGGAGTGCAGAGGTTATCACAATCTATACGATACTACACCTATCTAATCTTAGAATCACAAGCGAGTGCTAGATCAAACATTATAGGTGATACAGCACGTACTTTGCATGCTCAAAAGATCTTTACGTCTTCTCTAGAAAAGATCATTCTGAAGAAAAATACTACACAACAAGAGATCACAGAGTTCCAAAATGTTCTGAAGTACGCTAGAGCAAAACCAGATTTTGGTGTTGCTTTAGGAACTTACCTTATACCCAGCGACTTGAAGTTGAAAAATCTCGATGATGTAACAGATTTCAGTATAAAGTTAGTTAGTGCGAAGCATATTGGAGCGCTGTCGATTCCTCCTCAAGATGTGGAAACACCACATCCTCCAAAAACATGACGCCTTCAAAGGTAAGAGAACTACTGGTTTTCATTCAACTCATGATGTTGTGGAAACACCCAAACTTGGTATAAAAGTAACTAGATTCACCAAAGCAGCACAACAACATGAAGAGGAAAAGCAAGCTTTAACTATCGCTGGACTATCACTTATTGCGCTTGGAATTTACTTTTCCAACTAACTAGTTTCCTACCAAACCTAGTAGGAAAACGATGAGTAGCCAGACGTTTTCACCTAATATCATAACTCCCTTCTTCAGAAAGCTTAGTAACCAGCTTACGACGCTTCCAATGATACCAGGTAACGCAGCTCCAAGCTTTGCACCAAACTTTCCGAGTAGTCGTCCAAGAGCTTTGAGCTGCTTTTTCAGCCACTGCTGAATACCACCTTTTCCCGGTGGTTTTCCACCTCCAACTATCGTCGTCGTACCTCCGGTTAACGAAGTTACGATTGTAGATATAACGAGTCCGAGCGCTGTTATGATTGCCGTAACCGTAATACCTTGCTCCCGAAAAAGAGTTCGGAGTTTCTCACCTAGCGACGTGTCACTATCCGCTATCTTGGTGATGCTCTCTTTTATCCGTGAGATCTGTGATGATTTTCGTTTCTCGGTTCTTTCTCGCTCTTCACGCAGTTGTTCAAGTTTTTCTTTCTCCTCTACATCTTCAGGATCTAAATCGAGATCTCGCTGTGTTTCTGATATCTCCTGATCTATCTCCTCGAGTTGCTCATCGAATATCTCGATCTTCTTACCAAGATCCCGCATCTGAATTCCATCCTCAGGTTGTAGAGGAGTGCCTAGTTCAAGCACATCTTCAATCGATGTCTTTCCAATAACTTTGATGATCGTCTTCTTACCCAACCACTTTCCAGTACGTAAATCGGTAATATTGCGCCAAATCCCATTCTTGTAGTAGTGGAACCGAGGAACGCCTTTTTATTTCGAAAGTTTAAACTTTCGCAGATCTACAAGATTCGAATAGCCTTCAACGTCAAGATAGTCGTACAGAGATAGTCGTACATCCACCTGTATCTCTTTCGTTGAGGTGGATACTTGCGCTTGAGTAACATCCGCTCCACTCGGTTGTATGCTATCGTACGTTTTACTCATAAAGGATGCCTCCTCGTCTTCACCATCCTCATCCCATTCATATCCGATATTATCGAAAGTTTCCGTCATTTCTGATATAAATAAATGACTTCGTATGGAAAGAGTTTAAACCCTAGCAAAAACTATATGACTCGTTTTGGTCTAAAGGCACCGAGACAGCATGTCAGAATCTCACATACACCAAGCACCATCGATCAGAACCAGGTCTTGCATGTAAGACTACCAAACTTGGGTGCGAATGATGTCATGGAACCCGAAAGTCTGAAGCTTACTTTCGATTTTGAAGTGAAGAGTACAGATACAGGCAGGTATATCGTGAACAATCTCGGAAAGAGTTTGGTTAGCGAGCTTAAAATCGAATACGAGGGGAATATCGTACAGTCGATCGCTGACGTCGATGTCTTCCAGCTTTATGCAGATTGGTGGGCTTCAGAGAAACGGAAACTTCTCAAGATCGAACAAAGGGTAGATGCGGAAGAGGATGTGATTAAACTTCGAGTTAAAACCTCTGGAGCAAGTGGTAGCGCGAGTGAAACAGCGTTGGCTAATGCCCATGGAAACAGATTCGCGATACCCTTGTGGGAATATTTCGAAGTCTTGAAAAACCTACAGTTTGTACAGCTTGACGATCGGCTCAGTTTTCAACTGAAATTTGCACCTATGAAATGTGATCAGAGATGCTGGAACAGGAAGCGGAGCCTCAAAGAAGGATCCTGATGGCACCTATACCATATCTTCCATCGCTTTGGAATTCGATAAAGTAGAAGATGGAGAATTCAAGGAAGTAGTCAAGACTGCTTCCATAAATAGATCTTTCCCCTATGTCAGAGTCTTGAGACATGGCAAGATACCTCTCAAAAAGGAAGACACCATGTTGAACATACAGGTTAACATACCAAGTAAGAAATTAAAGTCTATTTTGATGCTCTTCATTGAACCTGGTAATCAAAAAGCTTACGCTTTCGACAACGAAAAGTTCTACAATCCGAAAATCTCAAAAGTAGACATCACGGTAGAAGGTGAACCAAATCAACTCTACACACATGGTTTGCTTCCGAAAGATATGTATGAGAATGCCTGGCGATATTTCAGCGCAGATGAACATACGAGTATAGCACCAGCAGACTTTTACAACACGAGTTACTCACTGTTCATTGATTTTAGAAGCACACCTGACAACAAGCTACATAGAACAGGGAGACAACTCAAAAACACGAGTGATTGTGAGACTTTGGCGATCACGAAAAAGACAGAAGCTCCAGGATCTATCAACTGTTACCTCTACGTCTTGCAAGATGGATAAGTTAACTTTGAAGATGGGCGTTTCGAGAGCGTTGGCTACTAAAATAAATGAGCTATGTAAAGGAACCTTGTACAGCAATTTTCTCTGGGCAGACTGGATGTGGGAAGACAGAGTTGGTTCTCCAGCTTCTACAAAACCAGTTCAAACATCACTTTGACTACATCATCATCATCTGTCCTACTCTCAAGTAGAATGATACCTATAAATCATGTCAAGCCTTGTGGAAAGATGATGATATTTTTCTAGTTGAATCTACACCAACAAGAGGATTGTTTGATTGGATCAAGAAATTCTCGACTCTCTTACAAAACCAAGAGACACTTGTCATTGTTGACGATTTACACAGTTTGACGATCTCAATGTGACCGCCTTTAGCTGCATACAGCATAGCCCTATTATAAGCTGTCACACCCCACTATTTACACAGTTTGACGATCTCAATGTGACCGCCTTCAGCTGCACTCATCATAGCCTCATCATAAGTCGTTGCACCCCACTCTTTACACAGTTTGACGATCTCAATGTGACCGCCTTCAGCTGCACTCATCATAGCTCATCGACGCATGCGCAGATAGTATGGGTTAGTAATTTATGGTGATGTCAGCATAAATTCTGGTTGCCATGGTAATTATGTTGAAGACGTCACAGATGTTTTTATGGGTTGCTGTGGAGGGAGTCAGAGGCGAGGTTTGAGGACTGAAATTATAAAAAGCGTATATACCGTAATGCATCGCCCGGGGCGTTTATTAAATTTTTGAAAAATTTGAGGGGGCGTTTATTCGAGGGGGGCGTTAAAAAGAGGGAGGCGTTTATTAAATTTGTTGTCACTGGTAAAAGACACAGAGAAGTTGGTTTAGTCGTTCCTGCGAAACTCAGTTTCGAAACTCAACAAAAGTCCTGTGCAGAAGTACTTGAAAAGGAACTCCTCAAGCGGAAAAAACTTTTTCAACATTAACTCTAAAATTTAAAAAGAAAGGATTGTACAGAAAATTTCTTGTATTTAAAAAATCAAGAAATATACGTCATAACTTGTCTCAAATAAACGCCCTTTTCATTATTAATGTTTCAAATAAACGCCTCCTTTTAGGAGGGGCGTTCATTCGAGGCGGGCGTTTAATAGAAGGGGCGTTTATTAAATAATTTCAGTTTTTTAGGGGGCGTTTATTCGAGGGGGCGTTTAAAAGAAGAGGGGCATTTATTCGATGCATTACGGTATTCATCCCCTACTCTAGCTGAGGGCATCTAGTTTATATTATGTTTGTATACTAAAAAGACGCCACAACCGACTAAAACATAGTATTTTCTGAAACTTTCTTAAAATATTGAGCAACATAAGATGAACTCTCCTGAGAATTCTGTAAAAAAAAATTTGTTTTGAATTTTAAAAATTTAGCCAACTCCATTCACGCTGTGCGCCTGAGCACGAGGTTGTTATATTCGTGATGATGTACAAAACCCAACCTTAGATCAGACATAGAATAATCTGGAATCTATGGATTGACATTTTCATTAAAAATTCTATTCCTAGGTGTTCTGCTTACAGGATCCCCAGGGATATTCTTGGTAGCATGTTTTCTGCTGTTAATGCTGAGAACAAAGAGACTATTAATTATGTGCGGTGATAAAAGCAATCCAGAAAAGGAGGGAACGAATCGACGATGACCTACGAGCGATGAAATTTAGGGAGTAACCAGAATTTAGAGCAACGAACGATGAGACTTATTGCCGCAGTGAAAACCAAGCTTTATGGATCATAGATTGACTTTCTACTATAAATATAAGGTACTTGGGGTTATTATGAGACAGTGTGCCGCCAGTCTCGATCAACGGCAAGGAAAAACAATTTTTGAATATTAAAGACCTAGTCGAAATAAACAAAAAATGTAGAAAACCTTTTGAGAGTGTTAATCTACAAGATGCAATCATTAAACGTTTTGATTGAAAGTCTCTCGTTTTCGTTTGAAAGAACGAGGCATTACATAACCATTATCTCGTTTAATCCAGACAGAAATAACCAAGTTTTCACCGTAGACTAATGATGATCGCATCTTGTTGCATTAACCTATACTTTATAGGAAAGTCAATGAAGTGGATTCTCACTAGACGAATTCGTGGCTAGTTTGGATCGGTGCATGCGTAAACATGTTTGCTTACTATAGTTATGGCGAAATTTTTAGCGGCGAAGTAGTAGAAAACATTTTTACTTTTTCGCGACGAAAATTTCGCCCCAATCGGTGCAAGCAATTTTGTGCTGTGTGAGCGAAAATTGGCATATTTTGCATTCAAAAAGGCCATGTTTATTCTCTTTCAGGTATTTTTTCATCGAAATTGTAGAATTCGGCGGAGAATACCACGTATCCGAGAATTCGTCTAGTGTAAACTCCGCCTTAAGGTGAGTGTAACGTCTTTTGAGCATAACTTTTTATATCGCTTATTACAGCCATGATTTTCATTTTTTTCCAAAAACCAACTATGTCATCTGATAAAAAATAAAATGATGTTTAACATGGATATAGTTTTATTTTATAAACATTTTCGGTTTTTTTGAAAACTTTACATCAATAAAATTTGATTTCTTTTGAAAAACCTGTTCCCTGTTATATTTTACACCATTCTACATACTTCTTACTATAAAAACTATAATGTTTTACTATAAATCAATAGCTGTTGTCGTTTTGTTTTTATTAATACTTTTTAATTTTTGTTTATATCTTTTGAAAACCCCTTTTTAACCTTTTTTGGGGTATAACTTTTGCAGGAAGGAATTAAAAAACAAACATTAAAATCGCTTTGAATCTCCTCCACTGGTTGTCTCAAATTTTGAGACTGGAGTTGAAGATAGATGTCTTAGAAAAAACATTTTAAAGATTTTTTCTTTCGAGTCAGGCTTGCTATAGCCAGGCAGAGGCCTCCACTCGCTATGCTTCTCTGCAGAGCACAAAGCATTACACTCGCCCTAATGGCAACGTTATTCCGTTTGAAAGGTTTAGATGACGCGATAAAATCTTTACGTCACAAAATTGCATATTTTGTGACGTAAGATTTACATAGATTTGTAAATTTACATATATACCGACTGGTGGCCTTGTGGTAGAGTGCTCGCCTTCATTGCGGGAGGTCAGGGTTCAAATCCTGGCCGAGTCATGCCAGCGACTATAACAGTGTGAATCGATCCACTCAGCTTAGCACTCACTTTGAGAGCGGGATTGATATCTAAGGGGGTTGTTTGCTTGAGCGGTTGAAGCATACTTGCGGCTTCCGTAGCCCAAATGGGGGCTTCAAATGCTCTGGGACCTCCTCCGCAGGACCCTCATTGATAACAGTTCTATCAGAACTGTAGAGGCTATCCTGGGTAAACATTAATAATAATTCAGTCGATTTTCATGTTCTATTTCTCTATTCTGAGTTTGATTACAGCTTTATTTGTACAAAAACCTGTAACATCTTTATTTGTACTTGTCGTTTCACAAACGAAATGTCGATTTCAATTGAACAGAACTTGTTCAGAGCCTTAATTCGAAAAACGCTTCCGCATTATATTTGTTGACTCAAAAAGGGATGTAGCATGCAATGAGACTGACTGACTAAATGAATAAATGATTCACAGTTTCCAAAGATAATGCTAATGATATTATTGCAGAGTAAACAAGGGCAACAACAATCAATCTCGAGGCCAGGGCCATTTTTTTCTTGTCTGTGATATGAAAAGGTCCTAGCATCAATTTCACTGCATGTGAAGTTCATGAAAAACTTTTCTTAGAAAAAGCGTGTATAAAATAAAATCTAGTAAAAACCATACAATAAAAACACATAAATCATGAACGTACTCCTATATACTCCTAGAGGTTTTAAATAAAGATTCTACAAGTCATTCAAAATTAAATAAAATCGATGTTTGACAGATGAAGGGAAAATTAAGATGAAAATAAGTAAAATTGTTTTGAATGAAATCATAAATACACAATATAAATAAAAACTTCTAAAAATGTTTATTTAATCAACAAGACTGCATTTTTTGGTGTACTTAACAAGCTTTCCTCTGTAAGCTAAAATAATGATCTTATTTCCAATTATCAGATACCACATAAACTTTCTTGGTGACACTAATTCATTTGAACACATTTTTGTATAATGTATTTAAAACTATCATACTGACGTAGCAGGATACTTCTTTATATTAACTTCTTTTTGGCTATAGTTGTCATAATCAAAGTTGAATGTATGCCTCTTGTCTAAATTATCACCACCAAATGTATGTCGGCGATTGCGTTTCTTGATAAAGTCTTTTGATTTCAGTGAGTACTGATGATGGAATGAGTCACTTAATCGTTTTAATTCAGAAGCTATTTGAGAGGCTTCAATAGATAATGGAGCTGAGTTTGAACGTCTACGCCGTTCAATACTGAATGTCCTGAGCATTGAATTACTTCTCAAATCGGTCACTGATTTTCCTTTCTCTTCCTTTTGGCAACATGACTGCAATCTACCACTTGCAGTCTTTACATAGTGTATAGAACGTTCTTTGTCAGGTCCACACTTCTGATCACCCATATCATGTTTAATATACTAAAATATAAAGTCAGTTTGTAACATAACGAATCTCCAATTCTTCCAATGAAGTTAGATTATTCATTTAAAAACTTCTTTAATAATTTTATTCACAGACAAAACATGAATCACTCATAAAGGGGAATCATACAGGGTGTATCGTTACAATTTGATACAATTTTTTACAAAGGAGAATTCTTTGCAGGAAAATTAATTAAGGGTTTTAGTTTTTTAATTTTCTTTGGTTGCATGACAAAGTTTTGAAGCTGCTCATGCTGCATGGTTGAGCAATCCATTCTATAAATTACACTAATCAACTATTTTTGTTGCCGCTTGGTAAAATTTTAGCTGTTGTTAAAAGAGATTTTTTAATCTCCTTAACAGATCCAGGTTATAATCCATCCCCCTTTGCGGGCAAATGTGTCTAAGGCTGAGGGAAGTTACTTTTTAGTTTACTGTTGACCACCCACATCTGATGGGATAGCCGCCCGGCCGGAGTGTATTTTCTAGAGATAATCAATGTTTGTCAGATTTGTGAAATTCATGTCGGACCAAAATAGACATTAACCGTACAGATTAAGCCTTAAAGCGAATAAGAAAAAAACAGCTTTGAAGTATTCGAACTAAAGACTATCATAAAACAAGATGAAACTCAAACCGAATAAATTCATCTTTTATTCGAATTAAAAAGACAATGTCAATGATCTTAAAATATCCTATTATTATTATTATTAACGAATATTTATACAGGATGAAAACATCAGTTCCGTAATATATACATAAACTGTTATAAATGTTTGTCCTGTATATTTCATGTACAGGTAGATGTACCTCAGAATGTTGTGGTATCCCCTCAGAATGCCATAAAGAGAAAAACACCCCATAATTAATAACATACTATTATCGCTATACATTTCAATCGCTCAATTGAGGAGGGGGGATCCCTCATATCCCTTCGTATTTCATATTAGCGCAATTATTGAGAGATCCCCTCGATTGCAGGTCCCCCCTCCTCCCCCCTTTTCCCGACCCTCTGTTGTCTCTGTTATATCCTATCTGTTGTATTTTGGACCCCTCTCCTCTAGTATACCATAATAAAAACACTCTCCATACATGGAGTTTCAGAGGGGGAAAAATTAAGAGAGAGTTTTGAACCTAGAGAATTAGATTTTTTAGATAGCTATTAAATCGAAATATAACGGGAATAAAGAAAATATTTTCGCTTTTATGTGATATATCTTCTTATACTAATACGCAATCTTGCTTTTTTCTTACCTAACTTTAAAGAAAGAATGTTAGGTAAAATTTCTCGGGAAGTTCGTCAATGGATGTTTGTTTTTCCGTATTAGTATAGGGAGAATAATACATAGCAGAATAAAGATTTGAAAGATAAAATAGTCTGAGAAGATATTGTTTTTGTTAGCTTTAGTTAATAGGGAAATGTGAAGGTATTTTCTTAGATTTCAGAAGTTTAATGTGGTTAGGTAGGAGTATACGTTGTATTATCTCTTTTCTAAATCTCTGAACATTGGAATTTTAACTTTTAGTTTAACTGTATAACTTTAGAAATCTCTAAATAGGCCAGATAGCACTGAAAAATAGGGATAATAGCTTAAATATGATATAATTCCAACATTTTTTGTATATACACACACTTATCATGGCAGCATTGCGTGTAAAAACAATTTATGGAGAAAAACTGTAAAATGTTTTTACACGCTACACTAGTGATGTAATATATAACTTAATAACTTTACTTACTTAAAAACTTTTACACAAGGAATCCTTCTAACATTTATTGCAGAGGAGAAGCTCCTTCTCGTAAACAAAACAAAAGAATAAACACCAACAACAAAACAAAAACTTGGTCGGTTCTGGGAGGTTTTGTTTTTGTTTTTGTGTTTTTTTTGTGATTCCATGTAAAAAGAGTGCTCAGGTTTACCATTATATTAGTGAACAGCCCCTTAACGTAAAAGTACTATAACAAATTAATAACAACTGTTATGGTAAGTGCGTCCACAAAGTTTGCTTCAATAAGTTTGACATTCTCCACAAGCGCATTCTGTAATCGTGATAAGTGAGTAAAGTAAAAACCAAAGCTCTCTTTACAGTGCAAAGCTATGATTGGATTTCTCAGACAAGCTGGTGTAAGAAAAGCACATGTAAGCTATTTGACAAGACGTTTTGGTAGCAATGAATCAGGAGGAAAGAAAGAAATGGTATGTCACTGATGTTCTTATTTTGAACACTTGCCTTTTGACCCTCTGGGTAAAACATTTTTGCCGATTCATTTCTCAGTAAGTTGCAGTCCACCCGGGCATTATATAGAAAAAGAACTTGTGAATTAAAAACCCTCATTAGGTTCCTTTACTTCTGTAGCCTGTATCATAGAGACTTACCTACAGTAAATAATAAAACAAAAGCACAAATATGGATCATACCTCTTCTTATATGTCTACAAAGTTATATTTAACGACTTTTAACTAATCTAACTTTAACATACGTTCTTGTCTATCTTTCTTTTTCTTCTTATTGTTTCTTCGTCAACAAACGTACATGTAAACATTTGATGCAACTCCCCCAATACTAATACGCATACAGATACCGAAACCGTTGCTACATTTGTCTATTAAACAATTTTTTCGTTTTTTCATTTTTTTGCTGAGGACTTGCAGCCAGGGCTTAAAACTCTTATAGTATTAATGTGTAGATATATACGATAAGTAAAACATGAGCCGACCAGAGAACCTGTGCCACCTGCTGAACCAAAGCAGGCGGGTGGTTTCCGGTGCTTGGTTCTGTGGTGGTTTCCTGCTCAGTTCCATATGGAACAAGTCATTCACCTATAGACACCATCTTCTAGAACAACTGTGTTCTTATAGTAGATTTTAGATTTATTAACTCGTCATTACAGTCCATGTCCAGAGACGCGCGATCAGAAGTGCAGGTGCACATGATTAGATGATTGAAAAATTGCACATGATGTTTTAGTCTACCCTATCACACTTGCAAAGAGCATTCATATCTTCAGTGTTTCAGTTATTTGTATAATAGAAAAAATATTTTCTAAAACGTTAACAATAAACTGTTGTTTGTTTCATGATCATATCATCACACTTTTAGTCTCAAAGGCTTCTTTTTCTCTCCATTTTTAACACGCTTCGTTTACGCTCTGCTATCTCCTCTTATGGCTGTTTACATTAAAATCACCAGCGTAAAATACAGAGTGAATAGATACGACAGTCGCGCATGCAAAACTGTCAATTTTGAAACTACAGCACATGCAAAACTAACAATATGAGTGCAACGTCGCTTATGTTCTGTTTTCTTCCTTGTAGGGGCTGCCATTATAATTTGTTTTTTTTATGAATTTTATATTTTATGAATTTTGTCCAAATTTTTCTTTCTGTCCCAAATTTTCTCCCTTAAAAGATATTTTTGTCACAAAAAAGATGTCCAGAATATAACAAACATTACACTTTTCTGAAGTTGAGTATGGAAATTGGCTTTAGGTGACTTACTAATGTTTTTATCTATATTCTCCAATTCACTATGACAAAGTACACTAGAAACTCCTTCCATCACAGTGCCATTTATTTATTGTGTGAAACTTTATAATTTGGTATTAAAATGACCAAAAGGTTAAGACGTTTTTATTGGACATATTTGATTCTAAAACAGTATGTCATAGACATTGTGGCGATCTTAAGCTGCAAATCCACAACTTGGTTTGTCAGATTGGACATAAACTAGTACTAAAATGATTACTCGATGAATAACACTTACCGATTAGATATAGAGTAGATTCAGCTTTTTTCTGAGCAGATTTTTAATGTATTAAACTTATGAATCGTAAATTATTAAGCCACATGGAATATAAATTTCAGCACACTGTAACCTTCCTATCGATATTTCTTTAGACTGTGCCTCACATGGTTGGAGCCCTTGCTGTTATTGGCACCTGCTTACTTGGTTTGCCAATGTTGCTTATGGTGACAAGAGAACGACCTACTGAATCCAAATAATGGAAAGATTGAAAATTAGTACAGACTGTTTATATTTTTATGTTTGTGAATTCGAAGAAAGTTCTAACTGATATTTTTTCATTGTTTTTACTACAAACTGAAACAAACAATAACTGAAAATCAATGATATAGAAAAACCTCCTGGAAACTCATTTTCGCACCCACTTTTTTCATTGAGATCTTTCATGTCTTTTCTTAATGGCCACTCTTATTTGAACCTAATTCGAAATTTAATCTCCCACCATAATTGATTCTTGTTCTGTGCGACATCAGTTGTGACAAAATGTAAACACATCATTGCGTTCCCAAAATGAAGGTGACACTTAGGGGAAAATATATCGGTAACCAATGGTAATGACGGCACTTGGGATCCAAATCGACCCCCAGACACGTAACAAAAATTTTATGACGTCACATCAAGGCGTGAGAAAAATATTTTTTCAACGATATCTACATAGCGGCTAGTGCTGACACGAGTGCGAGTGATCGCAGGTGGGATTATAGTCATTAGTTAATTCCCTGGCCTGTAACTCCATTGCAACAACTTATTGTTAATTATTTCTTTAACCTTTAAATAGGCAAACTGTTCGGTCCTACTTTCGATTTTATTCCCTCCTTTTCTGTTGTCCCTCTCCCCTTCTTTTGGCCTTAGTTTCCCACTTAAAATTTCACCAATTCCCTGGTGATGAAAATCCAAATCCAAATCCACAAAAGATTTCCTGGATGTCTAAAAACAGGTATATAGCTACAGTTTATGACTTGTCGTTATGTTATATGGGGTTCCCCCTGTTTGTGGTTTCTTGTGTTAATTTTAAGACTTGTTTACTCTCCTTATTTTAAGAACAACAAAAACATTTGTATGGTAAAAAGACACTTTGTTTTGTGCTCAATTTGGAAAGGGGATGTTTGAAATATGAAGGAAGAAATATGTTCGAAAATGCAAAAAAAATAATTAAAAAAAAAAATAGAATTTCAGTTCTTCATAAAGTTTTTGTTACCACCACTTTTTTCACTGCCAAAAATGCTGTTTTAGTTGTTGAAAGTTTCTTATTAATGGTCCCTTACTTGGAACAGATTATGACCAACATTATGTCAAAATAAACTACACACAAATCGCAGTAGCACAGTATATCGGTGTATTAGCCATTTCGTTATGCACTAATTTTTTTCTATTGCTGTCTTATAAATTTTACTCCCAAAAATAAGACACAGCGAATCGGAGAATAAAAGACTAACAGATAAAAATCTTTAGGTGTTTTCATGAAAAATTCATTCCTTCACACACGCGTAAAGTTTCATTTGAACTGGTACTGTATATACCAAATATATACCTTACGGTGGTGATAAGAAAATTTCGCTGGAAAACATTTCCCGTGTGCTTGAAATTAGCCGTAACCATGGATACTTATCTTTAAAAATGTATTATAGCCAAAACAAAAACGAAACATCCATCCGAAATACTGGGTTTTAAACTTTGCCAAACAAAGTAAATAAAAACGTTCAAATAACAAACTAGAATAGTTAATAAGAAGGTCGTTTAATAGAGTTAAAGCAAGAACTGCTTCTAACTAAATAGATTTGCGTTCGTTTTGGAACGCAGGTCGAACGTATGGCGAACATTCTAGCGCTCACCTACAGTGTGTATCAAAAAGAGTTATCCAAGAACTTTCAAAGCTTATTTTTCAGCGAATAGTTGTGATATGATTTAACTTTTTATATGAAACGAAAGCGCTGGTTGAGATCTATCCGAAAATATAACTTTTTTTCCAAATAAATCTTCAAATCAAGAGTTATTGAAGAAGAAAACATTTATCTACCTCATTAAATCCTTAAAGATCAATTAAATCAAGTTTTAATTACATAATTGCCTGTTGTTTTAGCAAGCGAAACCCTTTGATTTAATAACGATATTTTTGGGAGTTAAATTCCCCGAATAACTTGCATAAAAAATGTGTGAAAAAAGATTGCTCAGATTTAAAAGTGTAGACACACGCAGTGAAGTGTATGCATATGAAAGATGGTTCATTTAACTGTTGAACAGAGAACATTTCTGGTTACCCGTTTTTTGGAAACAAGAAATTACGATCTAGTGGCTCAAGAATTCCAGCAAAGGTTTCCTCAAAGACCAGTTCCACACAGGAAAACAATACAATGGAATGTTAGAAAATTCAAGAGAGAAGGGACGGTAAGAAATATTCATAAAGAACGTTGTGGAAGACACAGAACAGGAAGATCCGTTCCAAATGTTGCTGCTGTAAGACAGTTGGTTGCGAATAACGGAAGAGTTTCTTGCCGTAATAATACTCTTGGTCTGCCCAGTGCCACATTCAACCGGATAGTGCGGTTAGATTTGAGCATCCAGAAATCACAAGAAATGCAATTCGAGAAATGGACACAAGGGCTGCAAAATGTATCCAGTTAGGAGGACAGCATGTTGAAGGCCATTAGAACTTACTTTTTTTTGACACTACGCAATGGTTAGAGCGAGATTTCAATCTTTAAGTGTAGATCTAACTTTATTTTGTTAATTTGTCCATAAAAACGTTGTAACATTGTCATTGTTTTCAAAAACACTTTCTATTATGTAGTGACTTAATTAATCTTTAACAAAATAATGAGAAGAGAAAAAGTTTGTTTCTTCAATAACTCCCGATTTAAAAATTTATTTAGGAAAAAAAGTTATATTTTCGGATAGATCTCAACCAGCGCTTTCGTTTCATATAAAAAGTTAAATCATATCACAACTATTCGCTGAAAAATAAGCTTTGAAAGTTCTTGGATAACTCTTTTTGATACACACTGTATGTTTGGTTCGGCCAACACTGACCACAACAACTTCTTTTTGTTTTGTCTTAGACACAGGAGAAAAGATTTTTGAAAAGGCATTGAAAGATTTATTTAATTCACGTGCTTTTAAAATTGAATGGAAATTAAAATGAACGCTCGATTGTTTTACGATCATTTACGATCATTGACAATCAGTCGTTCGCTCGGACGACATCGGTGAATGGAAACCTTAAAGGTCAGTTTCCAGTAGCGTTGTTTTTTCCGAGCGAGCGGGCGAAACTGCTGAATGGAAACCGACCTTAAGTGTTCTTCACGAACGCACAAACGTTTGTAACGAATATAATAACGTTCGACATAAACTTTAGATCATTTTAACATTCCACTGCGTTCGTAGCGAACGTTTTGATCTTTGAATCAGTTTAATTTAAGGAAATTGTATTTAAAAATGCTTTCTCATTCATTATACCTTTTATGAGATAAAATTCCGTCTGAAGAAAGTGACGAAATAGGTGTCCGATGGAAAATTAAGTCTGACGAAATGTTTTACACCTAAGAATACACCTTTCCCGAATTTCTGTACCCCGCGTTTTGAGATGTGAGAGAGATCAGCAGAACATTTACCTATACACAGATTCACAAGGCACTTCACTCCTCGACATTAGAAATGGAATTTCCCATCTCTAAAGGTGGTAACCGACGGTAACTTGAACAGGCGATTTTGCCTTTTGCCCGTTTTGTCCGATATAGTATTCGTCTTGATTTTAATTAAAGGAAAGAAACAAATTCAAACTTCCTTATAAGAACTCGTACATTACATTTATAGTTTAGGTGATCATGTAATGTGAATATAATATTTTATATAGAGTGTTGTTTTTTTTAGTTCAAATGTAGCCAACGAAGAAAGTCAGTTTTATTCTCTGAGCGTCATATAACTCCATATGATTTCATCAGTTAAGATGGTAAGACACTTCATCTTTTGTAATTAGAATTTTGATAACAGTATAAGCCTGGTTTAAAATGTCGTTTTTGTATTTTTAGTTTATCAAGGAAGACGCGAATTGTTTTGACAGCGAAATCTTTTTTATGAAAGAAATTCAGTATCTGAATTATATCGACCAGATAAAAAACATATCCACTATATCATAAATAGCTAGCGAATAAATTAGTGTATTTTATAGCATCTGAATCTTCAACTTATTGCAGTTTTATTCTAACAGTTAGTTTAGTTTTATTGTGTTAGAAAATAATATAGAAACAACGAAAAAACTGATGAATTTAAAAGAAAAGAAGTGAAAAATAATTGCATGATTTTACTTCCTATTCGTTCTTTTCAATCATAAACTTAACAACAAATATAAATTTACACAAAATCTTACAAAATGCTCATGTTGATAGCCATGGAAATGTTAACATTGGTTTAACAGAAATTGCCCAAATCTTCTCATTCTCTTTCGCATCGCAGTAAACAGAAGACGTCTTTTGGAGACCAGTCGATACGTCTCTAAGACGTCTTCTACTGGTCTCTGGGTGTAACACCAAAAGACGACTTTTTGGGACGGGAAAAAGACATCTTTCTCCTGTCTCTGAAAGACGTCTTTCGGTGTTTCACCTAGAGACCTCTTTTGTTGTTCACTTGGAGACCAGTTGAGAACTTATTAGAGACGTCTGACATTAAAACATCAGAAAATCGAAATGGAGACGCAAGATTAGAAAACATATGAAATGCTATAAGTCAATTTTCTTTGGATTGTATACACTGCAACATTATTTTCAAAATACGATATAATATATACTAGAACGATTAAAATAAAAAAATTTCATGTTCATTAAAATATTGGATATAGCTAGGCAACTTGATTCAAACCCATTCCCTTCATATTTTTATTAGCTGATATGATTTTCTAGATATCTCAATGGCTGGGAGTAAGTGAAATAGATATGTTACCTAGCTAAAAAATGGACGAGTGTATACAAAATAAAACATAAAATAAATAATGATATACAATAAAAGCTCTGTGTTAAAATGGAACTCGGTCTGTAACTAAAATCGCAGTATTTTAAAAAGTAGACTAAATGACATCTTTAAGACTCAAGTATCAGAAGAAAATATTGTAAAAAAATCAGTGAAAAAGATTAATTTAAAAGAAAACAAACGTTAACAGGGGAAAATAAAAATTATGAAAAAAGACCAAAATATTCCATAAGCAGACAGAAACTGAAGGGACACACTATCAACTTTCACTGAGATAAGAAAAGCGATATGGACTCTTACTGGTTTACTGATCAAAAGAATTTATACAAGAATTTATACAATAAGGGACACCACAGATGTGTTACAACGTTTAAATAGATGTGAATGTAGAACGCCTTGAACTTAACCTTAAATTAGATTTTTAATAACAATCAAACACAACAACTCTAAAATAGATAGATAATCTTTGGTGGTGCTATTTCTGTATTTCATACTCGACTGGGCTACATTTTACTTCATCCGATGATATGAAGGAAGTTAACGAATATGTCGGAGTGATGTATGTCAAACCACTTTCTTGATCACCGAAGGTTTTGTGCTGCCTGAATTTAATCATATCCCATTCCCGATACCGAATTAAACAAATAACTTCCCGTTCAAGCCGTTCTCGTTTCAATAAAATCTCCGACTTTTATCGTTCCATGTTCGCTGTCAATGGAACTCAATTTAACGAAGTGAGTGGTAATTTCCGTCTTTAAGATGGCAGTGACTTGTTCCACTTCTTCATTGGTGAGCTCCATTAGAGTTTCCCATTTTCGCATTTTTCGTTGATCTTCCATTTCTCCATTTAATAATAAATTTTTTTTGGCGTTTTCGCAAATCTTGTTTTTGATGGTAATTTTCAAATCTTTTAGACAATGTGCAATACGAAACCCTATCTAAATGCTAATTTAACCGCAACTCTTAACAACAATTCAACAGCAATTCACAATTTTTACTGAAGAAATAAATTTTATAAAGGTTTTACCTGGTATGTTTCCATGACACATCGTTCGGGATAAGTTTGGTTGTTACATCTTCTAGTCACCCAATGAATTCATCCTCTCCTAAGGGTACATCCATGGTGAATAAAGGGGACCAAATTTGTCGATGTTGTCAACAAAGTGGTGCAAAATGTGCGTATTGATGTTGAAAAGAGATGAAGGGAAATCCCTTTCTAATAACACGAGAGCGTTAGCTACAGTAACTTTTAACAGTGGCAATTCTTCACGATGAAATGACTATATAAGGAGGTTGAAAATGACTACTAGGAAAAACGTCAATACTGTTCAATACTATCAAGACATACCTCCTGCCTACCATGATGATTTCTGAGCAATTTTAACTCGCTGAAAACATTCCTCTTTGATCCCGGAGAATCCAGCTGGAAATTGTAGCAGCTGAGTCTGCTGTTCGCCAACCAAAGTAAGTATGGGGTATAAACATTAATTTCAGCTTTATTGTAAAAACATTCTATCTTCTGGTGGAAATGGTTTAATAATCATTGAATTATTTGGATCGAAAAAAGTCCTTAAAGACGCCTTTTGCTTTTCTTTGCTTTATTTTTTGTCACTGAAAATTAATCCTATTTGTTTTTTTAATTGGAAATTTTTCTTGAAAGAATTTAATAAGAGAGAAAGAAAGAAATTAAAGTCTACCTTTTGTCTTCATTACTGAGGGCATATGTAATATTGGGGTCTTGTGTTAATCGTAACTGCTCCGCTTGGCTTGATTTCAAATTAATCAGAAATGATATAAGATATTTGAATGGTGAAAAAAATAACTCCATAATACCTTGTGCTTGAACGTGAAACATTTTGGCGATAGCAGGGAAATCAAGAATGTATTCCACCATTTTTGCACTAACAGTAATCGGCTTTGACGTGTTCCGAGTATACAATGTTCCTGCTGATAGCTGCGACAATTCTTCAGCTATCATTTCAAGGTATAGTTCCAATGTTTTCGGTTCTTTTTTCCGTTGCCTGGAATTATCGTCAACAACATGATTCCAGAATTGCATTTGCGATATTCAGGTTGTATGTTAAGAACCTGAACTATCAGTGGCTACATTGAGTACTGTATTTCAGTAGATTTAAAGGGATTCATGCCATCTGTGCAAAATGACCAAAAAGACCAAAACGATCTTTAAACAATCCACCCTTTCCAAACTATTGGACTCTCCAAGCTGACGTGTCTTGTACATCTTTGATGATATAAGGATTCTTCGAAAAATCAACGTGGTAGACAAGCTTTTTCGCTGGATTATCTGTACCAAATATATGATTTGTTGGTGTGGAAACGTGGCTCTGTACAAACCGGGCAATTGACTGCGTCTTCAAAACTTTTTCGGAAAATGACACAATCATTCTTGCAGACATGCCATCTTTCCAATGGCATTAGAACTGCTAAAACCTTTTAGCAGTTCCTTTACATCGACAAATGACTTGGACATGTTGTTGGGTTCGGGAAGCATCAATTCATGATCATGGCGGAAAGGTTCAGAAATTGCTTTTTTCGAAAAGTTGGGATGTGAAACAAAAGATCGAATTTTGAAAAAGATCGCTTCTAAAGTTGTAACTTCCGAGTCTTCGTACAGTGGTTACTTCGCCAAGAGAATGGCCAGAGTATATTGAAGGGTCAAAATTAACGTTCTTGTCATATTCACTTTGTACCTGTTAACGTTCTTCAACAAGTGTTTTGTAATGGGAATTCGCGTGTCTGCGAATTGTTCTACTACTTTGAAGTTCACCGTTACGTTTATGTGACTGGCAATGACAAGGTTTTTTCGCACTTTCTACAATAAACGATTTAGGATGAGATATGAAAACGAAAAAATTTCATTCTGCTTGAATGCACCTATAGTAACCATTTTTAACATTAATTATCATGACTTATCATAACCTTTCTGGAATTCTTTACGAATTTAAGTTTATGCGTCATTTTGCCTCGTTTTCATGCAATCAGAGGTTAAATTGCTTAATGATTGCGGAGCAATAAAACTTTCCCGAATTTTTGTTTAACACAAAATTATTATCTATCAGCATGCCGAACCTCGTTTTTATGCAAAACACCATTTTATCCTTAATTTCTGTTCAGACGTCGATATTTTACCAAACTACCTCGTGTCGATGCGTGATATTGTTTTTCACAGTAATAATTTAATGTTGCATCATGCCTATTTGCAATTTGTAATAGTTTTAAACTAAATCAAGCATCAAAACGAGGCAGGCTTAAACAAGAATTCGGTAGAGGTGTATTCATTGTAGTAAAACAGAAGAAAATTAGATATTGAAAACAAGGTTATACATGACAACATGGCTTATAACAGACCTTTCCGGAATTTCTGTTTAAACACCGTATTATTGCCTACTCAACATGTCTTGCCTCGTTTTGAAACAATTTATTGTTTTACTGATTTTTTAATTTATGGACTTAGCAATGGTCTCTATTATTCCAATTCCCCATAGTGCAGCTAAAAAGCAATTTTGATATTGAAAACGAGACGGAATATGGTAGCTAGGCCATTATACGATGTTTAAAAAGAAAGTCGGGACTACAACATATAAACAAAATTCGGAAAATTATGGATATCTTATGATGTTTATAGATGCGCGTGGAAAAGGAAACTCACCTTTGTAAGAAGACAAATGATCAGAGAAAGTTCATATATCCATTAATTCGATTGAAGTTCTTCGGTATGATTTTTATAAACCGATGACATCATTTTATAGATACTTATGATATCATTTCTAGTTGCGTGACTGAAAAAATTCAGAAAAAACTGTAAAAGAAGATACATGTGTATATATGAATATATGAATATATACGAATCTTAATCTGTGCATCGTGTAGAATCCTACCACCTTACATGATTTTATTTTTTGTTATTTAAAAAGTAGTAGATATATCACGGAAATTTGAGACAAAAAGAAATAAAATTCAGTATTTTGCATTGATATTTTCATAAATCAAGCATATAATAAATAAATTATCGATAAAATGTTTATCTGTACTTTAGATATTGCTGATGAGTTATTATCAATAATTGTTAAATATAACCGTATTTGTAGTAGAAATGTTTTTATTTGTTCGTCCCCTTGAGGAGTGCGCGGGTGGTGGGTCATAAAGTTAAGAGATATTATATTCGGTAAACGTTTTTTTACACACTATACTATAATGGTGTTCATTACAACCATCGAATTTTTAAGGGACTTCCACAATTCTCATTCCACAATATATTTCCACATCTGACCAGGATGGACATGTGAGAAAACGACATTGTTATTGACGTCAATGGTACATCCATGAAAAAACTGAAAACATGCGAAATAGATGACGCCCTTTCTGATACTCAAGAGACGCCCATGTCGAGCAAAACATTCGAATTAATTCAAAACAGAGTTTTTACGGAATTAAAACATGAGAGTATTTAAAGTAATATATTTTGATTGGTTGTCTTCTCATCCAGACCTCTTTACTGCGTGGGAAAAGCGATACCAGTTCCCCGATCCGTTTTACCTCATTGTGTTCTAGGCTCCTTTGCCTAAAGGTATTTAAGACTCCGTTTCTCCAGTGTTGTTACCATAATATCTCTACTGGTGTTGACGAGAACAACAATGGAATTTGAACAACTTATGCGCGAACGGATGGCAAATTTCAATTTGGGCAAGTACCTTTTTACACCAATAATGGAAAGTCATCCGCTGTCGCCAACAGAGAGAGAACAGTTTGAGTTTTTAAAAATTTATTTCATTGAAAACGAACGGAAACTTAGACAATAGAAAGCACAACAACAACTTGATAATGAAATTGATAGAAATGGGTTTTTGGATGAGGTTGTTTCGGATAACTGAAGATTACCGATGAAAAAGAGAGATGATTCTGCTGCTTCGCTAAGTTATAATTTTATCTTTCCATTTTTCCTGCCAGAATTATTTTTCGACAACCTTTCGTAAATGCTAGCTGCAATATTTTTATCAATATAATCATTCAGAATAATGACATAGCAATGCATTGCGAAATGTGCAATTTAGAAAGCCTAATACCTCGGTATTTGCTAATTCTATTATGTTCTTATACTAATACTAAATTTTTCTTTTTTCTTACCTAACTGTTAAAGAAAGAACGTTAGGTAAAATTTCTCGGGGAGTTCGTCAATGGATGTTTGTTTTTCTGTATTAGTATAGGGAGAATCTCCCATTATGAGAATCTCTAGCTCCATCTTACGGGGTTTATTACTTCATGGAGTGTTCTACCTTAAGGAAGACATCATAAAGCTGCCCGGAGGAGAAGGCAATGCAATGTTTATTGCGTTCGAAAGTTCATCAAATTTTCTCAACGTTCATTTCTTTAAAGAAAAATGAAGACGCTGCGTGTTAAATTTTTTGTTTTTGTTTTTAATTTTTCTATTCAACGCTTTAAGTTCAGTAATAAAGAGTAACAACCTTCATAGGTATCAGTAACTATTCTAACCGAGAGATAGTCGATGTAGACCTGTTATGTGTTCGTCTATTTTTTAAATGTGTTTGAACGTAGCTTTTTTGTATCAGTTAGTTTTGACTACGATTCCGAAATGTGTAGCTAGCAGTTTATTTGGTATTTCATTGTAGTGTGTGGATTGTTATTATTAAGGTTCGCCTTTAGGGAAACGAAGGTAACAAGATCATTATTATATTGTTTTGACAGTATTTGATTGATATATTTTTGTTTTAGATTAGAAAATTGAATAGTATAGATGAATGTTATACAAGAAGAAATGTGTAAATAATGGTTATATACATATTTACACGGTTTCTGTATCATGATGCACAAGTGGAGTTTTGGGTTTTGACTTTTTTCCACAATTCATAGCAGAATAAAGATTTGAAAGATTAAAACGTCTCAGAAGGTATTGTTTTTGTTAGATAATAGGGAAATGTGAAGGTATTTTCTTATATGTCAGAAGTTTTATCGTGGTAACGTAGGAGTATACATTGGTTAAGTAGGAGTATACGTTGTATTGTCTCTTTTCTAAATCTCTGAACATTGGAATTTTAGTTTTTAGTTTAACTGTGCAACTTTATAAATCCTATATATTAATATCCGATTCTCTGTCTGTCTGTTTGTTTGTTTGTTTGTCTATCACGCAAAATGGTAGACGCGAGTAGTGAAAGAGATCGGGGAGTCAGTAATGTAAGATTAAACATAAATTGTTTTTTCTTGTGTGACGTCAATATGAAACCGACGCATTGCGACCCAAATCGAACGCGAGTCCTATATACCCGGGATACTAGTCTATATACTAATAGCGACTGTGCATTACAAATTTAGTTCGGTCAGTGTGAATAAAAGGACTGGGAACGAAATGTTTGTATGAAAAATGTTATAATTGAAATTTTAGGTCGTGCGTAACTGAGTTGTGACTTTAATGGCGATTAGTATTATAGGAGTAGCGCGATATCAGTGGGCACATTGCATTGCACCTTAAATAGAACGCGATTTTTAGGGTCAAATATCTCGAGAACCAATGGGAATAATTGATATCACTTTGGGCGTTCCATATTGGCGATGGCGTGTCGAAAAATTTGCTAATAGTTAATAGGGAAAGGTATTTTCATATATTTCAGAAGTTTAATCGTGGTTAGGTAGGAGTATACGTTGTATTGTCTCTTTTCTAAATCTCTGAACATTGGAATTTTAGTTTTTAGTTTAACTGTACAACTTTAGAAATCTCTAAATAGGCCAGATAGAACTGTAAACTGGGGATAATAGCATTCTTTGAATGATCGATCCAAAATATTTATACAACAATTTTGTGTTAAATATGATATAATTCCAACATGGAGAAACACAACAATTTTTGTAAATACACAACAGACTTATCATTTCAGTATTGCGTGTAAAAACAATTTATGGAGAAAAACTGTAAAATGTTTTTACACGCTACACTAGTCTATATACTAATAGCGAGTTGTGCATAACAAATTTAGTTCGGTCAGTGTGAATAAAAGGACTGGGAACAAAATGTTCGTATGGAAAATGTTATAATTAAATTTTAGATCGTGCGTAACTGAGTTGTCGAGATATAGGCGATATTAGTACGGTAAAATGTTTTTACCCGGGATACTAGTCTATATACTAATAGCGAGGTGTGCATCCCACTTTTATTTTAGAGAGTGATACATTTTAAGAAATTTGACGGTCATTTTCTCACGAGGAGCGTGTAAAACCACGATGCTGCGAGAAGCGTTTTTTCAGTATTAGTATATTTGTAGTAGTAGCAAATGACGCGACATGAATTTTTTGGCATGGGTAACATTGCATTGCATCCTAAATGGAACGCGACGTTTAGGGGCAAATATCTCGAGAACCAATAGGGATAACTGACGTTTTTGGGGTCCGTGATATTGGGCGATGGGGCGACGAAAAAAAAATTGGGTCTAAAACTTTTTGGGGACGGGTGTGACGTCATCAAAATCTTTGATAGACGATATCTCCGTAACGCTACATCGTACACAGATGATCCCATACATTTTTTTGATCAGCTTTTCGAGCTTTACAACTCAGTGGTATCTATTCTTTTGGATCGTGTGATTTAATTTTTCGTCACCCTAACATTTGGAAAGAGGAAGAACACGGGTGGGGATGGTTTGGTAACTCACAAAAGGAAAGTGAACCTGTAAAATGTTTTTACTCGGGATACTAGTCTTCTTATACTAATACGCAATCTTGCTTTTTTCTTACCTAACTTTGAAAGAAAGAACTTTAGGAAAATTTTATCGCGAAGTTCGGCAATGGATGTTTATTTTTTTCCGTATAAGTATAGGGGAATCTCCCATTAGGGGAATCTCTAGCTCCATCTTACGGGTTTTTGTAACTTTGTGGAGTGTTGTACCTTAAAGACGACATCATAAAGCCACCCGAAGGAGAACGCAATGAACGAAACTACATGCATATGGTTGCTTATTATTCGTGGCAACTACGACATCGTTACAACGTTTCCCTTATTTATTCGTCATATATATTTTTATATATGCGCCTAAGAAACATTTATTATTTTATGGTTTTTAACAATTTTTATTAGTTGACTTAAATTAGCATTTTGTACTAAGTTCAACTCAAAATAAATTGAAAATGAAATAAATAAATAAATAAATAAATAAATAAATAAATTCAACATATAAAACACTATTCATAACAAAACAATAACACAGCGGCCCAAACATAAAGTCCATAAGTAATTTTGCCTCTTACATTCTAGCGTCTGTGTATCTGCTGATTTACACAACAATATCAAAGCTTAGTACCCACAAGGCAGTGTTAAATTTAAATTTGAAATGACAATGCGATATTAATTTGTAAACAAATGTTCAAGCACATAACATTTTCTGCTTTTCTTGTTCGTGCGTTCAAATCCTTTTCCTGCAAGCTGCAACTTTTTATGAACAGCATCAAAGGTGTTATTTTCACTGGAAGACATTTTAGAAAAACCTGCAAAACTTGTTTAGCTAATGTTACGTATCATTAGATGGTAGGTATGAATAAACGTTTGTTATCCATTATCATGGTAGGTAGGTGGTCTTGGCCACGTCGTTATCATGGTAGCTAGGTGGTCTTGGCCACGTCTTATTTGCGTTACCTAATTTTAAAACAGCTCCGACAGCTGTAACTATACAGTGGTTTTTAATAAAATATTAAAAATGCGAGTTTACATTATTCGATTTAACAAGCCCCGGAGTCCTCGCTTCCATGGAGCTCATAAAAATAATCTGCTCTCGCTATCGTGTTTCCATGTTGTTTTCGAGTCCACCAGGTATAGCAAATAACCATGACCTTGCTTTGAGTTTTAAGATTTGATCCGTTAACTTGGGTGAAATAATTTTCGTTCACTGGAATTCTTCCGTGTATTGCTTTGCATTAACTTTCCCGAAGGCCAGTGTGCAGTCAGTCGATGGCTCCAAATGGGCTGATACGCTGCTTTTAAAGCGCATCGGAGTGAAGAATCGGGATACGACATGACTAAGACTTTTTCACTGTCGTGTTAATAGTTTCTAAAAGATCATTTATAACAATGTCACTCCAGGAAACTTTTTGAAAGTGCTTCCATTAACACTTAACAAATTATCAAATCTAACATATGGAGAAAAAAATCTTAGGAGCTGTAGTGTCTACATGGGCCTGCTGTAAAAATTTTGGTTCTCCTATATTGTTTCCAAGAAGAACCGCAACTAAAACCTGAAGAACTAATCAGTGCCAGAGGGAGAGACTTAAAGAGGCCAGCTAGAGTTAAAGCCTGAAGAACTAATCAGTGCCAGAGGGAGAGATTTAAAGAGGCCAGCTAGACTTATAGGAAGTATTGTATCTAGTATTGTATCTACCTATAAGCCGTTGCGATTTGTATGACGTATGATTCTTTTCTTATCAAATATTTGAAATACTGCGGTCTCTTCTTGATGTTACATTGTGAATCATAAGACACTCAAGGTATTACTATTATTGCCGATTACAATTTGAGATTTTCATTACACAGTACAAAGCATTGAAATGCGGTTAATCATTGCTGATATCATCTACTAAAGATATTGGGGATGTAGTAAAAAGAGGAATGGCGGAACACCTCCGGAATGCCTAATCTGGAATGGCTCAAATATCAGTTCATCTCATTTTCTCAAATCTTACTTCTCATATCTTCTCATTTTCTATATAATATTTTGGTGGGACAATTTGTGCCAACATACCTACATCCCTACCAACGGGGCGGGAATAGTTTCACAAAATATGAAGCAGGCCAGAAGTAGCGAATGTCGTTGCATATTTTTACCGTTTAAGAATATAATATAACCTGATAAATGGGACGGAAGATTGTAAAGACATGTTACAAATGGGACGGAAGATTGTAGAGACATGTTACAAAACTTATTAAAATTGTAAAGACAAAACTTGTAAATGGAATAATTTAATAAAAGTTGTTGTTGTTTATCTCATTTAATTTTACAAACGCCTATGGCCGCTTTTTGGATCGCTCATGGGTGATTATTGTTTGTTTGTTTGTTTGTTGTTGTTGTTTTTGTTTTTTTGTGTTTTATTGTGTGTTTTTTGTTTTTTTTGCGGGAGGGTTTTTTTATCAGAGAGGGGATCGGGCTCATAAACATCGCGATTTTTACTCCTATATCCGACAAAACTACCTTGAGTTGGTTATAGCGACATTTTGTGGGAAATGGGAACCGAAGAGTAATTAGTAATTAGTAATTAGCAGCAAATCAGTTAATAAGTTCATATATATTATACTTAAAATTGTAATTTGGGAAAATAAAGACAATCACTACTTAGCAAGAAATAAAGGAACTGACCCACCCACAACTTCCAGCCTGCTGTGTGTGCCTCAACACCCACAACTTCCACCCTGCTGTGTGTGATTCAATGTGAGGAAGTAATAATCGAATTTTAATTTGTAAATTTGATACAAAATTCTTATTTATTTTACTCGGAAACTATACGTCATAACAAATTTCCATGACAAAAGTGGCCCTCGATACACCAGGCTTTGATTTTGGTAATCAAAGATTTTTTAGAAATAATTACTACATCGTAAATCTGAGAATAATACACAAAACACACTTTCATTTTTGCCGAAATATATGAGAGTGGGCAGTAGCATGTCATTACCTACGCAACAAATATTCAGCAGAATGTAATTATTTGCTGACTGAACATCATTAGAATGACAAACTTACGCACATACAAAATTTCATGAGTTGACAAAATTTCGAGATATTTTTTCATTTCGCGAAATTGAATATGAATTTTTAACGATCATTGACGTTCGCTAATGAACAAAAGTTAAAACATAACCATACAGCATCAGGATATTCTCACACCACTGTGTTTCAATGGAGAAGACATCATCCCCCAAACTTCTATGTTCCGACTGCATTAAACATTAAAAAAATACATTATCAACAGTTTTAAAAATATTTTTCTCGAACATAAACTTTCGCGAAGCAACCAAAAGTAGATTTCCGCGATAATTTACTTCTGTGAATGAGCCAAAAATTCTATTCTTAAGTTAGTTATTACAAGTATCTAAGTTTCTGGGATGTAGAGACAGCACGAGGTAGCTACAAAGGATTTATTCATGGATAACAAACACTGGCATATATTACATGGTTTATCCTTAGATAAAGCAGAATGAACAAAGTTTTTTTAGAATTCATTGTTCATGTAAAAGATATGCTTCCCTTGATAATCCCAAATATTATTGAAATTCATAGTAATGCATAATTGCGTGGTATTATCTTTTTCCCACAATTGAATTAAAGAGAAGAACCACGAAGAAGAGTAAAAACACGCTCACACTATTATGCAGGCAAAGGAATTCGTGTTCTGGAGTTCTCCATCTGACTAGCTTTAATGTTAGATCTTTTCTTTAACGTTAGAGGGCTGATTGTAATTAAAGATATTCCTTTTTAGTGAGTTGGTTTTATGTTTTTTTATAAAACCTATTTCCTGTTATGTTGAGTAATTCATAAACGTATCATTGATATGAAAAGTTTAAAATTGACCATTCGTTACACGCTGCTGCCTGAATATTCAAAATAAATGTGTTTACGGAAAAATAGATAGGAGAAGATTTTTATGTTGGCTATGAAAGTTTGATCAGTTAATTCGCTTGGTTAGTTGTTATAATAATTTAAAATGGTAAGAAAAGTTTTCTGCAGTTCCAGACTATCTTTGGTCATCTCCGTTGCCTTAAAACACAATTCCTCCATTATCTCGAGGGAAGAATGATTATTTGAATGCTTACTAACAGGAGGGATTTTCCTGTTTGAAATTTGGAGTATGGGAGAAAGTGAGGAAAGGAGTGGGGTATTGATTGTAAGAACATTTTTTACTCAAAATTTCATGGAAAGTTTCCATTTCTCAAGTTAAAAATAAACCCATAATGGTATTCTCGAATGTAATTTCCTGCCGCCTGAATAATGGGCTCGATAATCGAAAACATGAGCTTAAAACATGAAGTTCCCAATAATTGATTTTAACTTCTGCCTCATCTCCATGGAAACACATGGCGCCTTCGATTTATAAAGAATGCTGACACATAGTCAGTCATACATTTGAATCTAACGTTCTTTAAAAACTTTGTAGACGCACAGATAAGATCATTTGTCAGTGATAATGATTAAATTTGAGGAAATAATTACGTTCCATTACTAAAGTTAGTCTATAAAGCAGGTTTCAGGAGGGGCAGAATGACATCATTGGAATTGTAGACAGACAGGTTTTGTAACATAAACGACGAAAGGAGGACAGCAGTTTATAAGCATCAAAACAACTGTCAATATGTTTTTATGGAGAGATTATTACATAAGAACAAAGAAAATAAATTTCATAACCAAATGAAAATTCTATTTCTGTGAAGAAGTCTGGAAACAACTTTCTTGAACTAATACGAGCTATTTTTTAAGAAGTATTATTATGATACTTTACAGTTAGGTTAGAATTACTGCTCAGGTATATTTATGAAATGGTATGTTTTTATGATATGAGAAAACAGGATTTAAAGTTATGATAATTAATTAAAGACTAAACATCGTTGAATATTTTCCTGCCTTTCTATAAAGGAATGAACTACTACAAGATTTATGGCTATGTTTCAATTCATTGAGAGGGGGAATGAGGAAAACTTCCATACGAGATAAAAAGCGCGCCTTTTTACCGGTGGAGAAAAAGATCTTCGTGGGAAAAGTTTTTAAGGAAACTTTCTTGGTTTCCTTCACGGCTGGAATTCATATTTTTTCCTCTGCGGAAAATTTGTTACCACTTAAAAACCATTTAACAATTTACTTTTCAGAACGATATACATCGTGTATACTCAGACAACCCTCACCCGGGCCGTCATCTTTTTTTGGTGAGAGTTGCAGCGGCGGATCCTGTGTACGTCGAAAATTGTGGAGGAGCACATTAACATAATTCTGTTTTCAGTCTATATCACCAATGGGATTTGCTCGTTTTTCTTGTATGCTTTTATAGCTGACATTCTCCTCCACAAATTCGATCCACAGATCCGCCGGTAGGTTGGCTTTCAGGTGATGCTTGGATGCTTTAAAATAGTGATACACGAATCCCTCAAACCTAGCTCTATAATACAGAATAATTCCATATATGTGGGAATTTGCTTTTTGTGGCACGAGTATGTTCTTTTTGTGTTTAAAAATTGAAATTGTGCCTTTTTTTAGATGATTAGATACCCACAGTTACACGATCAAGTTCTCAGAGTACTTATGGTATTGTTCTTCGTACTACTTAACATTCACACGTCACACGCAGATGCACATCCCTATAAAATAGCTGTGTCGAAACAAAAATGTAAGATGTTTGGATATCAAATGGCATTGAAAGTATCTACCTGTCAAGAGACTTTTGTTACGATAAACACATGTGCAGGAGCATGCGTATCGGTGACCGTACCGATCAGATTGGATAATTCGTTAGATATGCTAGAGGACACTTGTACTGTTGCTGAATATAATGAAATTAAAGTTCAGTTAAAATGTCGAGATCACGATGGTGTGTTCAGAGATTATTACCATACTGTTAGAACGGCTAAAAGATGTGCTTGTAGAAGGGTAAAATAGCCCTTAAAGCCTTTTCATAAAAATTGTTTACCAACTATTTTTTATTAGCTACTAGAGACTGGAAAATAAATATACAAAACGTCGCTATATATTATATATTTAACTTATTAGATTATTATTTAAAGAAAATGAAACAAACTTAAACGTTAGTTCCTTTTATATTTACTTTTATATTGATGTCGTTCCTCACTAATTCGTGATGTATATATTATATCATGTATACAATCATGTGTGGAGTAAAGATGGTGTCTGCAGGAATTGTCATGAAAAGTTTAACCAGGCGTTCATGGGGTGTTTAATGTCCCGTGTGTAATGGAATCGCAGTCACGCCTGAAAATTAAAAATATCAATTTGCATTTGATTGGCCGAAACTAACAATATGCGTTGGGAGACTGATATCGAAGCAATTGGAAAACCCATTAATTTCAATGAAGTTCGCTAGAAAAAAACGTTAGCTTTTAGTTAACATAGTGTAAAATACAGAAGTTTGGTTTGATTAAGTAAAGATATTACACCTGTATTAACGTTTTTACCCTGTGAGAGGATGAAATAGATAGCCTCCTTTATGTTGGTATTTTCTAAAGATAAGTTCACTTATATGTCATCAAATATCATGAAGTATTGTTAGCAACAATGATGACGAGAAGTTGTTAAGATATTTTCTACGAGTGTTTCGTCTTGTTCCTAATAGACATCATCAATGTATAAATTTGTGTACAGTTCACATGAAAGTTTACAATATTCAAAATACACTATACATTACACATGAGACATGATTATTACAATACAGTACATACAACATAAAACATGTAACGCTAAACCCAAGGGTATATAAACCTAATAGTTTATATATAATTGGTAAGGGTAACGGAAGCCGCTCGGAGTACACATCATTCCACTCCTACCCTTATCATAAACTATATATATATACAGTACATATATATATATATATATATATATATATATATATATATACAATGCAACACATACAACATAAAACGTATAACGTCAAATCCAGGTTGTATGAAGTATTGTTGCTTGAACAACAGGAATTACTCATATAGGAAGAGTTAGTAGAAATCACATTAGTAGCCAGCCTACACGGTTTTACAAAACAAAACAAAAATTCGTATACGTCACAACTCCTTTGAACTTCTGTTGTTTTATTAAGATGACGGCCCGTATTATTGACTGCTTTTGTTGTTGAATATTCATTTAATAAGATCAGGGAATCACATCCGATCTAATTACCAGACAGTTAATATTCTTCGTGTTTCATCTCTTTTAATTATTATTTAATTTTAATTGTCTCTATTATTTGTGTTGATGATTATGTCAAGCATACAACACTATCATTCTTAACAAATCTTCTAATAATTGTTATGATATAAACACAACACAATTCTGTTCGGATAAACATTTGGTTTTGTTAATGATACAGGATCTTAGTTGGAGAGTAAGTCATCTATTGTCTGTTTCCTTTTACTTGAAACTTATGGCTATGTTTGAAAAAAGCGGATTGATCATTTTCGTGTAGTAGAGGTATGTCGAAATGTTTTGAGGGTGAATTTATTGACCTGGTTAGTAATAAATTACCTGAAGCAATTTGTAATAGCAAAACGTGTTGAATATGTTACCAATTGCGTCATCTACTTAGAGCATTAAGAGAAATATTTTTGGATAAGTTATGTTGAAACATACTTGGAGTATATCAATTCAAAACAACTTTTGTGGCCCTTCCTCAAGTTTATTGAGGGACATATGGTAGAATCAAAAAAGTTTTTAAAAAGTTTTTTTCACAGTTTTTAAAAATTCTGTTTTTATGGGTAAATATTTCAATTTTAAGCAACCAAATTATGTAATGCATAATTATGATGTCGTGAAACAATAAGTATTGTTGACGTATATGTAACTTGATGTTAAATTTCGTTTCAACCATCCGATTTAGCGTAAGATTCCTTTCTCTGATAAATTATAAAGAACTGGTACTTCAAGGGTTAAAAGTGATGAAAAATATTTAGCAACATTATGGAATCATAATTAAATATTGCATAAACCGAATCTGAAATCTCTCAGCAGGGATGCGTACAATTTCCTGTGTTGACCTGGACGAAAGAAAATAACGAGATGAGATGTGCAATAAATATGGTACACAACTTTTTAAGACCTATCTTACGCAAGATTTCCCATATGAAGTAACTTCAATATCGTTTTTTTTCTGATTTAACACAATTCCTCATCACAATTTTCCAGTGGTTAATTGTTATAAAATACATACAGTGTAAGGTAATTACGGTAACCATTTAAAGATTGTTTTAAAAGTGAAATTAAATTGCACTAATTAAAAATCAATAGTAAATAAGTTAAAAATTTTTCCTGTTTGCAGCCATTTTGATTTGAGTTCCTTTTTAAAAGGAATGTGTTGTTTTCTTTTGCTGTATCATAAACACTGTTTATAACTTAAATGGCAATGTTTGGTGAGGTGGAATACTGGTGTAGATTGTTACAAAGCTGTAGGACTTGCACTTGATAATGTAGCCATAGCAACTACGAAAAGCTTTGTATTGTTTTTGTTGTGGAGATAAAGATTGTAAATAGAATTCATGTCATAATCTTCTTGCGCTATTTATGGTGGAAGCTTACGTAATTACAGTCAACACCCGCTATCTCGAACTCTCAAGGGACCGAGTAAAATGCTTAACGTATAGTGAGAGTTTGAGATAACGAGAAGAGCTGTTCTGTTTTCTTGTTAGCGTTATTATTATTAGTTAAATAGCGAAATATTTAATTTTTTTTTATCAATAATTATTCCTGGTGGCCACCCCCTTTGTTTAGTTCTATACTATTGGAGTGGTTACCATCCAGTAGTCTATTTACTTTTACGCTAAAGCATATTTGTACTGCTCCTTGGAAAATAGCTAAAATCGTTCATCATTCATTCATTTTCTCAAGGAGGCTTTTGTTCGAGGCAATAGATTGTTCGAGAATTGGCTATACTTTTAACGTTTGGAAATTAAATGATTCACATAAAATTTCGGTCAGTGATGGGGTCGCGTGTTTATAATCGAATTGTTTGGTGGTTTGCAATTGAGAGCTTTTGACACAAGGAAAAATCTCGATAATGCCATTATAATCTCGTAATATTTTGTAAGTCACTTTTGTGTGTAAACAAGACAATTGCTTTATTTACGCTCTTCAACCTCAAACCCAGCCTGCGATACCAGAGCCTTTTCCTCTCGTTGTCTTCTTATCAAAAAAGAGACAAACGGCTCTGGGTTCGAGGTTGTACCCTCTTATGTTCTAACTTGATTACATTTAAATGGCATATTAATATTTCTTTAAAAGATAAAACAGGACGAAAGACGATATGCAATTATTATATTTTTGTAAATATAAACCACAAATGGAAACCATATTTTGCTATCTAAAAACAAACTTTCACAAAAAAGTTCAGAGGTCCTGCTGGCCTGTAATAAATTGTTTGGCACCTCACATTTCTCTGGAGCGATAAGAAGATGTGATGTATAACATAAAATTAATTACCATATCATTTATTACAGACGTTTGAGATGTTTGAGATTCGTAAGACTTTTTACAATTTCAGTCCTTAAGAACTATTTTCGCTAAATCCCGAGTTTAATGGATAATGTAGCACTCAGTATAACCGAGTTTAATGGATAATCTAGCACTCAGTATAACCGAGATTGATGTTGCATTTATATTTGTTGTTTTTGGTTTTCATTTTTTAGGAACTTTACTAAACAAAATGACACCATATAAACATATGCGTCTATGGCTCAGATTAGTATTTTTGCTTGCAACCTTCGTCATACGTGCCACAGCAGAATCACCCGCTGAAAAAGCCAAGCACAACCAAGCGTGTGTTTTGCAAGGTTATCGCATGGAGATCAATGTTCATGGATGCAAACAAACATCTTTAGATATGGCCACGTGCTTGGGCGCATGTGTATCTGCACATACGCCCCTGCGACACGAATCGACCACCAATATGGTACCATTTGAACAAGTGAACACTTGCTGTAAAGTTGCAGCATTTGCGCAATTTATTGTACAGTTAGAATGTCATGAACGTGGTCAACCGTTTGTTCACTATCACAATCACACTGTCAGAAGTGCAACGTCTTGTGAATGCAGAAGATGCAATTGAAACCCTATTAAATGTCTGAAAACGTGTGACCAACCATAAAAGTTATATTGTGTTGAAAATTGCTTGTCATGGAGGGAATTAAAGATGAATAGGTTATTTGTACAAGTTAAAGATTTATAAGGAAATCTGATACATCTCAACCACGTGCTTTTGTTGTTAATAAACACTCAATGAGGAAGATGAAAAATATTTTATAAAATGTGGATTACTTGAATATTTGAATATCTAAGATTCTATGATATAAGAATGAAGTTCCACGATGCCAGATCGTTACGCTATGCCAATGACGCCATTGTTGTTAATTTCCCGCCAGTTAGAGAAATGAAAAATCTCCACTTGAATGACATTACTTTGCGGAGCGGATTAGACAACATCAGCTCACCAAGTTATTGATTTGAAAATAATAACAATTATAAATGTATTTTACAATGTTTTTTTCTTTTTCTAAGGACCAACGAATTTATTTCGTGATGAATATAAACTTCCACCTCTTTTAAAGAACATATACCGCCGTTCCATGATAATCATCGTGTAAAGCCGCTGAGTAATTAGGGGCATAATATTTTCTCAGTTAAACCAAATCCCATTTCATGATTGAACAATCGTTTCCACCCACTGTGATCAAAGCTTCGTCATCCATCAAAAACCGAACATTTGTCACGTGGGAGCTATGTCCAACACCAACTTGACTGTCAGACTAGAATGTAGAAAGAAAGTCACAATGATTTTCTTGTCGAAAGAAATTTAAAACGTCGCTTAACGAATGTCGATTCATTTAAAAAAATGTCTCACTTTCAGTTTGACGCTGGGATACCGAAACAACTTTACAGCACCAAAATCGTCACCAGTAGCAACCAAATTTTTTCTGTGAGATCTGCAACAAGTGTTGATATCTGTCCCATCGGCACCTTCCGGCCATATTCCTATAACATGTACCAAAACATCATCAAATATAGTTGCATAGGTCGATTTCTTTGAATTCTGCTAACAAATATACTGCATTGCTTGTTGGTGATAATCAGCCTCGTTTTTATGGATTGAAATGCTTTATGCGAATATGACACAGAATTATGTATATAAATATATTAATATATAAATTAATATATAATCTGGTAAATACGTACCCATCACTGGAAATCCTATAGGACAGGTCCACGTTGCCCAGGAAACATCCCGTAAGATTGCTGGTGATAAAACTTGTAAACCGGTCTCGGTATGCCCTAAATAATAACCAATCAGAAAAAAAAATATTTTTTTTGGAAAGAAAACATAAAATTCGGTTACAGAAACTTGATGCCACGGAGCATTACCGAATAAATTACCGAATAAATCCAAAAAATCGGAATTGAAGAATCGACTTAAATATTTCGAAACATATATCGGGCCTAATTTTCGGTTTGCCGAATGTTCCCCGCATGGACCTACTCATTATTGTGTTCATTTTAGAAGGACGAACGTGAATGAACATAACTTACAGTACAATAGTTCGTAATCCGCTGAATTACTCTGTAAAAATTCAGAATTAGCTGTCCAATCCAAATGCAAGACACGACTTGAATGTCCCTATGTTGATAAAACAGAACAGGAAAATCTCGTGATGGAAATTTTTGGAAACAATTGCAAAACGTTATTGAGAAATAAAGATGTCGGGGAAACTCCTATTATTAGCTACAAAACCATGTTGATGTTAATTTCATATGGCAAACGAAAGTGCACAAAAAAAGGACATTCCAATAATTATCTTGTTTTATAGTTTCCTGTGGTGTTATTTTCTAATATACAATGTATTATGTATGTAAAATATTAGTAAGGACCATGTTCTCTCTTGGACAACCTTATGACGTCAGATAATCAAACCAATCAAGTAAGCGATAAAAATTAATAATCAAATCAATTTTCTACAATTAATCAGCTTCGGCATCTCTTTATATCCTGACCTTATCAACAATTCCTATCTTTTATTTGAATGCAGTTTTGTTAAAAAGATCTGATTTGTTAGAAAATCGTTAGTAGCCTAATTTTCAATCGAAGAAGACCTAGTCAAAATATTCAATATGTCGACACGTTGTATGGGGTAGCGTAAAGTTCAATGGCCACCATTTCGGTATATTCAAAAGTGTTGGAATAACTTTGAAAAACAGTTTGAATATTACCTGTAATATTTTCGGTTTCTTGATATCCATGACATCAGCAGGGAGGTTGTATAAATAGATATTGGTATCACGTGACGCCACTGCAAAATATTGCGAATCTTAGATAAAAAAAAGTCATTAAAAATCGTTATTATTATTGAATGAAAAAGAAGACGATCAACAACAACAACAACAACAGCAACAACAACAACAACAACAACAACAACAACAACAAAACTAATAGGACAATTCAAGTTGATTTTTAGGAGCTTCATTAAAAGACAACAGCAGTTAAACCACAAATTGCAATGTATCTTTTTACCAAATCATGTAAAAGAGCTTCCCCAAAACAAAATGGAGTTAGAAAAAGTAGGATTGCCGGACAGTTAAGGCGAAAGATGCTTTACCAGGTGATATTTTGATATCATCAATCAATTCTCTTGTAACTGGATGAGTGAGCAGTTCATCTTTTGTTTCGTAATTTAAAACGATGATACTAAAATAAAATAAATAGGAAACAGGAAAGAGAAGAGATGAATGAAGAGCAACTCTAAAAAAAATTAACAAATACTGCGACTATAAATCATTATTGTTAAAAAATAGAGAAAATTTAGAGGGATTTTAAGGAATCAAATGAAACAACTTTTTGCTTGTACATTTCTAAGGATGAAAAAAGTGATTAGAGAACTTTTCACAGTTTTTAAGTTTTTCCAGATTTCAAAACGTTTATCAATCCAACTAAATGAACAATTGAAACTCTGCTAATTTTCTGATTGACCATAGACCTTAAAGCAGTTTGAGAAGACATAAAGACATAAAGACAACTTCTGAAAACTGATTCTTCTTACGTTCCACTCTTGGTTCCAATGAAAACCAACGATGCTTTAGGATGGAATTCTATACATTGTGCACTGTCCTAAAATTTAAAATAAAAGGAAAGTGAAATAATTTACATAATAATTTAAATTATATAATAATAAAATGATTGGTGCATAACGAACGATCGAAGAAGTTTAATCTGTTTTTCTAAAGCAGAATTATAATGTTCTTTTGGAGCTTGCAGAAAAATCCATTTGAATTTATTTGCTTTCACCTCTAATTGATATGCCCATATATTTTCTGATGTTTGACCATTCCATAAGCAAATCAATTGCTCATGAGAACAGGTTGCAAACAGGGGTTTCAAGGGATGAGTTGCTAATCCCCACATCTCATCAGAATGACCCTAAAGATAACATTTATATACTCAAAATGCAATGCACTAAAAATAATCTACTTGAAAGTTTCAAACAGCAAAGAAAATCTGTTGAAATTTATGGAAATTCATCAGAAACATTCTGTGAAATCAACAACTGAAATAATCCACTTCACAATGTTCTTTTTGTGATACTTTTCTGAAACATTTGCAGGTTACCTGTATCAAAGTGGTTTGATTTTTCCAGTCCTGCTCAAACTGCACAATACAATTTCTTGATGTACCAACAAAATATTGATTATTGGTAATATCTTCAACGATACATCTAGCAGGACCAAAGCATTCATCAAGCTGAAAGGTGAATGTTTGTTACGAGATGAAAGAAATTCTTCATGAACAAAACCACTATATAGTAGTCTTTATGAATGGCTACTGAATATTCAATCATTTATATGAATTCATCTTTTGTATTGAAGGCAACGTTAGAAGGAAGAAGAAAAGGAATCATGAAAATAACCTTCACTAAGTCTGCAATTCTCTCCAGCTGAGCATCCCACAATGAAAACTGACCATCTCTGCAACATGAAATCATATTTCCATCACTAACCAAACATAATGAAAAAACACTAGCCTAAATGTTCAACAATGTTAATCGTTACTAAATAGAATTACAATATTCATCCTCTTATAACAGGTTTAGATCAATGAACTTTAAGTAACTATTGGATAATATGAAAAAATATATTAACACATTACCTTCTCTGCTGCTTTTCTAAATTTAGTTATCTTCGTAGAACCTAATAAGATCAAACAAAAGATGGCATATGAACAGAAGTATTTTCACAAGTTTTCAAAAAACTGCAACTTCGCATTTACCATCTTTGAAAAGACATATATTGCCATTTGAATCACCAGTGATGACATCACCATCAGCATTATAAATAACACATAAAACATATCTTGGTTTGTCACGTTTCTAACAATAAAAAAGGATGTGCAATAGTAAGTAATGGTATCACCATTAAGTATAAACCTCATGAAAAAAATTGTCTTTCAAATTTTATGGTACAGCAAGGTACACAATAGTTTTTAAGATTAGAAACAAGGCCAAATCTGCTCGATGCAATTTTCAGGAAAGGTCTATATATACAGTATGATTGTTGTACAAAATGCTTCACTCTTATGATGCTTACTAAATTATCTTTCATGACAAAATAACTATATATACAAATTTCGATATTCTTCTAAATCTATCTCTGGATTGGACAATTAAATCTTTCATCATTGGTTAATGATTATTATGTTTTTTAAGAGTTTGTATTTATCAAAACGATGTACTAATGAATTCACAAATCACCTCATATATTGCACTTCTTTTTGTTAAACTTTTTTCTTCTGTAGAAAAAGCCCAAAATGCAAGATGGGACTTTCCATATGTCGTAAATGAGTATTTCTCGGTATTACTCCATTTAATTCCGAATACAATATCTTTTGAACACTGAAATGAAGGTCAACAGGTTGACAAACCTCATGTCAAATACACAGAAAAAACACTACCATTTTATAGAAGGATCTTTTATACCTTAAACTCAGCTATTTTTATTTGCTTTTCCCATTCCCATACAGTAGTAACATGTTCATTACTTTCATCAATAGCAACTAAATATTTTCCATTTTCCTAAAGAAAGGTGAAGACATAACATTTAAGTGTATAGCCAATATCAAGGCAATTCAAGCCATTATTGCTATATCTTTATTTCCATATAAGTGAATCTTAATAACTATAAAGATCCAAGCACCAACTTCCGAAGTAGTTCTATACTGATTTCTGATTTCTCCATAGAAAAGAAACAACCATCGGTGTTCTTTTTTTTTATTTCACTGTCCAAACCTAGCATGAAATGCTGAATTGTTAATTATGTCTATTACATCAGTTATGGCTTTTGGTAAGCAATTGACAAATTGACCTTTTTAAGCCAATTAAACAATTGACTTGTATAACAGATTTTAATGAAAATGTTGATAAAGATTTTCATATTTTTATTTTATTTTTTTTACTCTATATATATATAGTAGTGTTTTAATTCTCACTTTGTAACATATTTTATTTTGTATATCAATAGGCCCTCCATTGATAGCAGTTTTATTTTATAAAATTGAAGGAAGTCAGCCTGTATAAACATACTATAAATTAATAAAATAAATAAAATAAAATAAACTTCCCACTACTCACCAATGTTGAAAACTCAATTGCACACAATCCTCGTTCAAATATTCCAGATCCGAAAGATGAAAGTGTTTCCAATGTAGACAGATTCCAAACATTCACATGAGGCTGATAACATAATAAGATCAGTAAAGGTGTTATTACTGCATAACTTTATTAGATTTTGGTGTTTGTTGAAAGATCCATTCAATTTATAATACCTTTGCATCATCTCCATGTCCAGCGACTTGTCCACTCGCTGCAATATCCTGGCTTGGATGAAGGGCCACACTATAATAATTAAAATTTTATGTCAAAATTTTGTAAATCAGAAAGAATACAATAAGTTTCCAGTGAGAAACATATACAGTTAGTCATTGCCTTCATTACAGAACTTTCTTACCATTTCACATCATCGGTGTGTTTGGTATACAATCGCTGTGTACCATTAGCAACATCAAATAAAACCACTACACCAGCCATATTATACATCAACTCACCACTTGGTAGCAAAAATAAATTGTTACGAGAATCCTTCCCACGGTACCCGTAACTGTTACACAATTGTTAAGGCAAATCTTTGATAAGTGTTATTGACCAATTATTATGGAATTGTCAAGTTCTTATAACATAGAAAGTATAAGTTTAGTTTATTCAACATTCTTATTTTGGAAAAGATACACAAAACTAAGCTGTAATTTCTCCTCAGGTGCATCACCATTCATTTTTAATTCTTGATAATTAGATGGGGTATACATAGTTATGCCACGTCCACGCATATAAAATTTCACAGTATCTTCTAAATTTCAAGTTAATGCTGAACTACATCATAATATCAATGGAAAGGAAACTTTCAAAAACCATTTTAGGAACCATAGAGAAAAAATTGATGAATAATTCATACCAGATGTCCCATTTTGGTCTTCTGGGGAAAGCGATCTAAGAAAAAAAACAGAAAAGGGATCTTTCACTGAATAATCTTTCTCTTTTTATTGAAATTATTTTCTATTTATTAACAATTTAGCAACATTAAAGAATAACAACTATACATATTTACTTTTTCATAGATACATTACTTCTTCTCTTGGTTAATGATGGTTTTTTCCTTAATAAAAAAACATCTTGAAAATCATCATTTAGGGAAATTACATAAAGGAGTAAACTATCAATGCTGTGAGAATATTGCACTTTTGTATTATAAGAAGCTAGAGAAGAATGTTGTGTTTTATCATCCACATGGACAATCATGGACTCAACATAATTTTCTTAGAACATTAACCTTTCTATATCACAGCAGAGTTCAGCAAACACAAAGTGATCCTATAAATTATTTTGATTCGACCTTTTTGCTTTTATTTATATTTTTGTGATTTATTGCCATAGTGAAGAGGAATGTAACAATAACAATCTATGCCCAGGATACATCAAAATGAAATTGAATAAACATACGCTAAGATTAATTTTGGTTTTCCATTGTTATCATGTTTTTCCTTGTAACTTTCATGGCTATAAGGAATAGCTTTGCTAAGATCTGATGCCGAGTGAAATCGATGCTGTAAGGTCCCTGTGACATTCAAACTTAAATTATTTTGAGAAGTACTCTTTGATTCTCCACTATTGACTTGGCAAACTACTTCTTTCTTTTTGAGTGAAGAAATTCTTCCATTTTTAATTCCTTGTTGTATAGAGGAGGGACCCAACTTTCTGTTGCATTCAACTAAAGCAGCTCTTCCTTCGTTACATCTTGGATTGTCTTTTATAATGTTCTATAAAAACAAATAATTAGTTAGTAATAAAATATAAAATAACAAAATAAATTATGGAATAAACTTAAAAGCACTCACTTTGGTTTTTGATGAAAGTCTTTTGTGGAGATTTTTTTCTAAATACAAAATAGGTTAAACACTAATTAAATTATAGATTTTTTTAAAGATTTTTATGGAAATCCTGATAAACAATCCAAAATATTTTTCTTCAATCCTATCATTAAATTATAGATCAGTTATGTATCATGCAAGGAATTCCCCATGTTGGGACAGAGGGGTGGAAAATCTCTAGATTTAACCCTGTTTACATTTGTGGAAAAATTATTTCCCGTCTAAGTGTAACACTCAATTATACTTTTGATTTCTTGAAGATGTTGAAAATTGACAGAGAATCGGAATTATACATTAGTACATACAGTAGTCATTTTCTAAAAGCGAAAAAAAAGGGAAACTTTTGAATCCCAAATATCCCTGAGTGTCAATTTAGTCGTTAAATCCCGTCTTAACATTTTTTCAGCGATTGTAAAGTAAGTGTACTGTAAATATTGCTCTTCATTGCAAACCAATTAATTATAGTGAAATCCTGGGAAACCTTTGTATAATATTAATAACAACTGACAAAATTCACTATCAAAGAGAGGAAGAACACATGACAAGCCGATAAGATGTATTATCAACAAAATTAACTATTATATCTTTTAAATCCTGAAGTTCTGCAACATTGGGAAATAAACACAGTTCTCTAGCTTTAGACCATATTCATGAACAATAATAATAATAAGCAATATCGACAACAGATAATATAAATATAAAAGCTTACCACAATCTACTCTAGCCTGCAATGACACAACTTCACTCTCAATGGATGATATTCGAGATAATGCATCAGATAAAGCACACTTTAGCAGAGTTACCTCTGCTTCTTGAGCTTTGTTTTTGTTTTCTAGCAAAATGAATTTTTTCAACAGATCGTCGTTAGATTCTATAAGTAATAGATGAAAAACTTATATGTCTAGAGATATGTATTGGAGGGTAATTACCAGCCGAAAAGAAATAAAAATCCTGTAAAAAAACGCCCGTTATACTCGCCCTACGTTCTTACTAAGAGCTGAGGATATCATCATGGGCCTAATAGAAAGTGAAAGCAATAGTGGTTTTTGGAATTATTTATAGCGAGGTTTCCTCAACTCATTTTCTCTTTGTGAAAAAATGACGAATCTATGTAAAGTAAAATATTTGTGAATATTTTTTAAACGCTTCCAGACACCAAAATCATAAGATTTAATGTAAGATTAGGTTTCTATAAGATTCTTTTCGTTTTAAAATATTCACCGGTGGAAACCAGGCTTAAGCAGTCATCAACACGCACACATACCTTGAACTTTCTCAAGAAAAAAAATACCGTTCTTTGTGCAAGGAATAATGAAGACCTCCAAGCTCCAAAGCCACTTCAAACAGAATACGATTATACTCGTGAAGTGTCTCCCAAACCTATTTTCATAGTAGTTTAATAATATGTTGTTGTAGTCGTACAGTTGCCGCTCGATAAGTGGAACTTTCACTAAGTGGAACCACTCTCCCCGGGCCCTTGGATTTGCCTTATCTAATTCTCTTAGTTTCTTCGGATAAGTGGAACCCCAGATAAGTGGAACATTCGCTAAGTGGAACGATTTTTCTGGTCCTTTGAGCCAAATTACACCGTCGTAACTGGAACCTTTGCTTGATTTTCAAAACAAATTCCGGAATTCCAACGTTCGAACGTGTTTTTTTTTATACATTCGAATCACGGATTTTTTAAAACAAACACGTGCGTGGTGACACATTACACCTTATTTTCTGAAGGCAACATGGCGTTCGTACAGACATCGAAAAGAAAGATTCAATCTAAAAGTTTGCTTGAGAAATACAACGTCTTAAAAGAGATTGAAGAAGGTCAAAGTTGTATTTCAACTGCTAGAAAGTATGGTGTCGCAAAAAACACAATATCAAATTGGTTGAAAAAAACAACAAGACATATATCGGGTGATCGATGAGATAATGCAGGAACGAAACGAAAATAATCAAATCAGCTACTTAACCCCTAACCCCTAGCGACTTTACTCCTGAAGATTTTGTATGTTTAGATGATTCTGTAGCTGCCACTGAGCCCGCGCTATCTGTAGATGAAATAATCGATACTCTACAAGATAGCACGGATAGCATTGTTGTCGATGATGATGAGATGGAAGACGAAAGCAAAGACGATGAATACTTGCAAAAGTCTAGTTGCACTGACGTAAGAAACGCAATCGAAACACTTTTAGACTTAAGCCTATTTGTAGAAGAAGATGGAATACGTTCATCGATCGTGAATGTGTCCAGGTTGGTCGAAAAATAACTGACAAGTCACTTAAAACAAGTGTCCATTCACGATTTTTTCTACAGAGACTAAAAAGTTGTAAAGTTTCGTTCTAAGTGACTATATAAAAGTAACTCTCATAAATTGAACTCGTTATGTCTTATTTTACCCCTTCTGGAACCTTTTGCACCTGTATTTTTAGGGCTTCTAATTTTTTTCCCTAGAACTGCGTTTTTTTGACGAAATTAATTTTTTTTGAAAAAACTTCGGATAAGTGGAACATTCGCTAAGTGGAACCATTTTTTTCGGTCCCTTGAAAGTTGCAACAGGAACACTTTTTTCTTGTGAATATGGTTGTAGTTCATGATTTTTCCGAACATACTGCAGAACCGGTATAAAACCGATCCTAAGGGAAAGTGTCATCATTAAGAAATCCAGCATCAGCGGCTGATCTAGGGTATGTGTAAATTTGTAGAGGAGAATGTTAGCTATTAAAGCACAAGAGAAACGCCGTGCAACACCATTGGTGAGAAAAACAGAAATTAGGTTACACAATTTTCGACACCCTCGATCTGCCAATACCCAGACATGAGAACAAAAAAATCGATATACATTAAAAGAGACCTACCGATTTTACAGGCTGAATATTTTCCAGTTATCACAGAAGATTCTTCAACAGCTGGCATTTCTCTGCTGCTTACCGTCCGTTTCGATTTTCGATTATTTTTCAAAAAGAAATGTTATTTCCTAAGATTTGAAATTAAGTAAGCTTTAAGAAACATAATCCCAAAACAACCTGAACATAAAATTACATAACTTCTGCTGACACTTTTTTTGTGAAAGTAGCAAAATAAAAGGTAGCGACAGGTTATTATGTTACTGTTGTTTTGAAACTTTCTCTTGAAAATAGTAAAAACTGAAAACAGTATCTATTTTCTATCCAAACAGTGACAAGACGCACTTTGTGTTTTATTTCGTAATTTTATACTTATTCATTTCGCTTTAACCCGACCAACCTCCGGTGTAATCTTTATAACCGTAAATCATGGGGGGAAATGTAAGCACATACGATCCTATACATTTTCATGATCAAATTTGCGAGCTCTATAACATAGTACGGCTTTCATCGTTCCAGCAATGAAAACATCTATAAAAGTTTGTACGGCAGATGCACTGAGAGTAAAAGTTTGAGAAAATATACCTTCCAAATACTAGTTCATGCGCAGACTACCTTTAACATTGCGCATGTGTAGTCACCAAATCATTCGTTCGCACGACCTTTAATGAAGTGTGAACCGTTACGAGTCAAGCAAAAAGAATCAAGCGGCACACATTAACATCACTATCTACAATATACACTAGATATGTTATCTGTAGAAGCAATCTTCAGGACTGGTGTTCTTAATTTTCCGTAGATACACAAGTACTCAGAAATACGAAGGAGAATGAAACTTAGTGATTGCATCTGTTGAATATTTTCTCGCATCTTTCTATTTTATCGTAAACATTCCCTTAACACTTTCTCCAATTTCTCTTCTTGTACACAACAACAAAAACAACAACAAAAACAAAGAATCTTTAAGTTAACTGCTTTCTTATTTGCTTTAAGAAATTACAATGGATTCTCATCCATCTCGAGTGAATAATCTTTCTGCGTTATAAATACTCTGTTTTGTTTCAAGCAGAAGACAAAAACAGGAAGCGAGGAGACGTCATTCGTAAGAGAGCCGTAAATATATACGATAGTAAGTATCTCAAGAGAGGAGTGACATTAAAGCGGTCAGCTGGCATTGTATGTTGTATACTGTATACTTCATTTCAAAAATAACTATTCTTTATTTCATAAAAGGAGTATAATCTAAAAATTTCAATAGGCGCCCTATTAAAAGAGAAATGAAACCTGATATTTCAAGATAAGCATTAGAATCTTTCCGCGATAACTCCTCAAAACATCGAGATTGTTAATCTGTATGGGTTTACAAGTATAATTTTTTAAGATCATATATGTTGTATAAGGATTAATTGTTACAACACCTCCGTTCAAACGATCGATTACGATAATCTTCGAATCACTATCATCAATTCAACGATAGGATCTTTGTTCCGGATACTCAAAGACTTGATATTTAAAAGACACACAACCTATCAAACATGACATAGCTTATAAGTTGAAAATGATTTTCTGGAGGGAAAATGCACGGATGTTTGATATTAACGAATAGAATAGAAATCTTATCCAGACAAACTTTTCCAACAACTTACCTTCAACACTTCTTTAAACTAACCACTTGTCGGAACGCATTTACGCAAATAAATATATGAAAATTGAATCAAAAATGGTCTCTTTATATATCATGAGACGTAAATAGTATTCAATGATAGTGACAGATTTTTGTTTTCATAAACGTATGAGGAATTTGTCATAAAGTTTGTATTCTCAGCCTTCTGTTTTGACTGACATGTACGTTTCCCTTCGTCATTTGTGGTTCTGTGTTTTAAGATCTGCTCTCTTTGAGTTACATCAAAATCAAATTAAAGTAAAATCAAATTTAAAAAGAAAAGAAAACATCGATAGTAATTATTGCGTGAAATCCCACAAAAAAAGTTGCTATAATAGAAGAAAAAACATTCATACCCCTATCATGAGGACTTCCAGTAAGCGTAAAAGATTTTCCTTTTTCCTTCCCAATGCATGCTACGCGATCAATCAACTGAGTTTTCCTCCAAGCGTTCACTATTTTGAAAAGGCTATAATAATTAACATTCTCCCGTGCTAATGATAGCAGAAGAAATTATAAAAACCATTTGATTAATTAAAGGGGCTACGTGTGTTTTTGTTTACTTTTTCGCTCGAGGTTGTAGTGTTATCGCATTTCAAAGTACTCATCGAATCTGCAGACCAGATGTCGTGTCTATTAATTCTTGATTTGGTCTGCAAATCTTACCCTTGCTCAATGATCGTGAAGAAGAAGAAGTGGCTTGTTTTGATGCTCGTGCTGCAGATGAATTTCGGAGGTTCGTAGCTCCAAGGCCTTATTTAATTTTGTTTTTAGCAAGCAAGACGAAACAAAAGTATTGAAGTTATACAAAAAGTAAAGGATGGTGTTTTTAGAGCACAAGAAAACGAAAGATAAAGATTTTTCGAGACGTTTGATGTGGAATGTTGATTTCTATGTTAAAATAAGTAACAATTTATATTATTATTTCAATAAAACTAATTTGTTATGAAAAATAAGAATTTTGCTGTTTATATAGCTATTTTTATTCTCTTATCTCTGTGTTCATTTCTTCTCACCTCAAATCGAATTTTGGTTCGGTACCATAATTCATAATATCACGTGGTCCGTGTCGTAGCCCCTTTAATAACAGCCAGGTCAAATGATTAAAAGATTTTATTAGTTAGCAACTTTCTAGAACACATCATTATAAATTCACATTATAGTCACTGAGCGGAAAATTCAAAGTTAAAATTTTCCGTTTTCCGTGTCATGGACATCACCTCTATACAACATTCAAGGAAGTTCTCTTCATCATAAATACAATAGAAATGATCAAATCATTGCTTTCAATTTGCACCTTATTACAGCATTTATTACACAGTACTCTTTTCATTACACACGTCAAAGTGGATCATGGATGTTCTTTGCCAGACTGGGTACAAAGTGTTTTGCACTTTCTCTTTGTTGAACATGAATTAATTCTTTGAATGCGAAAGGAAAATATTTTGGTAATGCGTTGTAATTTGAAAAAATTATAGCATAATTTAATAAAAAAAGTTGTATGGAATTTTGTTATAATATTTTGAAACAACACCGACGTCCTTGATAATTATTTAGTTTAGCAGATGGCATTTTATGAGAATTGAAATATTTCAATACTGGAAAATTATATGTAGTGTAGGGGATGAAGACTTGGGGGTGGGATGGTGAAATACCCCGGATGTTAAAATTTAAAGACAGTCTGGTTTCTAAGGCTTGACAGAATCCACCTTCCCCACATAAAAGATATGTTAAGTTCTCATGACATTAAATTTTACCAGAAGATAAATAATAAAACAAGAGCCTATCGGCTTGAAGATCAGCACGAACTTAGACCTTGTTCACACTATATCCTTTGACGTCTTAAGATCTTAAATCGGATAGGGCTCGTTCAAATTGTCAAATTGTTCGAAACTGTAATTCTACTATTTTCTATTCCAAAAATATTTAACTCCCGGTATTCTTTTCGACAAACTTTACTAGTCAGTTTTTAAAATGCTTTGATAGAGGATGAGGTTAATGTGGATAATGTAAATTTGAAAACTATCATACTATTTCTGGATATCAAACAAAATATCAAACAAAACAGGATACCATCATTATGGGCATGATGTATAAAAAGTGTAATACGTTTTCTCTACCGTTAATGACTGATTAAACGCCCCTGGGCGTTTATTTTAAAATTGAATTCTTGTTCAAGTACATATTTATTTTCAATAAATGTAAGCATATAAATACAAATAACTTTCTAACAAGCAAGCATTTGGCAGTTAGTCACCGGAAATGGTAACTAGAAAAACTTTTCAATTAGAAAATATAAGTTCAGGGACGGTAAGGAGAGAGATTGAAGATAAAATATATAGACAACAATCTTAAAAAAGTGAAAGTGAATTTGAATGAATATAAATTTACTTCTGCATAACGCTTTTTGCATCTCACATAATTTCACATTAAAACACGAGTAGACACAGTCTTACATATTTATTATTATTTATTAAAATCATCATAAAATTATGATATTTATTAGAATCATCATGTATAATGATGCGTTTCTGTAAAAATCGATCAGATTCATTGGTGCTTTTTTTCTTTCCTTTTTTTAATCGGTTGAGCCTCAGTTATCCGAACATCGGGTTATCCGAATTCCCCGTTTATTCGAAAACATTTTTGTCTTGGTCCCTTCAACACCCATTCCATCAGCTTGGTTAATTGGCTTTTCTGTCACAGTCGCTGCTTATTGTAAAATTTCATATCTCGATACTTCACTCCGATGTGCTTTAAAAGCAGCGTATTAGCCCAATTTGGAATCATTGACAGACTGCACACTGGCCTTTGGGCCAGTTAGAGCAATGCTATACGTATCTCTCGCGGTTAAGTCAACTTCCAGTTGAAAGTCGGTGGGCGGAAGAACCAACCCACATGGATGGAAGCCCAAGGACTAAAAACTCAGGATTACTTGATTAACATACCAACTAGCAATCATCACTAAGCTTGCAGTCTATACTTTGTCTCGTTTAACGCGAACATTTTTGTGTGTTGCCTCGTTCTTTGAAACGAAACAAGAGTCTTACGGCTTGAACCAGGGCTTACTTAGACTTTGTCCATACATGATTTGAAATTGGATAAACTGAGGACATTTTTTGTGGTAACATAAATTTGCACTGCTTTTTTAGCTCGTGGCACAACAGTTCTAAACAAGTAGATTTTTGGGCACAATTTTTTCCTAATGCACTTTACAGAGAACAATACAGGTAAGAACGATGGATTGGTAAATACCAATACTTACCATACTTTTTGAAGTAAATCTAAAATTATTTACATAATGTTTTATCATCATCACCATACGCGCTTAAGCATCCCTTTCTATTGTTTCTTGGCCATGTCAACATCCACAGCTGTGTCTATTGTTTTCATTTTTTTATATGCATGTCAGCTGACTTTTTTTTCTTTTTTTTTTAAAGAATGATAAAATTAACGAAAAACAGCTTGGCATGGGTTTTCCTAATTTCAAATCAACCTGTATATTAGTGGCCCTTTACACGAGACCCGAAGTGAACTCAAACCGGTTTGAAATGAAAAATTTCACTTCGATGCATCATGATGCAATTCTTATTACTGTTTACATGACTTCGGACGAAGTGAAACTCACTTTGGGTGTAGTTTCACTTGGGTCAAATATACCGAAGTGAAATCTCAAACCGGTTTGAAATTTAAACACTGCTCCCCGAAGTGAAAGTCTGTTTAATCGATACAGCGGTCTGGTGTTCCTATATGGCACATACACAATTGTTTTCATGCACAACTCTTGTTTATGTCATTGTGATTTTGGCTAGTATGTGAGATGTCCGACTCTGAATAGATTTTCCGACATTATGTTCAAACTTTATTAGAAATAATTCGCTGATTCAGCAAAAAAGGGTTACCAGAAAGCAGTTCAAAGCGGTTTGAGTTCACTCTTTGGGTCTCATGTAAACAACCTCTTAGTTCCAGACATCTGACATCTATATATTTGTCCGACAAAAGAACCTAATCAACAGATATATTTGTCTGGCGAGAAATATCAAGTGTGGTGCAACGTAAATAACATACTAAAGGCAAATAGTATCCTTATGTTTGGGGTTCACAGGTTAAAACGTCCCCCACTTTACTGTTCGTTTCGCTTCGTATATATACAGAGAAAACACTGTGAAGATGTTAATGTCTAGACCGGGTTTACAGTTCTACCGGTGGACATCTTGTTCAACATGGAAAAAATAATCTTCAGGCCTGCATAATATCATCCCACAAAGTTAAATCCACAAAAAAAATTAATTCACATATAGTATAAAGTATGCAAATTCCTAAGATTAAGAGTTATGATGCATGAATCAATTATATATAGTATAATAGTAGTACTGCTATTATACACATGCATACCTGAATTTAATCCATAACATAAAGGCCAGTGGCGGATCTAGAGGGTAGTCGAAATTTGTGGAGGAGAATGTTAGCTATTATTAAAGTATAAAAGAAAAGCATGTAAATAAGTCCATTGGTGATACAGACTGAAAATAGAAATTATGTTAATGTGCTCCTCCACAAATTGGGACTAGCCCTAGATCTGCCGCTGAAGGCAGTATATATGAGACGCTGTCTGCATGACCGACAGTTTCTTTTTTGTTTTCTGAGCCTTAAATGACTGGCAGTTAACTTGCTCTTTATTATTTTTATTGTAAAGAATAATAAAAATGATTGCATATATATATATATATACATTGTGAACACTGGAATGCCTTGTGGCTGTCCTGTCAGCTACAAAAATCTGCCAGACATGCAGAAGCCTAAAAACAGCAGAAACTGCACCCAGAAAATTGTTGAGCTATTTGGAATAAAAAAATAATAAATTTTAAAAATTGGAGCTGGTGGTGAAGAAGCTGTACTACACTTTCACTCTCAAACATCAATCATCATTACAAAGTATACATACAAAACTTAGTTCTGTAATGTATTAAGAACTGTATTAATACACTAAGAATACTTACCTTTTTTGAAGTAAAGTTTGTCTTCTTCACCCACGTTCGAGAATCGTTATCGACAAACTTTACGCCATTTTTATAACCCGTTTTCTTAGCAAACCAATTAGAGATCGAATTGATGAGTAGGTGTTGAAGAAACGGGCAATAACGGATTCCGATACTCGGGAGGGTGTTGTGAAAGGGCGGAACTAACTGCGACATTACACACTGACTGACTGACTGACTGACTGACTGACTGACTGACTGACTGACTGACTGCCTGACTGGCTGACTGACTGACTGACTGACTGACTGAAAAGAGCAGAAAGGTCATAACTTGTTTGCTTGATGATGAGAAACGCTTTTAAAGAACCCTGCCGGCCTACCTGCATAGACATACACGTAAATTTGGTCTTCTCACGCAGATAGCTAGTAATATGTAAGCAACAACTCATCTTTTAGCAATATTGAGCCAAGCACATCTGATTCCTTCACTCACTCATCGCAACTGACAAAATAACAATCTTTACTTTCAAGACCTTGCAAACACCTACCCCACAATATGGTGATGACATCCACTATCTACTTTAATTACAGAACATCAAGATATGTACAGAACATCAAGATATGTACAGAACATCAAGATATGTACAGAACATCAAGATATGTACAGAAAACTTCCAAGATGACGTTCAGCAAGTGTTACAAATTATATCTATTTAAAACCTTTTATTTGACAACAATAAAACAAATTTCATCGTGTATCCTCGCCTGCAATCAAGTCGCCATCGGTATCCTCAAGTATCTCTTATAAGCGTTTCACACCCTTGCAATTAAACATGGAGGTAATGAATACAAAGAACACTTTAGCTGAGATATTGGTTCATCTAAATTATGGCCATTTGATATTTTGCAGAATTATTCCACCAATCAACAAGAGTGCTTACATGGGTCAGCTTTGTTAATTGTAAATAGATAAATAGGTTTTGTTCTAGTTTAATAAATAACGAATCGTCTTTTAACTTTCGTTCATACAAATATTTGGTCATCCCAGGTTATTATAGGAAATTAGCGCTGCAAACTGGGATTTTACAGAACAAACAAAATATTTTATTTTCGTCATTTCGCGGATATACTATCCACATATTAGGAATTGAAATCATTTTTTTTTTTATCCTCAAATTTTAAAAATAGGTCAGTGCGTTTTTAAAAATACACTGAGGCGATGGCCTTAAATATATTTGAAAACCTTAAAGAAAGAAAATACAAAAAAGGCAATAGGTTTTTCATTATCTCCACAATGTTTGAATTTTTGTGCAGATACGAAAACTTTCTATACGCTGGTACGGAAGCGCATTAGTCCCATCCAAAATGTGTACATATTAAACAGGATACGGTACAGATTTAAAAAAAATATTTGCATTCCGTTTTCATTTTTTATTTAGGCAACACTAGAATTTTGATATTTATGGCAGTAGAAATTTTCCCTAGTGTGGATATAGATTTTTATACTGCTAAGAATAATATGTGGCAATATGAATTTTGAAACTTTTTTTATACCGTGTCATATACAACTACAATTCGTTTGCTCTTCTCTGCAGTTATTTTAACGTTTATCAGAAAACAAAGTGACATCTTCACTCTTATCCAATTTGTTAAAACAAATGAAGAAAGTTATGCCACTACACCAGAATGTTATGTTCCTGGGAGAAAGAGGAGCGGGAGGGAGGACAGCAGTAAAAAAACGAAGGACAAAAACAAAACAGAAGCCTGAATTATGTAGATCATTTCCATTCTCAGGAACAAACTATTAAACGCATCATACCTCAAGGTATAAAAACAGTTTCAAAATTCATATTGTCAGCTATTATTTATAGCAGTTTATTACCCGCGTAGCAGGGCTGTATTCGATACAAAAAATTCGCATGATCCTATTGGTCAATGAAGCTTAAATGTGACGTCACTCCGGTCTATACTTACCGGTACAGCCCGCGGAAGTGTCATGGCAACAATATTTTTCAGTCAATATTCTCCGGTAATGCCCTCATAACCACTTAGTATAGGGTTAATGAAAATATATTTGTTTAACCCTACCGTACTCTATTTTATATCTACACATTTCGGGCTAATTGGCATCGTTGGGGCTAATTATATGGTTATCATTCACAATACCTTGTGACACTTTTTTAATTTTTAACTCGATTTATCAAATAAGTTAAGACATTTGGGTCATCGCTATGGGTACAATTATCATGTCATTTAATGAGAAATTCTGATGTCAGTTGATATCACAAACATTAGGGGAAGATATCTCGATAAGCAATGGTATTAATTGACGTCACTTTGGGGCTTCAAATTATGGCCATTAGGCATGTGCCAAAAAAAATTTCTGTAACTTTTTGTTCTTCTGTGATTACTTTCTTTACCCAACATGTTACTTTTTAGTATCCTGTCGACGTGTATATAACTGGGATCTCTAAGCCACACCATGGTACCTCTGTTAATACGTTTACCAGTCACTTTACAAGGAAGTGTAGAATAAGGCAATTGCAGAAACTTAAGCAAAACCCTCGACAAATTGATTGATACAGTCCATCAACAGTGGCATTAAGAAGGTTGTTACGATACACAGCTATAGCGAATTTTTGATTTTTTTTACTAAATAAACATGTTTATAAACTGTGTCCTTTCATATCACAAATATCCTAGCAAGTAAATTGGTAAAAAAATGCAATGTATTTTTAAAAATCTATAAAAGATAAACAATTCAAAAGCTGTTGGAAGACGACCAACTGCTCCATATCAAATGTAAACACTTAAATAATACAAGAAAATACTTCTTTAGATTTTTTGAAAGCTTTTTTAAAATTTAACGTAATTTTATACATCATCATCGAAACCATGGATATAAAAAAACTTTATTGGAAAAACATACGCTTCTCGACACGGACTTGCAGCGCAACTCTTAATCGATAGAGAGAAAGCTTACATAAATAAGATTTCTCCCTTTATGGGGAAATCTTAAAAATGAATTTCCTCAAGTGTGTTGTATATCAATATTGTCAAGCAAAAAATAATTATATAAATTTAGAAAGAATGTTCCGATGAAAATATATACTTGATAAATGTTCAGTTACCTTAAAAACAAAACAAAAACATTGTTTCACAGACAGTTGTAATTGTATATCTTGTTTTGCAGAGTAAAAAAAATAAATTATATATATACAACAATAAACGTAAGATTGGTGTTTAACACTTTCTTGTGCAGTTTGGTGTCGATTTCTTGACAGTGGATGGCTATCTGAAATTTGGTGAGATAATGGTGAAAATTTCCAGACATACAATAAATACAGCTATTGAGTCCTATTATTAATAATCATCATAATTAATCTCTTAAATAAATATTGTATGTAATATACCCCGAGGAGCAGTCATTTCGTTGCAATTATTCGTCCGTTAAATTCTGATTTGTAAGCACATAATGAATAACTCCGTCGTAATCATTCGTAGCTACTAGCATTCCGTTAGCTGTATGGTTCATGAAGGTAATTTCCTTAGCAAAGGTTGCAGCTGAAGTATTTACCACGATCTCATGTTTTCTGCATTCAAAACGTTCACTGCTATAGCGATTATTTAAGCTTCGTTGACCGCTTCCGCTCATTTTATTGACAATTGAATTGATGTGAAAGTCAGAGTTCTCTTTTTTTATCTTGTTTCAAGCTATTGAACACCATCACAATTTATATGATATAAATATAACATCGCAATATATATACATCTATCAAATTTCCCCATTTGATCTGAATATTTCATGTTGCTTGCACATTTGCTCGTCCAATCAAAATCACTTGTTTCATTTTGTCATTCTATATTTAGCATGTTACCTTTCACATCGGAATGCCTGGTGTAGTCAAGTTGGATAACAATTCTTGCTGCTTATCATTCCACTACATAAATCATACCATACCATGATCAGTCAAAATGTGTTCCGATTGTACCAACTACAATTTGTTCATTCAAAGGTTGCTTTTTGGAAACTAGTTTGATCTGAAATATTTTGTTTGTTTTTTTGCTTTGCTTAAAAAATGAAAGAAAAAAACAAAAACAAAAACGGAAAAATCACATAGAATTTTCCAATTTGTGCATAAATAACGAATCCTGAAATTTGAATCCAAGTTGTTTGTTTGTTGTTTGAAAGCGCGTTGCTAAGTTTTTCTCCATAAATAACGAATATGAGTAATGCATAACGAATGTGAGTAATTCATAATGAATCTGCTTTTTGCCCATTTTTAATTGACTCAGTTCTTTCAAGTCTTTGATAGAATACTGTTCCTTCCTCTGGATGATGATTAAAGGTTTCTATCTTTTCACAGATACAGCAATCAAAGAATCAGGTGTTATCTTTACTCATGTTATCATCACGGGCATGGACTAGCCTATTATTATTATTAATGTTTACCCAGGATGGCCTCTTCAGTTCTGATAGAACTGTTATCAATGAGAGTCCTGCAAAGGAGGTCCCAGAGCATTTAAAGCCCCCACTTGGGCTACGGAAGCCGCAAGTATGCTTCAACCGCTCAATCAGACAACCGCCTTAGATATCAATCCCGCCGTCAAGCGGAGTGCTAAGCTGAGTGGATCGATCCACACTGTTATAGTCGCTGGCATGAATAGGCTAGGATTTGAACCCTGACCTCCCGCACTGGAGGCGAGCACTCTACCACAAAGCCACCAGTCGGTCATACCAGGTAAAGTGTCTAAATACAAAGGCGTGATATGGACTTGAAGTTCCTGCAACATACACGAAACACACGGTTCGGGGACCACAGAAGGCAATCCAGTGGGTGAAGAAAGTAATAATTCTTTTGTTTTGTTTCGCCATTTACTTAAAATCGGTAAAATATTAATATTTTTATTCACGCAAGGCAAGTGTTTAACTCCCACGTAACTATGCTATGGCGAAGTGTTTGAAATGAAATGACATGTCTGCTAAATAGAAAGAAATTTTTGTCTAAAAGTATGTTTCGAGCAAAAATCTGCCTCCTAATTTTGATTGTTGCTATTTTGAAAGTTTTGTGTGATATTTTGAACGTAGTTTTCCCGAGCAATGAGCTTGTTTAATTGGAAGTGTCCACTTCTCGGAGCGTCTGTTAATTGTAGAATTTATTGAAAAAAGCTTTCTTAATAAAATACCAAAAATCATTAATCATTTGATTGCTACTAAAACCAGTCACCACGATAATATATGACATATGTATATATGAAATATATGACAAAAGTGAAAACATGAAAACGTCTACAGGGGCGGATCCAGCATTTTTTTTGCAGGCGGCTGAAAATCTTGTGGTCTTAATGTTAAATTCCGATTATCCCGATTTTTAACCGGAACATTCCAATCAGGGGTGAATCCAAGCAAATTCAGAATAGTAAGCCTTGTGACCAAGATTGGGAGATCCGTATTTGCTTCAGTAACGATAATTTCGGGTTGGGAAGATGTTATTCGTAATATTTAGTTAACTGTGTATACATCCAATAGGTCATCCAATTGTATGCAGACGGGAGACGTTGTACTGGTCAGGTACTTACTTGTGAACCCCAAACACAAGCCAGAACATTAAAGCTCACAGTTTTTCTTCCTATTCCATATAGGCTGTCTGCAATATAAAAAAAATGTGAAATATATTCTTATACTTTTTAACTTTTCATTTACTTGTGGTGCCCAACAATTATAATGATGGAAAGGTGAAACTATAAAGCAGCATGTTCTCATTATTCAATAATTCAAACTTACGTTCTTTCAATTAATAGACCTTCCCCGAATTTTAACACCTCATTTCTATGAATTTTATTGTTTTACCGATTCCAAAAGTTTATTACTTAGTGATGGTCACGCAATTATGACAATGAAAACGAGGCGAAACTTGTTGACTAGGCCATAACAGCGTTTAAATAGAAATTCTATTTATTGGAGAACAATTCAAATTTTTGTTATACATCCAAGAATGACTATATCTATTGTTTTCTCGTGTAAAAGCGTTGACAACTACAATTCAGTAAACAAATCCTTTTGTTAATGCTATTTCCAGGTGATATATAAAAAATGTAGCTAAAATTTATTAAATAGGATAAAGTTATAGGCCATAGCAATAATACTGAAAGCGAAAATAAGTTTCAGTCGAGGTTCATTTAAACAAGAAAAACACATTTTTGAAATAATAAGCATTTATTTGATAGTTTTTTATTCATACAATGTAATTCCAACATATAATTTGAATGATACTTGATTCTGATTTCAACAGCCAGCAATAACAGTAACAGGAGTCATTTGGATCACCAACAGAGAAGTACATAAAATAAAGAAATAAACAATTGTATTATAATTTCTCAACATGTTAATAATATGAAATGTATTCCAAAAAGATAAACAGCAGCAACAGTAATAATGAACCATCCAGGAAATTATGATTAAATTATAATATAAACTCAGAAACAACAACAACAACAACAACAACATTTTCTGTATTTTTCTTAAGAAACACCTCCAGAATATTTGGAAAGTAGTAAGAGAAAAAGACATAAAAATAAGAAACAAAAAGGAACTTAAGGCTCAAATTTAAAAATATCTCTAAATTGACAGTTCAGGGGCTGATGTGGCTGGTGCAGGAATACATGGATGAGGCACAAAACGAAAGAAATATTTTAATAACCAGAATCTATAATCTTTCCAAGTTGAAAAATATATGATTTATATCAAATAGTCCATCTCCCTACCTCACAGTATGAAAACACATATGTATGAAATAAAATTTTGACACTGAGGGCGAATGCCTCAAAATGAAAACTTAATCGAGTGAGAAAATAGATTTTGAGAAAGCAGTAAGAATTTATGAAGATGGGCAGTAAAGATATTCCAATGTAACCCCTCAGAAAGTCAACAGAAAAAAATAATCAATTAATACCAATCAAGACGCACGATAATGCACATGTCGAAGAAAACGAATTGATCATTGAAACAACAGTAAAACAAAACATATAATCGAACATACAAAGTTAAATAGGAATTTCTTTTGCTTTGAGAGGAAAACTGCAGAAACATGCATACTCCTGCTTGTATTAAGTTACTCATGACTGTATGAGGGAATAGAGATTTTGTTCAAGAGAATTTTATACAAAAAGGAATTTATTAGGTTGTATCTGCATGTATGATAATCTCCAATGTTTTTTTTTTTGTGTGTGTGTGTGTATGTGTTTACACATACACGGCAGTTGACTTGCTTACACCCTTTTTATCTAATAGATGACTTTCAAATGTTTTCATCAGGTTAATTGCAAGCTTACCCTGTGTGAACTTGTAATCAATCAAAATTTAATAAAAATACATATCAAGTGCTAATGCCTATTGAAAACAACTTATTTATGTTCATTCCCAAGAGAGCTTATGCATATTCAAGTTCAGTCCAAAAAGTGGAGGAGTCCAACATTATGATGTTCCTTTTCAGTCTTAAGAGCCAATTTCTGAGAAATATGGGCAAAATAGGCAAAGTCAAACAGTGGTATCCTCAGATTTTGCTCATTTTCATATATTTTGCTCAAAATAATGAAAAAATATGCCAGTTAAAATTTTTTTTGAAAATTCTTACCGGTTCCCGAGAAATGGGGCCCCAAAGTTTGCCACTTTTTGGGCAAAAAATGCCAAATAGAATGGAAAAGCAACTTTGAAGGGCAAAATAGAAGCATTAAACAAAATCAGAGGATGTGTTTTGGTATTTTGCCAAAATATGAGAGAAGTTGTACCAATATATCAAGAAAACGACACTTTTGGACTTTGCGTTGGCTAGAAATCATGCCCTGAAACCACAATTTTGCGCAATTTTCACCAATTTTAGGCCCAAATATCTCCCTTGGCCAAAACTTCCACATAAGTTTATTTAGATCTTTTGAAAGCCTATTGGCCCTATTTTCATTTTATGAAAAAAAATTCATGTGGAAGCTAGGGCCTGGGGCTGAGTAGCCATCCGAAAATGATTTTTTTTCCAAAAAGCACTTTAAAGAACTGGCCATAATGGCGTCGGCCTTAGGTCATACATGATGTGGCTACGATTTTTAGTTTCTCTTAACATTGCACTAACAGTATTTAAACAAAAATCCATGTGGTCAAGTGATAATAAAGCTACAGAAGCTTTTGAAGTAGGTTTAGTTAGCTGAAATTGTGCTTTGAAATTTTCCCTAGCAACGGTTTGTTTTTCCCTAGTAACGGGCTAGTAACTACCAGTTTTTTAATTTAAGGTCCTATGATTTGGAATTTTCAACTTCTTAGCACATTTCTAGTATATACCTTGTATATGAAAAGGAATTAGCTTTAGTCATTTTTAAGAAGGAAATATGCTTTATCATTATGGTAGAAAAGCAACTAATATGTGATTAAATTAAACATTAAGAATTGAGTAAATTTAGCAGTTTTTGAGAATTTTAGTTTTATTACTTACTTGGTATGTCATGATAGTGTACTTGACAACTTGGTCCATCCCATGCTTTTCCAAAAGTTACATAACATTAGTTATGAAATGAAGAATGAAGTGAAGATTGAAAAGTGATAAAGATTATTGTTTGAAATAAAAAGTGAAAAAGAAATATGTCAGAAACGAAGGAGAAAGAGAAGAAAAAAAGTCCATATGAGAAATGTTTGTATTTTGTTGAGGAAAACAGTTCTTGTGGTCCTTTCAAACGTTGGAATGAAGATTGTCTCTTTTCAGTAAAGGATCTTACAGCTGATATTTCAAATCATTTGCAATCATTGAAGGTATAAAAAATATTAGAATTTAATTCATCCTAATTCATCCTTGCCATATTCTTTCTATTAAAAGGTACTCAAAGTTACTTTGCATATTTAGTATAATAAACAACCAGTCCCACATTTCTTTTTTAGCTGCCAAAAGTTTGTGAATGGAACGAGAAATTGCTTATTGAAAACCGATCACAGACTATACTTTCAGATTCTGATGTAATATGTGCTTATCACCGTTTTTCCTTTGGCATTGGATGGAAGCAACCAAAGAGTTGTGGACACCCTGACCACGAATTCAAAAATGGAAGAAAAGCACCAAAAATTAGAACAATCCCTCTAAACACACTCGTAACTTTTAACAAGAGAAATTCATCTCTTCCTGTCGGTTCAGCATTTTGCATCAATCATCTCAAAAATATCACTGCAAACCAGGAAGATCAAGATTATGAATCTGACCAAAATCCAACAACACCTGTAAAATCGAGTACTCCTTTTGATGAAAATTATGTCCCTGATATAGCAGCTGTGATTTCAGATGAGGCACTTGAAGAAGCTTCATGCATTGGAAATACTCTGTGTGATGCACTCACTACAAGTCCTCTATCTTTTCAAATAAACCAAAAACGAATTGAAAACCTATCAGAGAGTACCAAATCAAAAGTTAGGAGCAAATTTGAAAGAATTGGAGAAACAATTTGCTGAAGCAATAGCACCTGGTCAAGCTGATGAGCTCATTTCAAAAATATTGCATAACGAAGATATCCATGATGATTTGGAACCTATACCAGAAGAACTTGTTGTCCCATTAAAACTGTTCCAAGAAAGTGACTCCTATGGGAAAGTGTTCGTACTTGCAGTAATTGATCATTCAAAATACACCAGGGAGTTTTTAATGAAAACATTTAATTGCAAAAAATACCAAATAGACCGAGCAAGGAAGATTCAGAGAGAAAAATCAGGGCTGTCTTTACCTACAAAAGAACAAATACACAGAAATCGATTGCCACAAGAAAAAATTGAACATTTTCTGGAGTTTCTGTTTTCCCATGGCTTATTACAAGATGTGGCATATGGAGTGAATAAAATCAAGTTTGATAACGGAGAGGAACAAAAAGTTGCCAATGCCATTCTTTTGATGAATTACAGCCATACTATAGCATTTTACAAAGAAATATGTCAAAAAACAAGCTATATCCCAATTTCTGATACTTCCTTATGGAGAATCCTTCATAGCATCAAGCCTTCCCAAAGGAAAGCGCTTGCAGGTTTGGATGACGTAACAGCTGCAGGGATGAATGGATTTCAAATGTTACATAGGATAGCTGAAAAATGGAAGTGCAAAGACATCATTAAGTCTCTTGAGAGAGGGAAACGCTATTTGAAAAGCAATTACCCAGTAAGGTGCAGTAAGGATTCGCAAGTCTGTAGCCATTCCACATCATTTGCTCTCTCTGATGCAGCAGATGCTGACTTAAATGAAACATTTGAGATTGATAGTGAAGGTGATTGTGTAGACTGTACAGATCTAATTTCATCATTAAATAAAATCAAAAACATTGTTGCTGAAAGCAATGATGATGACCTACTGTATGATACTAATGTAGCAATTGCAGATGTTGAAAATTACATGAAACATCAAATTCGTGATGCTCAACAGAAGTTGGCAAAAGCAATGGCATTTGACTTACTTGAAGACCAAGAAAATGGATTCTGGTTAAAAGACTTTTGCCAGAAAATTTTACCAGCTAAATATCGAGAGGGTCAAAAGGAGTATTTCGGAAAGAAAGGGATGACCCTCCATGTTGATGCGTTTTTCTTTAAAGTTAATGGCCTCCTTAAAAAGAAAGTCTACTTCACTGCAGTTTACCGATGTGAACAAGCCCTACTTGATTCACTTTGCTTGGCTGAGGTTGTTTTGGATAAAATCAAGGAAGATTTTCCAACAGTGAAGAAAGTGTACGCAAAGTCAGATAATGCCTCCTCCTATCACGGAAATTACTATCTGGAGGCATTGTATAAGATATGTAAAGGCAAACAAATAAAATTAATTCGCTATGACTACAATGAGCCATCCAAGGGAAAAGATCAATGCGACAGAGAGTCAGCAGGTGCAAAATGTGTCATCAGGAGCTATGTTGATGCTGGAAATGACCTGATCACGGCAGAAGATATTCACGTAGCTCTTCACCATGGAAAGGGAATACAAAATGCTGATGTTGCAGTGGTAATGATTGACTCGAAAAAGTCAAAACTCTTAGGCAATACCCCATCCCAAGTATCAGTAACTACCACTCATTTCAATTTTTTGATGACCATATGTTAATGTGGAGATACTTTCAAATAGGCAAAGGAAAGAAGTGGAAGTACACAAACTTTATTTTTAAGTCATCAATCAATGTTGTAAGATCATACAGCACAACAAGCAAGTCATCTTTACCAACAAAGGCAAAAAAACCAAGAATGGATCGGCAAGTCAACCAACTGAAATTTTGTCCTCAAGAGGGATGTTGTGAGTCATTCTTTGATGGAGTAGAATTAGAAGAGCATCTCATTGCAGGCAATCACACCAACCAGCCTTCTGCAAAGTCAATGATGGACAAAGCAAGAAGTTCTTACATACACAAAATGAAAGCTACAGATCAAAGTTCATCTGCTGTTTCAAATCATTTCCAGTCATGCAGCTCAGTCCATGATGCCCAAGAGGGACCAAATTTCACCCATTCATCTGGATGGGCTTTGCCCAGAAGAAAAGTTTTTCGCTATTCAACAAAACAAAAAAGGTTACTGATGGAGATGTTTTTGCAAGGGGAAGAGTGTGGGAAAAAGATGAGTCCAGAGCAGGTTCACCAGATGTTACGATCAAAGTTGAAGCCAAGCGAATATGTCACAAGTCAGCAAATTCGCTCACTTTTCTCAAGGTGAATGTCATATTTTTATATACGTCACTGAAGTAATTAATCTCTGTGTTCCTATAGAAAAAATACCATGATTTAATATTATCTGTAGGTGGAGCAGCCAAAAAAGAAAAGGAACCCTTGCAACAACCTTTGAGGATGATTACGATGACGAGGATGATGATGATGATGGTGAGACAGATGAGGATGAAGACCTAGAATGTGAGAAATTTGGGCAAATTGCAAAAGAACTCGCAGAAGATTGGAAAGTTAATGACTGGGTTGCTGTGATATACTTTGGTGAATGGTATCCAGGGGAAGTTCAAGATGTAAGGATTAAAAATTTGGGTAAATTCTAGCATTCTAGTGACAGAAAATAGGTACAAATTAGTAATTTTATTTTATTTTTCACAAATAAGGTGACCGATGATGGTAGAATCAAGATTTCTTGTATGCAGCCTGCTGGCAAGAATAGATTCAAGTGGCCTGAAAAAGAAGATGTACATCCATATTCAACCAATGACATTTTGTGTCTGATTAATGCACCAACTCCAGTAAGCGGAAGAGGACATTACTGTCTTACAAAAGAGGATGTCGATAAAGTTTTGAGACTAGTTAATGTTTTTTAACATCATTGTATTTTTTTGAGCCGTATAAAGCTTTAATGAGTAAAGAACTTGATTAATGTCTCAGTATATTGGCATGTTTTGGTGTTAGAAAGTCTAATTTTACATTTCAGATCTGCTCTGGTTAAATAACTGGTGGTTACTAGCCCGTTACTAGGTAAAAACAAACCGTCGCTAGGGAAAATTTCAAAGCAAAATTTCAGCTAACTAAACCTACTTCAAAGGCTTCTGTAGCTTTATTATCACTTGACCACATGGATTTTTGTTTAAATACTGTTAGTGCAATGTTAAGAGAAACTAAAAATCGTAGCCACATCATGTATGACCTAAGGCCGACGCCGACACTAATTTTTATTTTAATTATACTAATTTTAAGCCCCTTTAAATAAAGAGTTCACCCAAAATGACCCGTTGCCTGAAATATTCGAGCAAGGATATCTCAATTGCGTTTGGTTGTGAACATTTTTTTACCAGTTTTTTTTAAGGAGCCACCAAGAAGTGCATCCCATCAAGAAAGAAAAAAACAAATTAGGGGGGTGATTTAATAAATTCAACAATTATTTTTATGTGTTGCTTGTTTTCTTAAAGATAAACATATTAAAATAATTTTTGTCACAGAGTTAAATCATTTCTTACTTTAATGATAGGGTTAAACTGAAGTAATTGACGCCCGTATAATTAAAGAATTGACGCCCGTATAATTAAAGAATCGTCATCCTGCTCTGATTCGATTTCTATGGGAAAATATATTCACAGAACACTCATGGGACACAATGCGTTCTTTTTGAATGCTAATCGAATTCTTTTAGCGAACTCTTTTTCAGTAAAAGTTGACTCGTTATTTTTATTTTTCAAGAAAAGTTATGAAATTAAAGTATATGAAAGAAACGATGTAAACATTAGATAGAAACGTCAGCACATTTTTCATTTTTTTAGAAACTATGTATATTTAAAATGGATCAGTTGTTATTGAGAGATTTTACTTCTTTTGATCCAAGTTCACCTGCATGTTAACCTTTATTTTGAAGATCAGAAATTGTGGTTTAAGCGAAGTATTCAACAAAAGTTTAATTAAGCATTATAGAACACAAATTTATTCAGTGTTTTTTTTCTCTTAGATGGTAATACTCCTTTTGATTTTGTTGTAACGAAAATTTGGAGTGGAAGTTGGTATAGATAGAATACATCATGCATTATGCAATAGCGACGTTTGTGGACACACAGATTGTCCGTTTCTAAATGGTGTCGTTTCATTTTAAGAATAACATGGATGGTGGATAAACATTAGACAACAACACACGTGTGTAAGTGTTTTCTGGTAAAAAGTCTCAAAGCGTATGCATGAAAGAACTATTGAATGCATGGTCAACTCTGGACTTTATGACTCGCTCAATCGAATGAATATCACAAGATATACAACACGAACGACTCGGCGGTATATTTCAAGTGTCAAGCCTTCATCTGGGTATATTATATAATAGTAATCGTAACATTTATTGTTTGTTTAAATTCTTAAATTTTATGTCCTTTCATTATACACATTTTTCATAAATCGTATTTTGATTTGTTTCCTCATTTTACCCTTTTACAGTAATTAGAAATCCCAGTGAATATTTTTTCTACTTCACACGGACGACGTCATACAAAAGTCACTCGCATGAAATAATGATTTCAAAAAAACGTCATTTTAACATCAAATAAACATAAGTGACATCATTTTGATGTTATTTCGTGACGTTTAAATGATATCTAAAAAGACGTCAGGAGAATGTGCAAAAATGATGTCATTTTGACATCATATAAACATCATGAATGACGTCAAATAGACGTCATCTAAACGTCATTTTAACATCAAATAAACATCAAAAGTGACATCATTTTGATGTCATTTCGTGACGTTTAAATGATATCAAATAAGACGTCAGGAGAGTGTGCAAAAATGATGTCATTTTGACATCATTTAAACATCATGAATGACGTCAAATAGACGTCATCCAAACGTCATTTAGCCCACTGGTGTGCTCGGTACTAAATTTGATCTGTAAAAAAAGAATTATGGCGAAGGTCTTTTACTTGCATACCAATTTCCAAGACGTCAAAATCAGAGGAAATCAGGGACGCCACTAGTCACAAATTTTGTCCTCGGGAAACAATTTCTATGAAAGTCATATACATTCATACCAAGGTTTAGCAGTACAGCAGTGAATGTTGAACTTAAAAACGCTTGAGTCGTACTTGATGACTTTCTCATCATATCAATCAATAATCGTGGGAAAGAAGTGTATAACAGAGTATTTGTTCGCTAAATGTACCTTCCACAAAAAAGATGTGGCTAATGAAAGACTGTTATTAGCATAAACATATGCTAAAATCTGTAGATTTTGGTAGAAAGACTTTAACCAAGAACGTGAAAGTAGCTGCTCATAAAAACTTGAATAATTTGTTTTCATTGGGTTATTTTTCTCATTGAAATACAGAAGAAAATGAAAAATAAATTGTATTTTAATTTGATTCCTTTATTCGGTAACATCTTGCACACGGACAATAATAAATGTTTAGCAAACATAGTATGTTTAATGGTATACTCTTCCAAGATGCTGAAGCCTGCCTGTTCCATAACCTGTTTCTGCTTAGGCTATTGCGGGACGTTCACAGCGAGAGCGACTTACCAGTATTAAGTTTTGAATTAGCGCATTTTTAACACGAATGCTGAAATGAACGACGAAGGATTGATACGTAGAAGAGGACATCACCTCAATAATAAGATTTCAAGATAAGTTCTAATTTTAAATGCTACAGTTTTTGTCTTTTATTCGTATTCTTTTTTGGATTTCTACTAAAGGAAGAAATTAGATAAAACTGACTGTGTTTTCATTTTCTTTTGTACCGCCTAAAAATAGCGTGATCCCTCATACATCTGCATAATTACCTAGCATGATTACTATACGTCCGCACCGCTGATTTATATCAAAATGGCGCTCCATCAAAATTGTCATTGCCGTCTATTTTGAATTTCATACTTCCTACTTTCATATCTTGATATATCTGTTTGAAATTAGATATCAAAATTTATAGCAACGTTCAAAAGAAGTAAAAGAATGTAAAAGATTCTTCTGGAAATGTATAATACACGTAACATTGTCGAAGGGCCATTCACTATATAAAAATATCAGATGTCTGCTTAACTGGATCCCAGCAGGCATGTCGTTTGAAAGTTACATGAACGTCTTTAAAACGTCTTTATAACGTCTTAATTGCGTCTTTAAAACGTCTTAATAACGTCTTTATAACGTCTTAATAACGTCTTTAAAACGTCTTTATAACATCTTAATAACGTCTTTAAAACGTCTTTATAACATCTTAATAACGTCTTTAAAATGTCTTAATAACGTCTTTAAAACGTCTTTATAACGTCTTTATAACGTCTGAACGTTGTTAGGACGTAAAACAAGATTATGTGGCATATATTCAGCCTAACAAAGCAACGATGTCACCTACACCTTATAGAACTAAACAAATTTTATCGCAAAAACTCAATAAGCCTTCATCTGCAGCGGTGGATCGAGTAGCAATTTTACTGGTGTAAAAATTATGGAGAAGGGTGTTTTCAAAAGGATAATTGCAATTCTGTTTTAGAAAGTTCTCCTCCAAATTGGCTTACACCAGTAAAATTTCTGCTAGATCCGCCACTGATCTGCGGGAGCAAGCAAATCAATCCATCAGTTAATAAAACATAACAGATGTCATGTGAGCTGTAATTCAATCAATTAGTTCAGCTTTCAAATAAGGAGCAAAGCAATAAATTCAATCAAGTTATTCATATTCCTGTCCATTATCATACTCATCGTGTTTATAGTATTTATTTACATCATCGTACGAAATGGTGTCAAATACAGTTCGCATTCCTTTGTTCACATAATTTCTTGACTTCGTCATATCACAGAGTGCAAAACATGAGGTTTTGTAAAACGTAAATAACTGGTTTGAACAGAAAGCATGAGGCACTTTACTGGAAGGTGAGTGAAAGAAAATGAAATTTACTATTACTTTTATGGGAAATCAAACGTTAGCTGATATGAAAATCTGACCCATCTTAGCAAACCATTTTTTGCCAGCGCATTTCTGAACATTTTTCTGCCACTTACCCCGGTAGGTATAAAGACAATGGAGTGTGAGAGCAATGTTTGATGGCTATGAAACATTGATTATAATGTTTTTCTTTTTTCTTTTTCGTTGGAGCTAAGTAACTATTTAGTTTTGATAAAGTGATACATTAATTTCATATTCCCTGATTTTATTAGTATGTTTTTTCCTGATCGCGGTTAGTTTCATGTTATCACAGTATCACGAGATCTGTATTCCTTGCTCTAAGAATAAAATTTGTCTGTTTATTTGTTGTTATTGCCAAGACCACTTAATTAGCTTATCACTCCTATGCGTATTAAAAGCAACATGTCAGCCAATTTGGAGGCACTGACTGACTGAACACTGGCCTTCGCGCAAATTACAGCAGTGCCTTACGTAACCTGGCAGTGAGTTAACTTCTCCCAGTTGTAAGACGGCAGAAAAACAACCATTACGGATGGAAGGCCAAGAACTTTTAAAAAGTTAGCTGCTTACAATAGAGAAGAGTATTCACTAACTGACGTACTAATTTATTTCCTTCAATTATTTTTATTTTTTATTTTCTGCGTGTTGATTTTCTTAATTCGTAATAAAAGGATTTGTTAATCATTTTTCAATCTTGATTGACAACCCGAGTGTTTTTGCAAAATCCCGATGCTCTTCACATTTTTGTTTAATTATCCGATCAAAGTCTGATAATAAAATACGTAACATTACCGATATTCAGATAACAACACTTGCACACATTACCAGGAGCTGTTCTCGGTAATGCAGACTTAAAACGAAAATATGTCAATGGGTTAGTCACTTCGTGATGTAATTAGTTAGAAATACTATCGAAAAGCGTATACTGCATTTGTGTCTGGTTTTAAACATAAGCTATCATATCATATGAGGACCATTCCTGATATTGCACAACTGCTACAACCTGTGGAGAACATGATATTAAATCGCTGAATTTCTGCACTTACGGGTGGACATATTTGTTCAAATATAGAAAACTCCTGAAACTTCCAACCAGATAAGGGGACTTGGAATACCTTGTTTCAATGAAATCGCACAGACTGAGTATGAGAACTCCATATCTATCACAGAGCTGGATTCCGGGATTAGCATTCAAGACCCAGAATACAACGTTCATCAAGATGAAATGAAAGAAAGAAAAGCGAAGATAAAGAAAGCAAAAAAAAACACACGAAACCTCAAGAAACTGGAACAAATAAAACTATAAATTCCGGAGCAAGCAAGGAGACTCCTAGATATAATCTGTCAAAAGGGCATGTCCAACTGGCTAAACGTCTTCCCATTATCTAAACATGGTTTTGACCTAAATCGAGAAGAATTCTGGGACTCTATCCGACTCAGATACGATTGGCCAATACCAAATCTGTCAGTTACTTGTTGTGGTGGTGAAAAGTTTACCGTACAACACAGTATGAGCGGTAAAAAAGGAGGATTCGTCACCCTCAGACACAACCACGTTCGAGACCTACATTCATTTTTCATTTTGACCCGACATTCATTTTTATTCAATCCAAAGTTTATGAGACTATTATACTTCTAGCAAGCAAATAAAGAAACAGAATGAGTACGGATTTGACTGCACAACATTCATGCACTTTAAAGTCGCATGCCGCATGTATTTTATTTAGTCGAATCATGAACTCGCTCATTTAGTCGAATCATGAACTCGCTCATTTAGTCGAAGCATGAACTCGCTCATTTAGTCGAATCATGAACTCGCTCAGTTAGAACAGGTGATCTTTAATTACTTCGTTTTTTTATTAGAATTTCTTTTATAAGGACGAAGGCTGAGATTTGGCAAAAAATTAAAAACATCTTTAGAACATACTCAGCCTGAAAATAAAGAGAGTTGCTAGAATTACTAAGAAATATTTCTTTTCAATTAACAACAGTAAGATATCTTTCTCACACAAATTTTTTGTTTTTCTTCCTTCCTTTTGGAATAAGAATTTTCTTGTATGTGATAGCATCTCCATAACAACACATTCGCGTTCAGTCCTACGTGCTTAAACTAAAAAAAAGTACTAAAAAAAGTTTGCAAGCAAGATTTAGCCCAGTGAGTTAGACCAAAAAATAGATTCACGAAAAAAAATCGATTCTAAGAGTCAGCCGCCTGAAGGTCGCAGACAAATAGTCAGACGAGAGAAGGCGTGTTCTATTAATGATATCTCTCTAAAACTAAAATGGTTTGAATTTTTAAACAATTAGGTGAGATTGAAATATCGTTTCCTACAACGAAATAATCTGTCTAATATTTACCTTTTTATTTCGTGGTGAGCCGATTTCTCAAATGAACTTATCATCATATTTTTCATCATAGTATTTTCATCATATTTCGGTTTATTTTCAAGATTTTTGCTGAAAGAAGATTAGATAACAAAATAACACTGCATTTACAAAATAATCAGAAAATGTTCCATAACCAGAAAATGTTCAGTTAATATTTGTAACACAATAAAAAATCGCCACTTGTCACTTGAACACGGACGCTGCATTCGGACAGCACCTTTCTCTCAAATGTTTCGTATCTCAAATGGACTTTAATTCATCATCAATTCTCAATCAATCAATCAATCAATCAAAAAAGTGCAGTTTGCTAACAAACCAAGAACTTCTCTATCTACACACGCATGCGCGAAAAAAAACAGATCATAATATCAAGACCTTGTTGTCATGGTGTCTCGACCTGCTTATTGTCGACTTGCTTATTTGTGAATGATTGTGATTGCATACGTATTCACCCAATAACATAACATAACCCAGTGGGCACACATCCGTCCTTTGGACGTCCTCTTCAAGTCCCTCTTGGACATCCTATTCAAGCGGACGGATTAGACTTCACTTTCGACGTCCTTGGGTCGTCTCCGGGACGTCCTAATTGAGCGTCCATGGGACGTTCATGGGACGTCCCTGTGCCCACTGGGAAGGTTGTCGGAAAATCAACGTTTTTCAGGTCAGGAATCCCAACAGCAACACTTACATAACAAGTAATCTATTTACGAAAGTTCACTTATTTGTTAGAAACGAGATCCTTATTTCATGGTTTAAAGTTGTCTCATTATTTAACCATTAACGAGCTGTAATCTCCTCCAAAACGTAAATGGCTAGCCACAAGTAAATCAGGGTAAATTTCCAAATAAGAATTATATTAAAATGACTTATAAATTGCATAATAATCATGTGGTCTTCAACTTCCAGTTCCTAAGCTACTTCGTGTTCCTATGCAACTCTAACAGAATGATGTTTGTAGGGAAAGCCTTGAAAATAGACAGAATGGTAATTGATGATTTTATGCAGAAATCCCGTCGTTTTAAACATCAGTTGTCTGTTATGATGTGTTAAAGGTTTTATCAATTAGTATAAACATCATAGTCTATACTAGTAATGTATGTAATCTTGTTTTCTTTTTTGTTCAAACTTCTACCTTCGCTTCATTATCATTCAAACAAAATTTTATCCTTTAATATTTAATATTTGATATTTCCCTTTCAAACGAATGGTTGGGTGAACCATTTTAGTTACACAGCGAAATGATTCATGCTTTAACACTGCTATTATGCCATTGGAAAATTTGAAAACCCAGTACAAAAAAATCGAAATATCTAAATACGAATGACCGCCAGCTGTAAAACGCATTTCATGATAGCTAAAAAAATTCAGACATCGTTTTCCCTCAAGAAATCAGCGAATCACTGATCAGTATTTTCGGCCAGGTTCGGAAATAATGATGATAAACTAAATAAAATTAAAATAAAATTAAAATGTTAATAAAGACTTAAATGCCACGTGTGTTTTATCGTTTCATTTTCTTTAATCCCTGCCGTGTTTGCAATGGATGAAATTATTAATATTGATATTTTCTCGCGCTCTTTTTTTCTTCTGTATTAATCGCACAAAATTTCCGTACGTGTGAAATATACAAATTATTCTTCCATTGATGTTATATATAGGCTGATGTTTTCCACCCATTTTCATATATATGGGTTATACAGGTCATACTGATGAGTGTTAACGCAATGCTAGGGAGTATCAATAACCGCCTGATTTCAATTAAGTGCCATCTTCCAATAAGCACCGCTCTTCAGAGGCAAATAATTGAATACTTTTTATCTTCGCTACAGTAAAGAAGTACCGCTAATTAGCAATATTAATAAAATTTGAAGTATCATATGAAGGCTACGAGATATCAAAGACAAACTTTGAGTATTAAACAGTCATTACAATTCACAAACCGTTACAAACAGAGAATATAATACGATCGTATAATAAGCGCCGCCCTCATATAAGCGCCGCCCTCATATAAGCGCCGCCCTCATATAAGCACCGCCTTCCAATTAGCGGAACCTTCATGGGTGCATTATCGTTTATAAGAGAAATATGGTACATATATAAGATATAAGGTAAAATATCTCTCCCTTCAACTAAGTTTGTAGATCCCGGACTTATTTTCATTAAAATGCAGTTTTCTAATAAGACCTCAGAATATATTAATCTGCAAGTTTATGAGTCCCCATAGTTGCATGGATGTTTAAAATATTCATTTGGGATATAAATGTTTTTGCAGTGACTGTGCTGCGGCATGTAACTGATGAGTTTAAAGAAAATCTTTTTATTACTGGTTCAATACACAAGACTATGTTTCATCACTGGCTCAATTAAACAACGCACTGTTTTGCACTACAAATACAATAAAGTTTAATTTAAGCTTGTTATTCAATTGTTTCTCTATAGGAAGCATTGACAACTCGGTTTAAATTATAAAGTAAACGGCAATGTGTGAGCTCTGGCCATCATTGAGAAATTAATTAAAGGGAAATATTCTTTGTACAATAACTATTTTAAACGACGCTGAATTGACCGCAACTGTAATTTCAATTCCAATGTCGAACTTTTCTTTAGGCTAGCTAGGAAACTAGTTCACAGTAGGACATTAGCTATATATAGCTAAGATTCAATAACTTTATATGCTATACGAACATGAACTTCTCTTGAAAAACATCGGCTTATACATAACATCAAGAACAATTTGTATTTTCAAAGAATACGAGAGAACATAACTGTTTGCTATACATGATTTATGATTTTGCCCATTGCAAACAAGGCAAAGATTAAAAGAAAAGAAGAAAAACGATAAAAAGAAACACACCTTCTTTATTATTATTTTTATTTTATATATTTTATCATCATTATTTCCAAACCTGATCGAAAATACAGTAATTCACTGATTTCTGGAAAGAAAAAAATGTCCGAAATTTTTTAACTTTCATGACATGCGTTTTACCGCTGGTGATTGTTCACTTAATTTGAGATACTTAGATTTTCTGTAAATTAACGTAGTCAGTGTATGTTTGTAAGAAGACTACTCATATGACAGGTTTCAGAAATGCCAGCATGAACTTTGATTGTTTTCAGTTTTCTTATCCTGAACTCACGAAGCAGTCTAAAAGAGCTTCACTCGACATCTATAAATACTTGTCTACCCATCAGGAATAAGAATTCGTGTGAACAAGGGTTAGTGTAAAATCTGCCTTCAGATGTATACATTTAGGTGGGTATCTTCATTATAAACAGGATCGGCCTATTAACTGAATCAAAAATTTGGATGGCATTAATTCAACGAACCAGAAACTGTTATCTCCAAAATATCCTCGGATACCGTCCAAATAAGTCATAGCTGTAAATGGTGATCGTGGGAGTCTGTGGCACTCACGTTTGATTTAGGGAGAAGGTCAAACTTTGAAAATTAAGCGCAGAGATTGTAGATTATGTGTCCTCAGGCAGTCACTGTAAAGGACGGGTTCTAAAAAAGCATGCGTTATCAGTAATATTTATCAGTCTTGCCACAATCATGGACCAGCTACAATAATTACATTAGGGGTGGTTCAAATTCATTTTTAGTTAATTTTTTTTTTCTTTTCTTTAATTTCCATATCTAATCACTGCTTCAAATTAAGATGTTTTTTAAGGACAACTTGGCGGTATAATAATTTGACGTGGAGACTAAATGCGCAGCCCTGGAGAATGCATTTAAACAAAGCCTCGAAAAATTCGAATTTTAAAAATCCCATTTTCCAAGTGATTGATTTTCAATTAAATTATACTTAAGCAATCTAGATAGATTAGTGACATAGCATTTTCATTAAACGGATTAAAATAAAAAGTTCAATGTTGTTTATTGGTGACGGGTAGAAAAATGTATATTTTGCTTTACTTTTTTAAAAAAAGGTGTTTTTAATTTTTTTTTTTTTTTTTGGGGGGGGGGAGAGTTCGAGGTGATAATGCAATATATAAACAAGTAAATAAAACCTATTGCATACGAAGCATCATCGTTATTTAGTTAATCAATTATATTGTGTGTTCTAACTTAGTTGTTGTTATTGATGGAGAGTTAATTAATATTTGTGGCTTTCGCGTAGAACAAAAATTAATTTTAACTGAGATGCGTGTAGTTTAATTTCTGTAAATCTTTCAAACTGGTAATATAATTCTAATCAGAAATAACGTCGTGTACAAATACAGGGTTATCTCGATGTTACCATAGATACGTGCATGATGTTACCTATATCTGTTGCAATGATATCGATATAAATTTATGTTACTTATCAGGTGATGATATATGGTGTGGTGTCAATTTATTTGTGGTTTTTGGTAATTGAAAGGTAATAAAAATGTCAATAGGAGAAATCAGGTAGGAAAGGCTTTCGCAGTTTTTCTAATATCATATAAGATATCATCTCTTGGTTATTATAAATCGTAGAAATTATAAATCGTAAAAGTTAGTGTCTTTATAATTTTTTGGTCAAGATCTTGCGTACCTTTGTACATTTCTAACCACAAAATTTAAGATGTTTCACTCGACAGGGATATTTATCTAAAAGTTCAAAGACTCCCTGGTTATTAAACTTCCCTGCATGGGATTTTGTGTCGAAGCAACCTCTAAGCAAACGAATCTTAGAACTTACTTGTTGTTGCCTAGCCCTTTCTTGAAACTAAACCCCAATTATATGGGAAACTGTTTCAAAACTTTTATTGAGATTATAGCAAGTTTTGTTCCCTTTTTACTTGAATTTTTATAAAGAATTTCTGATAAAAACAAAACTGAGAAGCGAGTTAATCTTTGACGTAACATTTTAAAGAAGAGAGATAAGGCTAGTTATTTTATCTGATATCAAAGTCTCTGTATCGTAATGTCATAACATTTAGATCGTAAAACACAATCACTTCTGAAGGATTTTGAGAAACAAAGAAATTCGAGCAATTTGCTATGATGTGAAAACCTAGAACAGGGTTTTCTTCCTGTTTAATAATGTTCCACCCTGGGTTCCCGACACGAATCACGTGATTGTTGTGTTTGTTTCCTTTTTTTACCGTCAGCCATAATATTATCGCATCTCTCGCCTCAAATTGAATTTTGGTGTTGCATCATAAATCTTTAGATCACGTGATTCGTGTCGTAGCCCCTTTTTTTGACATTGTCAATAGTTTTTCAAAGATAAAGTTCAATGAATTTTCTTTCGTCCTTTTTTCGTCTTTTTTTTTAGCATGGTGTTTTCACTATAAGCTTTGGAAATAAAGAAATTTCTCGATGAGCCCAAAAAAATCACTATAGGTGTTCTTCATTTCTCAAGTTTTTTTTCAGAGAAGTTATTTTTTGATTTTCTTTGGGATCTGTCAGCGGAAAACATTCTTTTAGAAATCTGCCTATAGCGAAATATTATGGTTGCTAATATGGTTGCTATGGTTGAACCCATTGATATCAGTGTTGGTACAGGCTGTACAAGCAAAAAGCTATTTATAGTTAACACATAAGATCCTAAACTTCCCTTCCTTGTTCTGTCGCACGTTTATGAACAAGTTACTTTGTTTCGTTTTAGTTGTTTTGAAGTCTCATACGTATTGTAAGTATACACAAGTATATTTAAAAGTTTACATTCTAACCTGGGCGTTTGATCTAAGTTTGCTTGTTCATTGGGATTCTCTAAGTTTTATCTTAAGTATAGGCGTTTATTTGAAGGTGGGCGCTTATTTGGAGGTGGGCGCTTATTCAGTCAATAACGGTATAATAACAACAAAGTTCTTTTTACAAAATACATGACCACCTTTCAATTTGGTAGATATATGAATTAGTAGTCTTCCATTTCAAGATTGTGGTGATAGAATCTCGTGGCCATTATTAACCTATCTTTTTCCATAATCAATAACCTTGTGTGTACTATTCAACATTCTGAAATCCATGTTTTGTGATGTTTTTCAAATTGATGTTTAATCAACATTCTTGTTACCTATTCTAACATACATAAAATGGATTTGATTTAGATATCAAAATAATCTAATTCTGAATTAATTCAGTAATGACGTAGTTTTGATAATGACAAACAACGATTCTGTTCCCCATTCTATTTTGTTAAAAACTGCTTTCATATCACTTGTAATCCATGTAATCAGTGTAGAATTTTGTTTAATTAACGGTTCATAGTCCTTAGAATTTCGATTCTTGAGTTTTAAACAGAGCTAAACAGATAACTGCTTAACAGAGGGAGAACTCATTCATATTGTTATGACTTGAAGATTTCAGACAGGAATCAGCACTACCACCAGGCTACTTAGTCTCAGTTATTGAGAAACTATTTGTCTTACTAGGAATTTGAGCCGATCTCGTTCCAATAAAGTACGCCAGTTTTCAAACTAAATAATACTGACAACTGAATACAGACAAGGTTATCAAATAAGAAAGGAACCTTCTCGAATCATTAATTGTTTTTGTCTCGTTGTTTCAATAGTCTATCCCACTTTACATAACTAATTTTAATTAAAATAAAGAAAAGTGTTGAAAGTTACACTAAACAAGAAGCCTTCGAAGGTTTCCGCTGATATGTGATATGTATATCGTATGAGAGGACAAAATACTTATTGAAACATTCCGCAAATTTTAGCTTAATTCGCCAAATTTCAAATAAGGATGATTCGTGTAATGACAAACTAGATCCCGGATGGACATAAGGCTTTCTGTAACCAAACTGCAATGAAGAAGGAAAAAGCTCCTCTTAATATTCTACTCTTAGTGTTCTGACATTGCAAAACCATATAATTTAATTTTTTAACATTTAAGAAAAACAATTCACAAACTTGAAACCAGCACTATAGAATTGTTCAACATGCAAATTTTCATGAAAATTGAAAGCACTTTCGAAATCTACTTTGATTAAAAACGCGGTCAGTATTCTATCAAACTTCGTAAACTGAAATTTCTAACGAAGGTAAACCAAAGATATCCACCCTTGGGAGTAATATAACACATAATGTGTTCGTTTTATAATTCCTGACCGACTTCTTGAAATGGACAATAAAAGGAACCACTCTAGATTTTTCTACTATGTGAGCAAGAGAATTGTAGTCTCCAGAATAACTGACTGGTCGTAAGACCCTCTTGCGTATTTTACCGAATGAGTTCCTGGCGAAGTTTTGCAGTAGGTGTGAAAGTGTTGGAATATACCGATATATAACGCTCATTTCAATGGAAAGGAAATTGTTGCAACAATGAACATTTAAAGACAGTCAGTAAAAGTTGAATATTAAGAAAATAAAAACCTTCCGCCATTTATCACAACCAAATTGTAAACAAATTTTCGATAGAAGGGACGATTTTATTTCATGTTTTTTTCCTGAAACTGCATACTACCCATATTCTAATATTGACATGTACGCCCCATTGTGGTGATGTTCAAAACATTTAATCTTTTACAAGTTATATAAGAGCATTTCATATATTTAATACAAAAGAAAATGTAATTTTGAATTAAAAAAATGTAAAAAATAGAAAATTCTTGTAATTAATTTAACTAATCTTTCAACTTATGTGATTTAGTCGATTTTATGAAAGGTAGATTCCACTCTGAAAGTGACCAGCAAATCACTATTGAACGGTATGAAGAAAAGCGATCATAATGAAATGCATCACAATGAAGAGGTTTTAAGAATGAATATTTATCGTAGGCAAGTTTGTCATTGATCGTTTATGTTGTTATGACTGATAAATTAATCCTGACTTTTTCTCGATTAAAGCGCTTTAGATGGAGTCTTTAATCCTTACCAGCAATTTTTTTGTCAGTTTTTGAATGTTTTTTTTCAATATTTAAAGAGAGAAAAATACCATATTAGACAATCTAATAAATGTCTGATAGTCAGAAACTTATTAAGGTGTTAAGGGGAAACTTTCTGAACTACTTTTGCATAAACTAGTAAATATTATGTATATAAAGGATTCCTTTTAATGAACCGCTTATAATCAGGAAAATTCTCAAGTTAAAGTGGCCTTTCCCTTCATCAATATGACATATTCAATGTTTAAAAACTAAGTTAAGGTATTGGGAAATGCTTGAAATGTTTCGTTATGCTGAATTTACTAACAATACCGTTGTCTTATAAAAAACGTTTCTTATATAAAATCAAACTTCACTCAACGCTAATATAAAGATGTCATCAATACAACCAACACATTGATGTTAAATGATCCCCTGTCGTCTTTTATAAAACCTGATGTTGCTCTCACAAGAAACGATAGCAGTACTTGGACGAACACTAATATTAAAGACTTGATTGCTGCCACGTTATACATAGCTAGGTACCTTTGTTTTGCCATTAATTTCCTTTCATTTCTTGTTTTCGCCTAAAATCGTATAGCATAAAATTAGGCTTTTTTCATTGACTTTTTTTATTCTATTTTTTTTGTAATAACAAGATCTCTTTTATGAGATTTTTATTATTTTGGAAATATGAAAGTACGTCGATCAACATCAGGATATGAGATGTATGTATATTTGTGAAAGTTTCATTAAAAACTAATAATACTTCCTTGTAATAATAAGAGTTGCTTTGACTTATGTGGAAATATCTGAACGACTGGCAAGAGAAAAATACAAAAATGAAACGCGAAAAAGAGGTATTGAGAGGTGAAAAATACAAAAATGAAACGCGAAAAAGAGGTATTGAGAGGCGAAAAAGAGGTATTGAGAGGTGAAACTGTATATTTTATGTCTCCATGTTTTTTTCTATGTTAGTTTTTTTTTCAAGTACCGGTCCGTTTTTAATTCATGGAATGATGCTAGTGATGCGATTACTAATCTTGTTAAACGATGCTTTTTAAAACGAATCTAGAGATTATGAAGAGCTATTAAGCCGCTAGCTTATCTATTTGCACACAAGTTATACAAAACCATCAAACACTGACTATTAGTATATTAGTATTTTAAAGAGTATTTTTTCTTTCTTTCCTTTTTGAATATGTCCTTTCATTTTTCCTAATTTAACCTAATTTAGTGCGCACCGGAAAATAATTATTTTCGAGATAGCGCACCATAATTAGGTTAAAAAAATTATTCCTTAAAATAGTGCACATATGAAAGTACGTCAACAAAAATTATTTTTCCAAAAAGGTGCGCACTTTATTAAGAAAATTCCAACAGAAATGTTTCCCTGTCACTTTGAGATGGTACTTTTAAAAAACCGTTGTACTCAAATGGATTCATTAAATATTAAAAATGAGAGAAAATAGAATTTATATTATCATAGTAGATTTAAAGCATGAAGTTTTTGATTTTAACTGTAGAATTGAATTCAATACATGTAATCAGTTTCTTAGAAAAAAAATAATCTCTAAGCAAATCATTTTATTTCTCCTGAATTTGGAACGGTGCGCACCTAAATAAGGTGATTTGAAAATTAAGTTTCTAAGGGGGTGCGCACTTAATAATTAGAGCCAGAAAATATTTGAAATTGGGTAATCACTAAATTAAGATAAACATAAACACGTGACAACAGTGATAAGATAAACACGGTACTACTGTTGAAAGAATAAAAGAATAAATTATCACGGTAGATGTTATAATCCTCTGAACGCGACCACTCTACATTAATCCTGTCGGACAATCTTTACTGTCAGAAGTTTTAATAGATGGTAGTTCTCGTGTTGATATGCAACAGTCATCAAGGAGACGAATTATATCAACGTCAAAGCATAACACAAGAGAAAGTCAACTCCCACTTTTAATGACATTCAAAGGTTTTGTAGCTATGTGTAGAGATATGAAATGGATCCATATAGTGCAAAGGGAAGTTGTGTATAAAAAGGTTTTTGTTTTAAAATAAATGTGTGCTTACTTAGGTAGGAAAAAACTAAAGATAAATAATTATATTATCGAGATATGAGATGATCAGATAAACTGTCTGTTGGTTATTAACAACTATCTACTATCAATGCGAAGACCAAGTTAAAGATATTTCTTGGGGAAGATAATATCTCGATTCCAGTTGAAGGGAAGTTATGACAAAATACAATAACATGAATTCTGAAGACGAAGGTAAGTAGAAAAAAATAGAAAATCTATTTACAAAGACCAGGGATTAAAATCTCTGTCCCCTCATAGGATTTCTCCTTTTTATATTCTCCTTTTCTTTGCTAAACTTATCACTGTTGATCTAGAGAAATGATCAACATTTAGGGTGAGAGAGTCACTCCTTTTTGACGAACCCTTCCATTTTTTGTCAACCGATACCAAGAACCTATATTGATGGCTTGAATAGTAGCTGCAAGATTGCTGGTAATTAAATCTTAAAGTAGAAAACCATTGTTCTTTGTAGATGTTGAAGATTTGGAGGAAGGTGCTTCACTTGAATTGCCGGAAAGGGAAGCTGTTCAAATAAAAACAGACGTCACATATGAATCTCAATACAAAAGTTTAGAAGAACTTGGGAAGTAAGTCTGAGGGAGATGAATCACTCGCTTTTTGTATCCACTATATTAAATTATTTCCACAAAAATGCATAGTGTACGTCATTATTATTCTGATCGGAAACGAGGCAAGGGCGAAAAGTGACGTAATTCATGAAAGGGTCTATTGGTGTGGTTCTAAATGTTTACTTGATTTATTATTTGTTCTACGGGATTCTGTTTTCAGAAAGGACAGTGTTAAAACATAAAGTGGGTATTAACCCCAACTGTCGTCAAACTAGATGATAAATTCTTACAGATGTAATCTTTACGAGTCTTCAAAAACCACATGTTTGGCCATACTTCATTTTGTGTTTACAAAGTTATTTTTAACACAACACAAATAGACTGGTGATAGATGTTGGTACTTACACGGAAAAACTAAAAGTTGGAGATTTCCATTTTAGTAGAGTAAATTATTCCTCTAACATTTTAAGAATATTGCTAAAAAGCAGAAATAATCCCATATTTTAACGCCAATCGGAATACCAGACATAATCGGCGATTTGAAATAGATTCATCAGCCCATAATCCCTCCACGTAATACTGTCTGAAGCGATAAGAACCTTTAATGCGATTAATAACGTTCCCACGCATTAAGACTCTTACATCTAGGTGTTGTTTCTCTTTGTAAACTAAGTATTCCATGTCAAATGATTCTATCTATTTTCGTCACCTTCAGGGGAAAATTTGGAATTGTCAATAAGTGTCGTCGAAAAGGTGATGGAGAAATCCTTGCAGCAAAGTTTGTTCGAAAGACGGCAGCTTCGAAAAAAGAGGTGTCGCGCGAAATCGAGATGATGAATTATCTCCATCATAAGCGGCTCATTCAGTTATACGATGCTTATGAAACAGCAAAAGAAATGATTGTAATAATGGAGTTAGTGACTGGTGGAGAACTGTTTGAAAAAGTTGTGGAAGAAGATAACTTAACTGAAAAACAAGTAATTAGATATATGAAGCAGGTTTTGTATGGAGTGCAGCATATGCATAGAAGAAGTATGGTCCATTTGGATTTGAAGGTAACATTATTGATATCTCCTTTTTTACATAGGTAATTCAATTTCTCTAAGAAAGGCGCTGAAAAATGATAGTCTAACATTACTTGCATAGGCTTCTGTAGATAAGCAAAAGTTAGAGTCCCATTGTGCTGTAGAATTAACATTGACATTGATAAATTGATTGAGAAGGTTACTTCATAATGCGTGCAAACTTTTGATAACTTCGACTTTTGACAGACTATATCTGTCAACCACCCTTCAACATGTTGACTTAGTGAATTACAAATCTATACTTTTTCAATGTTAGCCAGAAAATATACTTTGCGTTGGAGATGGAAAAACGGGTTATGAAGAAATTAAATTGATTGATTTCGGTATGACAAGAATCTTACAGGAAGGGCAAAAGGAAATAGCAATGTGCGGCACGCCAGAATTTGTCGGTGAGTTATTTATTAGAATGTGAAGAACTTTGATTCCCTAAAGTTTGCGCATGTTTAACTTTTTCTCCTGAAGAGAGCATTTAAGATTAAAATGCACAATTTTACAGAAGGATAAAAATAGGAAATCTCAAAAATGGCATTTAGCAAACATAAATAAATACAAATGAAAATAAGTGACAATATATTAATATAAATGTAATATAAATATAATATAAATATATTATAAATATACGAAGGTAAAATATATAGTGTGTCAGTTTTTAGACCAACATTGAAAATAATGAAAAAAGGATTAATTGAATAAAACATCATTTAAACCTCAAATTCGCAGAAAGTTAAGCATCAAGGAAGATCTAAGTAATTTTACTGATACTTATGAAACAACGTGTATAATGGAATATGTGGAGAATTTTATTTTTATGGATACTGGCTTTTTGGATCGTATAATTGTTGTTTAGTAATGGTATTCGTGCGTGCAAAACTTTCCTTTGAATGCAATCTTCCCTGCGTGATCCTGCGTGATCCTAAGCAATCCTAAGCGAATGTTCATTGTTTTGTAAGAGGAAATTTAGCAGTAATATAAAAATTGCCTTTGCTTTTTACAGCGCCAGAAGTTATAACATTCAACCCAATTACAGTACAAGCTGACATGTGGTCTATCGGTGTCATCACGTACGTCTTACTGAGCGGTTTATCGCCATTTATGGGTGATGACGACAATGAGACATTGAAAAATGTCGCGTCAGGTGAATATGACTTTGAAGACGATGACGGCATTTTTGAAAATCTGTCGGACGAAGTGAAAGAATTCATTGAGGATTTACTAATAACCGAGCCGAGGTGAGTAATATGTACATAGCCTGCCATCACTAACTTAGTAGTGGCGCATCTAAAGCATATATAAGGTCATTATATAGCTACAGAACCAGCTATGCCACCCGATTTCTTCAAATAGTCAACTCTCGCTGTCTTGAACATGCGAGAACATCTATTATATTGAACAAAAATCTTGACCCTTTGAGAATTTCGTTGCCTTAGAGAACTTTTCTCGAAAGCCCTCGAACATTTTAATCGATCCCTTGATAAGTGGGGTCGTTCGTGAAATGACAGTTTAATTCACTCCTAATAAGTAAAAAATCAACTTTAAACTCGTCCTCCGTACTCGTTTTTTACTTTCTACTCGTGAATTAAACTGTCATTTCACTCACGTCCATGCGATAACTAGTTAATCATATAAAAACATATATGATTTATATGTTAAATCAGTAATCACCAAATCGCATCTCGGACTCATTAAAATTTTAACCAGTACATAGCCAAAGTTGACTGCAGACGCTGTCAGATTTCTGTTTTAACTCTGCGTTATGGTTTATAGTGAACAAGTTTTAGGTATGCTAGGCAAAACTATAATTCCCTATTCAATATTTAAAATTGAAATTTATTTCTTAGTAATTCTAAAGCTTTATATATTCATTGTAATAATTAATGGTGTTTCGTAAAATATGATTGAATAGAGCATGTCCAGAACTTAAAGCAAAAGAAATTTCTATATCTGTACTCATGATGATAGAAGGTGTTAATAATTGTTTTAAATTGATGCTTTTTAGAAAGCGTTTGACCATTGACGAATCATTAGCCCATGTATGGCTTACGGTAAGAAATCTTCTCCGTTCTTCTTTCCGATATTACTGTTGATAGTTCTTGGTATCGACGTAACATGTCGCAGCAGATATGAACTATACATTCTTGTTGCTAAACATAAATAAAAATATCGCTTAACCTTCTTTTTTAAGGGTAGAGGAAGTGAAAAGAAAATCAACACGGCCAACTTAAAGAAATTTATTGCCAGAAGAAGATGGCAGGTTAGTTATGATCACTTTAGAATTTGAAGGGTGAAAAGTTATTAAAGCTTGCAGTAACAGTTTCCATATTTTTAGATGTGGATTTCTTTCCAATTTTGATTCTTTACATTCTATCCCTTGTCTATTCCTTTTAATTTTCTTAAAAAAACTATTAGATGCATGTTCTTGTATGGTGTGTATATCCTTCTAGCGTACAATGAATACTATCAAGGCTGTAAGTCGACTTGCTGGTGGATTGAGTTTGTTTGGAAAAAAATCCGGTGCACATGGATTTGCTAAAGGAGGGTTCTTAGAAAAAGTTAAACAACAACAGCAAAAAGAAGAATCAGAAGGGAAAGCATCGCAACAAAAAGAACAACTTGTAAATGAAAAAAATGAGATTGAAAAAGCTGAGAGAAAAAAGAAAGAAGAAGAAGAGATGGAAAAGAAACAGAAAGAAGAAGAAATTCGAAAAGAAATAGAAAGGAAGGAAATTGAAGCAAAGAAGCAGAAAGAAATTGAAAAACAAAAAGCAGATGAGGAAGAGAAGGAAAAGAAGTTGCAAGAAGAGAAACGAAAGAGAGAAATAGAGGAAAGAGAAAGTAGAAAAAGAGAAAAGGAAGCTGAGAGAAAAAAGGAAGAAGAAGAAGAGATGGAAAAGAAACGAAAAGAAGAAGAAATTCGGAAAGAAATAGAAAGGAAGGAAATTGAAGCAAAGAAGCAGAAAGAAATTGAAAAACAAAAAGCAGATGAGAAAGAGAAGAAAAAGAAGTTGCAAGAAGAAAAACGAAAGAGAGAAATAGAGGAAAGAGAAAGGAGAAAAAGAGAAAAGGAAGCTGAGAGAAAAAAAGAAGAAGAAGAAGAGAGGGAAAAGAAACGAAAAGAAGAAGAAATTCGAAAAGAAATAGAAAGGAAGGAAGTTGAAGCAAAGAAACAGAAAGAAATTGAAAAACAAAAAGCAGATGAGGAAGAGAAGAAAAAGAAGTTGCAAGAAGAAAAACGAAAGAGAGAAATAGAGGAAAGAGAAAGGAGAAAAAGAGAAAAGGAAGCTGAGAGAAAAAAAGAAGAAGAAGAAGAGATGGAAAAGAAACAAAAAGAAGAAGAAATTCGAAAAGAAATAGAAAGGAAGGAAGTTGAAGCAAAGAAACAGAAAGAAATTGAAAAACAAAAGGCAGAAGAGGAAGAGAAAAAAAAGAAGTTGCAAGAAGAAATGCGAAAAGAAGAAGCACAAAAAGAAGGAAGAGAAAGGAAACAAAACGCTGAAAATAATGTTCGTGTCATTGATGATGAGGAAACAGAATCAATTCAAAAGAAGCAACAGACTGATGCTGAACGACGTCGAAAACGTGACGAAGAAAGGAAAAGACGTCAAGAACTTCGCAAACAAAACGAAAATGAAAACAATGAAAAGGAAGTGAGTAACGAAAGTATAGTGATTGTAAATTCACAAAAAGATCATGTAAATATTGAATTGACGTTTGTCGACAGAGTTGAGGTAAATCACGACGCTATCCCAAACGATACCAATAACAATATTACTGAGAAACCCGCTCTGCGTAATGGTACATTAGAATCACTGGCCATTGGCAAAAGCTTTACACACTCACCACGAAATTCTCCACGAAATTCTCCGAGAAATTCTCCGAGAAACTCTCCGAATATCAGTCGCCGTGAAATAGCAAAACCCGGGGGTGTATTGAACAGAATTGCTGCTTTTCAGACTGGAGACATTTATTGGAGTAAGAATAAGCAAAAGTGATATAATCTTTTTGACAATATCGACATTACTTTATGTACCACACGTTAGAAGAATCATAACGAACACTAACCTTTCCGGAATGAAGCTTTATTTTTGGTTTCTTCAATGACTAGCCTCAGCAGATATTTTGGCGTACACCTTTTCATGTGATGACGATTTTCATCTTATTTCTGGTCTGAGATCCAAAATTACTGCCAGTCTTATATTAAAAACACATTAAAACTTCAAAGTGTTCGACTTGTATTAAAATAGTCTGGTTAAAAAAATATCATGATATACACGCTTCTCTTATAAGCAACAAAACATTTTTGACTAAGGCTCAATATTACTTAAGTTGCTCTCTTTTACAGGCTGTTTAATTTTAAACCAACTTTTATTACTAGTTTCTTATCATCAAACAAAAACAAATATGTCCCTTTTGTCATTTTTGTTTTAGTAATAATGATTTATTCTCGTTTTTGTTGTTATTTTTCCTTTTTGGGAAAATCTAGTTGAGCCTGTATGCTTAGTTTTTTGACAGATTTGAGCCTCAAGATGCTTATAAGAAAAGCGTGTACATGAAGTGCCTTTTGCAGTACGCAAACTGACTAGAAGAGAACTTTTCTTCTCTACCTGTTTGAAACGTACTTCAAATCCACCTCCAGTTTAACAGCTGGCCGGATATTTTACGGCTGACCGGATGTTGTAATGTAAATTGTAAACAAATTCAAAAGTTGAAGGCAACTTAATATACAACCGCAACTTTTTTGTATAAAAACCAATGTAGGATATATAAAGATTTTGTAAATAGATTTGTTTCCCGTTTATTCACGAGAGGTACTGACATCTCTGATTTTCTCTGTCACGTGGCTTAACAATCCATAATAGTTGCTGACCTTAATTTTGACCATAAAGGCACAACAACAAATACAATGCGAAAGCATTTTATGGAAGCAATAAAAAAGAAACCTGAAAATGTAATTCTGCCAGTTGGGACAAACGATCTCAATACAGATAGTACCAGTGAAGAGATCGTCACCTCCATTCTTGAATTAGCGCTACTTGTAAATTCAAGAAGTACTAAAGTAGCACTATCTGGACTTACTATTAGAGACGATCAGTGGTCGAATAAAGCTCGTGATGTAAACAAACAACTCGAAAATATGTGCAGAACCAGAAACATATCCTATATCTTAAATACAAATATTAACAGGTACATTTAAATAAGAGTAAACTACATTTTAATGCAAAAGGTATTAAGTTACTGGTTAAAAACTTCTCAAACCACCATATCAAGAAGTTTTGTTGAAAGTACGTGCACAAAGACCAAGTTGAAGACACCGAATACGATAAGGAGACATCGTCATCATCAAAAGTAGTGGTGAATAAATGTTTTATAGATAAAATTAAAGGCTTACGGACTGACAACTCTAAGAACGTGTTAATTGGTAATCTAAATGTCAACTCCATAAGAAACAAGTTTGAAGGATTGCAGGAGTATATACATAGAGTGTTCGATGTCTTCACTATTGCTGAAACGAAAATTTATCAGTCATTTCCGAGCAACCAGTTTTCTCTAGAAGGTTTCTGTAAGCCATATCCTTTGGATATTTCTGCAAACTCTGGTGGTCTGCTTACGTATGTACGTAATGATATTCCGTCAAGTCGCCTCGAGGGATTCAAGCTCCCCTCTGATTTTCAAGCCATTTTCACCGAATTAAACCTTCGTAAAAAAATGGCTTCTTTGCAACATCTATCGGCCTCCTCGGCAAGGTATAAAGTATTTCTTGTCACAGCTTTCGGAAGCTTAAGATTTTTATTCCGAGTATCAGAATGTGTTAGTTGATGGTGACTTTAATTTGGATCCAGAAAGTCTTGTTCTTTGTGAATTTCTACTAACTCACTCTTTTTACAATCACATGAGAAAGGTAACTTGTTGTAAATCTACTACTGGTTTCTGCATGGATCTATATTTGTCCAACAAGAAATACTCTCCAATGCATACAGGAGCTGTTGAAACAGGTTTCAGTGACCATCATAGTTCAATTTATACTGTGTTACGAACACAATTTGTTAGGCTGCCTTCATAAAAAATATCATACCGAAAATATATTTATTTATATATTTCTGATTGATATTTTCTAGAGCCATGATTAACATGGAAACATACGAGAATTTTGAAAGCACTTTTACATCTATTCGGAATAATCATGCTTCTCTGAAAACAAAGTTTGTCAGGGCTAAAAATAAGCCCCATGTCTCGAAATCCCTCGGGAAGGCCATAATGAGGCGATCGCATCTTAAAAATGTAGCTAATGCTACAGGCAGACCTGAGGATGTCAAAGCATATAGAAAACAGAGAAACTTTGAATCTAAATCGAAGGGATGAATCGACTTTCCTTTCCAAATTTGGTAAGGCTAAAGGTGGTAGGGAAAGGATCTTACTTGTTGAGGGAGATGAAATTCATAATGATGAATCCGATCCGTTATCTTTCAACATCTCTGTGTGATCTTGTTCTTGGTGCTATTGAAAAGTACGCGTCTCACCCTTGTGTAATCGCTATTAAATCGAGGGTGAAAAAATGTTCTCTTTTGATCTAGTTCCAATTACCGAGGATAATATCCTCAAGGAAATAATATCTTAAGACGAATTGAAAAAGGTCAGTTGTTCTATTCCAACAAACATTCTTAAGTTAGCTGCCAGAGAATGTTCACCTATTCTCACTAAATGTTTTAACGATAGAGTTGTTCATCGTTCTGTCTTTCCATCTAGTTTGTCGATGGTTGATATCGTTCCTTCGTTTAAAATGGGTGCAACTTCGGATAAGTGTAACTATAGGCCGATCAGTTTACTGCCAACTGTTTCAAAAGTGTTTGAAAGATTATAGCCAAACAGTTTACACCGTTTTTTCTTTTCTCTCTAAGTACCTTCTCTAAGTACCTTGTGGTTTTCGCCATTTTGATGGATTTATCAAAGGCTTTTGACTGTCTGCCTCACGATCTGTTAATAGCCAAACTGTGGGCCTATGGTTAGGATATAAAGCACTTAAGTTGTTTTTTAGTTATCTTTCTGACAGAAAACAACGCGATCAAGTGGGTTCCTCTTTTAGTGAATGGTTGAGTATTTTATTAGGTGTGACACAAGGCTCTGTCCTTGGCCCGATTTTATTTAATATTTTTATTGATGATTTAATTTTTATTGTAAATAAGTGTTTCATCTGCAACTTTGCAGACGATATCACCTAGTTTACAACTATCTCTTAAAGCTGTTCTGGAGAAACTGCGTACTGACTCAGTACTTGGCTGGTTCAACAGTAATGGTATGATTGCCAATCCATTAAAAGTTCCAGATGATTATCTTGGATGCTGACTCAAGCAATGCTAACATGGAAATAGGTACCTCCATTATTATGTCATCCAAGGAGGTTAAACTGCTCGGCGTAACGCTTGATGAAAAACTCTCATTTTATCTTCACATTAAGGGAATTTGTCATCAAACCTCTTTGAAAATAAAAACACTCCTTAGATTACGAAGGTTTCTAAATCAAGAGCAAATTGACAAAACTTTTAATGCTTTTATTTCCCCTCGTTTTAAGTACTGTCCCTTAATTTGGATGTTCGGTAGCAAACAACCACACGACCTTATTTGCTCTACCCAAAGAAGAGCACTATGTGCAAAAATGGGTTTGTTCCAAATATCCTACTCTGACATCCTCAAGAAATCTGGAGCTTCTTCCATACATACCAGTAATTTGAAAGCTCTTGTTATTTTCCAATCTAAAACTAACTCCTATTCTTTAAGAAATGGTAATACGTTAAAAGTCGCACCTGTGAAAAACAACACTGCACTTAACTCTTTTTGTTTTCGGGGTGGTCTAGCTTGGAATAACATGCCAGCTTACGTGAAAACTATAACAGTTTTAAATGAGTAATGGTATTGCCGCGGTAAGAACTGTGGTGCCTGTTAAATGGGTAAATTTTGTATATTTTGCATTTTGTATATTCGTTATATGAATAATATACTTTTAAAGTAATTTTATTTTATTTTATATTTTTATGTTGGTGTAAATTAGTACTTGTAACTATGTCCAAACCAACTTTAAAGAAAGAAGTAAATTAGAAAAAAAAACCGCGCCAGGATTTAAGTAGGTATTCGACACCTGAAATGCATAGTATTTCTTTCTCTTGAAGCACATGAGGAGGAGGGAGTAGCTAGAGGTCATTGTTTCAATTCTCCCTCTTGCCTTTTAACTCTTAAATATGATGGTTGAAACATCGGAAGGTTAATTAATAACATTCTTAAAAATCTTTAAATTCCATTTTAATCAGATCAGATTAAGGATTTTTTCGGCGGATTCCTTAAGGAGTAATCTCTGTTCTATATTAAGAACGGGTATATCAATAGACTACTTATCTCTACATTCTTTTCTTTATTCTCTCCCTACTTACAAACGGTCAACCTTTCATATATGTTCGCTAAGTTGGCTCACAATACTATAATCTCCATGGTACATGATTTGGAGTTTATTGTATTATTAATTTGACTGCTACTTAAGGCTCGTTTTCATCTAGCTGCATTTTCCGCTATAACAAAAAAATGTCAAGAGCACTGTAATGGCGCATGTGTACCTTGTTAAAAATACCGCTGACTGGGAGAATTTATGCTCTTCAATATCGCTCTTGAGTTTAGCGGCAACGTTGAATACACCTTTCCCGAATTTCTGTTTAAACACCCCGTTTTGAGCTAGTCAGTACATCCAACCTCGTTTTTATGATATTTATTGTTTCAATAATGTTTTAACTTTATTACTTAGTAATTATCTCTATTACTAAAACTCCCAGTAGAATGATTAGGGGTCATTTTGATATCTGAAACGAGGTTGGATGTACTTACTACTCCAAAACACGACGTGTAAACAGAAATTCAGGAAAGGTGTATTCATTCAACTTTTCTCTGCGTTTTTTTTCTCACTATGTAGAAATAACCAATCATTTTTGAGCATTTTATAAACATAACGTAATATTTACTGGAACGAACATCGAAGACATTTCCAAATGGATTGCGAAGCCACGTGCAGTGTTTCTCTTGAAGTAACTTTTTCATTCAAACGTTGCATTTACATACTTTGATCACAAAAGAAAGATTTTTGGGATTGCAAATTCCATTTTTAATGCCTGTTCAGAATAGGTGGAGGATCAACAAAAGCAGTAAAATCATCATGTCATATCATATCATCATGTCATATCATATCATCATGTCATATCATATCATCATATCATATCATATCATATCAGGGAAATTTCTCATTTTTAGTAGCCAAGAAGGACCAAGATCAAATAACAGTGATTAATCTCAAAAATGTTGAAATGGAAAGGTAGCGTTTACCAGTGTCTTTATTTCGACCTGACTCCTGCTCCCAGAATATTCTCAAAGGTAACGAAGGTCCCTATTGCTTTGATCAGGCGAATAAATGTGACGGACACATCAGTGATAAAAATGTTGACTTTAAAACTTACATTACTTTTGGTTTAACATCAGTTCTTGAGCATCAGAAATGTTTCAGTTAGCTGTAAGGTTTTAACTAAGCATGTATCAGGTCATACCTTTGCTTTACTCAAACCCACAAAGACTTTGGAAGACATTTCCTAGGTTGAAGTTTTTCAAGTTTCCGGATTACCAAAACCTCTGTGTTTGTCATATGATTGACGTTTGACAGCTTACCAAAGCCACCTATCAACTGATACTCAAAGTATTTTCAGCTGGTGTTTCTGTGTCGATATTCTCAAGCAAGGTGATTGGTCAAATGAATCCACATTTCAAAAGTATTACAATAAAAAACAGAAAACCTTTCCAGGCCTCCATTTTGTAGCGCTTTAAACACAGGGATTTGAAACAATGACCTCTAGCTATGCGCCAGTAAGATAGATATCTAGTGTTATATCGTTGGCTTCGATCATATTCACAATATCGGGATTGCTCTGCAGGATTGCCCAATCCTCAGTTTTTCGTCGGACAACATTTCCGCGCTTTCGGTTCGCATTTCGCACTTATTTATTCCGTACTTTTTTTATGGATTTCTGCGAAAGCAAGAAATACATTACAACCGTCAGTGTTTTTTAAATATTTTTCTTTGCTATCCAAACCTATCATGGAGTTGCTTTTTCTTAATTATGGCTCTTCGTTGAAGTATCCTTCGAAGTGAAAGAAAATGACGTACATATTCGTTTTTGAACGAGTATGTACCATCCAAAAGTATCTCTCGAATCGATGTGAAATAAAACCTAAAACTTTGAAGAAACGTTCAAAAATAAGAGCAGAATGTATTTTATTTATTCATTTCATTTAGAGATCGCTGTGAGGTGTTTTTTTCAAAAAATATTTTGTTTTTGAAGTACTGATGAAGTTTGTACTTACATATTAATTATTTTCTGCATGATATAGATTCACACATCACGTTTTGTTTAGATTGTACTTTCTTTAGTTTCTCAGCTTTTTAGTTGAACAACCTCACTTGTTAACACATTTAAACGATAATGCAAATTTGTACAATTTACATGGTCAAACACTGCAATTTACAACTTCTTCTTACAACTGCTGACCTGTACTAGCAGAAATGTTCATGCCTGTCAAAGCTCTAGTTTATTATGTCAGAGAAGATAGAAGAACAGAATTTCAGGTAGTGGTGTCATCTTAGCTTTGTTTAAGAAAAGTTCGGGAAGATATTCGAATAAGTAGCTTATAAACGTAACGACCTGGAAACAGATAGTAGATGTTCAGCGTCGTCTTTACGTATCCGTCTTTTGATCGGTCAGATCGCCACTGTTCGTGTCTTTTCCATGATCGACCTAGTCTGAGGCTATATAATCCGAAATTATTCTTGTCCAATCCGATTAATTCCAGCGCGATTAACACTATCTCTCGTGTTCTGGTGTTCAAAGGCATGTTAAAACTTCTGAAACAACCAAACTTATTTCTTCGATGTAACAGTTATAGATCCAAAGAGATAAGAATCAGAATCAGAATTATCATTCAGTAAACCAGCATGATACAGATAACTTTTCAAATTTTTAACAGGGCAGATTTCATTACTGCTACCCATATCCCGTCTCAATATATCTGAGGTTTACTTTCCTCAATGAACAGTTTCATGTAACTAACACAGAAGACGACATCGCACTTTTTTAGATTACAAAAAAGGTAGTTATTTTCTTTCAAAACTGTAACAAGACCTAAATCACAGATTTGCTTATCTTTAATGGCCATTTTTACGCCGGTCTTTAGTGGAGCTATTTTCGAAAAGTCATAGGTCAAACTCTCACAGGCATCTAATTCCGGCTCTTTTTTACGCATGAAGATTAATATCATTAAGGTCCGGCATAAAAAGGGCCAATAAGGTAACTGGGAGAAACTTTGTGTTTGGTTACTACCGGCAACAAAGGGTTTGTGCAGTTGTGTAGTATTCACATAGATTTCATATGTCTACTGTTTACAATGCAATCCGCAGCGCTGATATGGAGACGAGGTTGGAATAGGTCTATTACTGGGGGAGTATTACTACAAAACTATTTTACTCCTCTTGCTGCGAAAAGCAACAAAAGAAACATCTTCTTATTCGTTTAAAAAATTTCCATTTTCGTCGTCGACATCGCACGTCAGTTAATTCCCGGGTAGCACCGACAGTAGTATTGTCGCCTGTTAATCTCGATTCATGTAAGATATCATTCACCAGAGATATGTCACTATCTGTATAAAAACCGCTATCCACATTGTTCAAAAAACAAACGTTGGCGTATCCAATTTTCCCAACACTTCCTTGCTGACCACCACCCATGCTGTGTTGTTGTTGTCTTGACAATGTGGCGTTTGCAATTTTCAAATACACGTTAGCAGGATGATGGAAATCACCGAATGCGGGCGTTGAAATGGCGTAACAATCGGGAAGTGCGCGAACTGGCGTAGCTGTTCGTAAATCACCAACAGATGCGCTTTTGAATAAACAACAACCTGCTGGTTTCTCCATGATATTATAGTCAACCTTATTCCTGTCGATGCAGGAAGAAGGACAGGAAGGTTCTTCTGCAACTTCAATGATGTCATGGCGGCAGGCGAAGTAAGTATAAGCAAGTATGACTAACGTGATTGAGTCGCTGACCAATCCATTAAGTAATAGAAAGAGGATGACAAAAGCATCTATGAAACAAATTGTTAGTTGTGAAATCTATTTGTCTCTTTGTTCAGTTGGAGAACGACTTGACAACAAAGAAGTTAGGGCGTTTATAGAGCTTTAAAAAGGAAAATTTGTTTCGTCGGCTAACCATGGTGGGGGACATTTTTATATATTTATTGGCCCCTCCACAGATAATTTTGTGAGACGGGTCTACTAGAGTTAAATCATTGAAAAGTTGTAAAATGATTAATTTTCTGTAACCTGTAGATTGAGTGACGGAAAAGACTCACCTAATACATTTACAGCTTCCATATTTCCATATATAATATTCTAAAAGGTTCGATTAATAACTAAAAATACACGACCAAAAATTCGAGCGAAAAAACAAACCGTTTCACAGGAATATAATTCTTCGAATAAATTCGAAATGACGTCAAATTCTGAAAACGTAATGATGCAGGAAGAGTGCTTAATTATGCAAACAAATACAGCATACAACTCCATGTTTTCTGTAACTCACAACGAGACGTTTCTCCGATAAACCTTTTCGGATGAGGTAGTTTGTCTTTGATTATTAATCCGATGTCTTTTCCATACTTTATTTCGTTATTAGTTTTGGGCAGCAAAAAAATCAAGACAACTTCATCGCTAATTATTTTACAAACACAAATTTTGACTGAGGCTTAAAGTTGCTTAAAGTGCTCTCTTTTACAGGCTGATTTGTTGCTTACTCGTTGCTCAGTTGAACGTGTTTGTTTACTCAAGTAGTCGATTTTTTGACATATTTGAGCCTTACAATTATCCCTGAGGCATGCGAATATCCGGAGAGCTGCTCGTCAAAGAAACAGATACTTGAAATAAATAGTGGCCATGTTGTATCTAGAACTTCACTCTGCTTTAAAAGCAGCATACCAGTCCATTTGGAGCCATGTCTCTGTCTCGGGAATGTGTCATCGGGCTACTGTCCGGGTACCGGTATTTCAAACTAAAAATTCAACACAATAAGAAAAAACAGGAGCAGTATCTGAAAGAGCGAAAAATTATTCGAAGTTTTCGATTATATCCATTATCTATTATATATATACAGAGATTAATAACGTTGCATATTTAAACTTTCCTTCTCATTTCAGAAACAACCGTAAATGAACAGTTGACAAATAATTATTCAAAAACATTTCTGCAATCCCTTATTTATAGAATTTATAGAATTTACAACAGCTGTAGCGAAAGACAGTCAGAATCACTAGATATTGGCCATGGGGTTCCTGTGAAACAGAGAGCACTTTGCAAGGATGTTACCTGATGTGACTTCAAAAATCGACTTTGAAATGCATTTATGTTCGGAAAAGGAATCCTAACGCATGCTAGTTGCCAGTAAAGAAAGATCTCAAGTTTTTTGTTCTGTTGTAAATGTTTTAACATTGTAAAAATAATCCAAATTATTGGTTATAGATTTTAGTTTTTCTTCTGGTTCCTTTGTTGGAGTTGGTCTCATATTCGAAAGTGCAGCTGAGGCTAAAGGGTACACGTACAATATGCTATCTTGGGAAAATAGAATAACTTGCGTTATTAGAAACAAACACGTCGTGAAATGCCATTTATCGATAGAAAAAATCATTTTACATTACGAATCCTGATCAATTTTGCTGTCCTAACATTCGTGGCGATTTGTCAATGCAGAAAGTGATCGTCAATGTAGAAACGAGACTTTCTAAAACAAGCAACACAAGGCTCAAATCTGTCAAAAAACGAACCAACTGCTAAGTAACAGCCCATTCTAAATTGGATCCAACAACCCGAGAAAAAAATCTTGTTTTGCTTACTGATGGAGAAGCGCGTTATAAAAGTTCGATTGGTTTTATTAAAGGCACACCGAACTACCCAGGGTGTCACTTATTTTGAGTTCAAAGACTCGGGGCACGTCACCGCGTGTTACATGCTTTTGAATTATGCGGACCAGATTTTTTTTCTATTATTATTATTTTGAACTTATACTGGTCTGTATATTATTCTGACAATTTCTCGTCGCTTTCAAAGCAAAACAACATGGAGAGAAAAAGAAGAATCACGATCAAATTTTGTTGGCAATATTCGATGCACAGACACAGTTTAGTGCAACGAAGATAATATAAAAAGGAATTCTTTAATATTTTTAGTTATGTTATATGTAATTCTTCAAAACTTTTCTTGGTTCTATATCCGCTGACAAAGTCAACACGTCAAGTACGTGGGTCCCTTGCGTGGTTCGATTTAGTGGATGTATACTGTTGATTTAAGTTCTTTATGCCTTGTGGAAGTTTACAATATTCATTAACTTTACAATGTTCATAGCCGCATAGAGGTATCATCGGCGAATTGACAAATATTTAACGTAACGTAACGTAACGTAACGTAAAGATTAAAAAATAGATCTGTTTTACCATTTGCGAGATCATTTCTGTCTCAAAGTTACAAAACCACTAACTTTACAACATAAGACATGCTCCTGCATTAAATTCTACACTCCTAAGGAAGCCCTTGCAGCTGCCAGCCATAACGGATAGATAGTAGCTAGAAGAATTCTCACATTTCAATTTTATTGTCTTCTTGGTGAGCGCCGTTAGGCATCTGACCTTTCATTTGCCCGTGTGGTTCTGTGTGTCTGTAATGTTGCAGTTCTCTGCGCCCGTTCGTAACACTTCTAAATATCGGTTCTAAATATCGATTCTTTCTTTGTCGTTTCCTCAACGCCTTCCCATAAATTCGATCTGTAATTGGTTTGCTCATGAAAACGGGTTTTAGAAATGGCGTGAAAGTTCCGTTTTCTGGATAACGTTTTTAAACGTGGAATGGAAGTGAAGTGAAGAAGACAGAATTTAACTTGAAGGTAATAAAAGGCTTTGATTTAATTTATTTGCAAATATTCTGATAGTGTTTGAGTACAGTTTTTAATGCATTATATATTTTGTGTAAACTTTGTGATGATGATGGATTGTCCATAAATAAAAAAGTGAAAGGAGCACAGCTTCGCTACTAGAAGAGAAAAGCAGGGTATATATAATGGTTTGCTTTGGTGTGTTGATGTGTGTTTTATGTTCGTATCAACATAATTTAGTTTATTTAAATAAGTAGAGGGGAATTTGCATTTTTAAATTCATCCTACTGTGCCTGAACCACCAGAAATTTTAGCGTCATTTTAATTTGTGGATATTTTTGTTTTGAAACGTTTCATTTTGCATTTTGACTGAAATATGATCATTTCAAGATTCTAAATGTGCAGTACACAGTGAGTTTGCAGTAAGTTTAAAGTTTTCAATGAAAAAAGAAGACTAAAATACCTTAAAATCATAATTTTCGTGAACATTTATTTTGCGAGTCCAAAACTCAAAACTGTATTTGTTTCCATTTTCCTGATAATTTTTGTGACATTAATTTTCGCGAATTAAGATTTTTCAAAGGTTTCAATTTTTTTTTTCTCATATGAATTTTGCAGCACTTTAATTTTGCGGATTATAGATCTCCATTAAATTATGAAAATTTCATGCCATGAAAATTTCTTGCCTTAAAGTAGGTTAGTAAATATTTTTTCTAATTCTTCAATAATTTAGGATGGATTCTATTTTGATGATGATGATGATGATGATTTTTTTTAATTAGTTTTAACTTGCGTTTATAACTAATAACAGTTTTATAAAGTGGGTTAAAAGAGTTATTTACCTATTTAATTGAAGTAACGTAAAGTTGTGTCAAAGGGTAGTCTTATACAATGATGAAAAATAAATACTGCTGTTACATATTCACTTTCCCCAAATGAAAAATCTCTCTCGTTTTAAAGCATAATTTCCCATTTATTTATTTATTAATTTATTCATTAATTTGGAAAAGAAGGTCAGTTTTACAGGCAGTGGTAAACAATGATGTGGACCTACTATAGGACCTACATTGACTTTTATAAATGACCAGCTTACACGAGGGAATATGGTATAATGGAAAATGCATTTTCATTGATTTGTTTTTGTTTAATTTAATATCTGAATGAAAATATAGAATTGATATCTCAAAATACTGTTATTTCCTTTTTAGCACTTTTTAGTACCTCTTTAACCACATCCCATAATGTATTCCTGTTTTCCTTCGGCATTATCGACTTACTGGATCCGGAGGTGTGGACCTTTGGACCCTGCAAGTACCGAACCCTGATAAAATCGGATCCTGGAAACTCCCCAAGCCAGAAAAAACAGAAAAATACTAATAAGTTCAATTTATGTCTTCTTAATAAAACACAATAAAACACAAGGTGTCATGTACGTATTTACTGCAAATGACCTTATTATTTCATTTATCACTTTAAATTCATAAGAAGCGATTCTCCTGTCCCGTTGAATCACTTTTCTTATGAACATTTGAATGTTCTCCATGTGAGCCACTCCTTCAATGGACGCGTTGAGAAATTGCTCTTAGAAATTCAATTTATCCTAATATTTGTAAAGGCGAGTATAAGAGTATTGTCTTAGATATTTTTGTTGTCTTGCAGCTCTGTTCTCAGTTAAAAAAAATAACACAAGAATTGACAAAATGTAGCATCTTTTATCAGGATTTTTTATCCATGATAGTAGCGTTGCGAATTATGTTAACACAAAGATCCTCCTCAGTGTAAGCACAGGGCCTATTTCCAAAAATGAACTAGGTCTAAGTTAGCGCTGACCTTCAAGCCTTAAGGCTCTTGTATATATATACAGAGATTAATAACGTTGCATATTTAAACGTTCCTTCTCATTTTAGAAACAACCGTGATGAACAGTTGACAAATATTTATTCAAAAACATTTCGGCAATCCCTTATTTATAGAATTGGAAATGATTTTACGCAGAACTCATATTCCGTCATGCGCATTAAACAAGTCCTTAACATTATTATATTCAGACAGATTTTCTTCATAACAATAGTAAGGTTTAGCTGCTATTTTTTGCAATGTTTCTCTCACTTGATCCAATCCTATTTTTAAAAGAGGTGTAACACCTGTCGCTGTTCGTTTTGTTAAAGAAGACCAGCAATTCTTTTTAGGTATAATGAAATTAGGGAGATATCGTTGTTCAATGTAACTGTCCATAAGATTCAGGATTTGTAACATGCAATCACCAATCCGTTTGAAGTTTAAGGTGCACTGAAAGTTATGCTGCAAAACTACCATTTTTATCATGTAAGTTGAGAGTATGGACATTTCCTCCAGATTGTGAATCAAAGATATCGTAGTAGGAGTTATATGATCTGGAATGATTGATCTTAAACCAAGAGCGTCTATTTCTTTCTGCACATCTTTACTTTTTAATTTTTTAAGAATCATCAAACAGTCTTTATGCACAGGGTGTAATCTGGACACCAGTTCAATTTCAATGTGTGAAAACGATAGCCTCCAACACAATTTCTTCTCATAATGGTTAGGGGCCTGTCCACTTTTGCACAGTTTGCTAATTACTGGAACCAAACGCACACTACTGTCGCAGTGATTGGCATTTAGCTTTTCTATTATTGTACTAAGCACTGCAGAGCCAACTCCTAAATACTCTCTATTTATACCGACAAGATCGTAATTCGTCAAAGTGACAGTTGGAGTCACATCAACTGAGATTCCAAACTCCCTTTTCACTTTCGATACCCATTTGAAACAAATAACAATATTAGGACCGTCTGCATTTAAATCCAGAATAGGATTACCTTCAAAAAATTCTAGTTGACCCGAACACTTCACCACTTTATATCTAGTAATGCACATCTCAGAAGCTACTGCACGGAAACAATTCCAAAAAGTCGACCTCACTGAGAACGGATTAAGATAAATCTTTTCTCTGTCGATCGATTCGCACGGATCCGACTTAGGATCGTCCATAAATTTCGATATTATCGTTTCATGATGTATAATCGACGTATTGCAAGTGATCAAATGCGATGATCCATGGTTTTCATAACAAACTTTCTTCATTATGATTTGACCACCGGTTTCTGTTATCTTCGATATAAAGCTTAGGTCAAAAAGAAAATCAAACTCGTCAGGTCCATTGAGTTTCGTGCCATCCATGCTACTGCCAACACGTTTTATCTGCATGCCTTCAAACAACTCGTTCAGTTCACCCATTCTCTCTTTCATCCGATTTATTGCAGTGTAAACCGACTCTGTTATATCTTCCTGTTCTTCTTTGCTGAAATCAGAATGTGATGAGTGATGTCGAAGGTCGTTTAAAAACAACGACAAGTTCTTGTTTTTGTCGGATTGCCGTCTACTTCTTTCATTCATTTCTGCTGACATCATCAAGGGATTCGGAAAACAACTCTTATTTCTTTGACCTAAAAGTATTCAATGGTTGCACACGTTATAATTTGTTGCTATGGTGTCTATGTCTTTTTGTATCGAGAAGAGTGCCCCACATTCAAAAAACTATATAATTAACAACATTGTGACCATTCAAGATCATCAAATACTATTTCCAGATTTTTCCAGGAATTTAACAGGGAATTTTTCGTAAATTGTGATCTCTTGGATGGGGTAGTCACTAAAAATCAGCGTTTTGTTTTGATAACCTATTCGGAACCTATATATAAAAGCGTGCAAAATTACCGGTACCGGTCTACAAGACAATAGTTGAAATTACCAGGAGTTTTTCAATTTTCTAGGAGTTCCCAGGTAATGGCCACCCTGAACATATAAACACATCAAAACGAGACTGGTTAGGCAAGGCAAGTATCAGCGTTAAAACAGAAATTTGGTAATTAAATCAAAAATTCATCACGAGACAATTTCAAACGAAATTACTGTAACCCTCAAAAAAAGTTAAGAAAGGGATCATCATCAACCATATAGTAATGATAATAATGATATTTAATAATAATACCACATGAGTTCAATAAAAACTCTTCAATTAACCGAGTCAGTGATACTGAATGCCTCTGCATCACACTGCCTTTAATGAAAATTTGCTGCTTAATCCGATGTGTCCCGAACATGTTTCCGATACTTAATGTCACATTAACAGATAATGTTGACCTTCTCTCGCTGGGTCAAAAAAAAGGTGCTTAAGTCAAAACATGAACATAACAAGTTTATAACCCGAATTTACTTTCCAGGAAGCTTTTGAAAATATTTTTTTTCCTCAATCATCAAGATATGTCCTCCTTAAACCTCCATCCCCTCCATCTGGAAAGTGGCTCATACTTGCAAGTCGCAAAATCAAGCATGTACGAAAAGAGAATTAAGAACAGACGGATAAAAAGGATCATAGGTTTAACAATCTCTTTCCAAACAGTGACAAACCATAAGATGTACATCCATTTTTACATGATTTATGAACCAGGCTTGTCACTCTACAACCCAACGGTTCTATTCTTTATAAACTATATTCCCGCAATGATTGATATGCATACTTCCAATGATTAGATTAACTATGCGTATACCCATTCTGTAATATCTTACTTTGAATCATTGTTTTGAAATCGTGTTAGAGGAACGTATCATTGTCTTCAATAGTTTTGTTGTGACATGACTTGCTGGACGAGCATTCTGTATCATCAACAGTAATAATTGGAAGGACTGGTACAGTGATAGAAATTGACGTGAATTCGGAATCAAATTTCTTAATTAAAGTTGGCAAGGACGGACAGGATAAAGATAGTTTACTGTCATCTTGACTATCACCTTCTTTCGTAGGTGATGAAGGCGCGGATTTTGATTGAAGGTTGGTCGATTTTTTCCCCAGATATGGTTGATATAAATCTTCCATGTCATCAGGCAACAGCAAACCATATTGTTTCTTATAATGCCTTTCAGCCATTTCTCCAAGAACCAAAGCTAAATTACGATGGTACATCTGCACCCTAAAGAAATAAGCAAGAGAATGATACACCTATTTTTATTCTAACACCAGTTCATAATAACATGGAAAGATACCAAATAAGACTTTTAATAATGCAATCAAATAAAGATTAGCAAAGCAACAGTTTCTTATAGCAAAATACTATGACCTAAGAAAAGTGTTTCCTAGTGCAGTATTTTTGTTTTTTTACTCTCTGATTTTCTACCAATATATTCTCAATCGAGTCTGACTTTTATTACGTTTTATTGCAATAACATTTTACATGTTTTCCTCAAAAGTTATATATATATATATATATATATATATATATATATATATATATATATATACGCATTGAATTTATTTTTATAGATGAAAAACATTTTCAAACGAGAGGCGAGCAACCAACATCAATCAACTGAACCCCGTTTTTCTATCATTTCTAGAACAGCTAACTTTTCGGTGGAACTCTTTTTAAGTGTTTGAAAGAACGAGGGGCATAGCCTTCTGCAAGTGAGCTTATTGTAACCAAACTGTAATATCAACGTGCTCTTATTGTTCTAGGTACATTGCACAACCAAATCACCCCTTCTTGGCCAAAATATGACAAACGATTCACAAATTTGAAACCAGCACTATTGAATTATTCTACATGAAAATTTTCATCAGTATTGAAACACTTTCAAAATTTGGCCTGAATTGCCCTTTTAAGCCTAAATATGAAAAACGATTCACAAATTCACATATCCACCATTCTTTCACGGCAATATGAAATGCGGACGTACAGTAATCAAGCTTGGTTTGGACACGGTGAAAAAACAACCGGCTGTAATTTATTTCTTTGCTTCGCAGAAAGCCAAAAACACGGGCCGTTGTAATGTCGTTCATGCTCACGCAGAAAGCCAACAAGACAAAATCTTGAAACAGACAGTCTCACCTATGAGTATAAACATCCATACGATCCAACGAATCAATGTAAGTTTCCAACCACAACAGGTTTGTGGAAACGTCATTCATGATGACGTAATCATCGTGACGTATCGTCCCGTAAAACTCTTTGGTCATTTCTTCAAAGTTTGAATATTGACTTGCTTTCTAAACAACACAAAAATTACGAACCAAACGCTATCCTATCCTCACAAAGTATTTCCCAAACATCATTGTCGACGTTACCAGTGGTTGATTAGTTACAAGTAAGGCGTATGTAGGGCGTTTGATAGTACCTGTTTTTCCAGCATTTGGTTAACATCATCATGTTGTCTTTTATATAAATATTTTTTCTTCATCTGAAAAAAATAAAACATGTCTTCTACTCGCAGATGATTCGTCAGTAGTGTATAAACTTCAATATAAAATATAAGTCAGCATTTATATAGTCAAAACTTATAAGGTTTGCACCATCAACATACAGTTGACTCTCGATGAGTGGAACCTCCGACGGGACCGACTTAGCGAATGTTCCACTTATCCGAAGTTGGCCTTTGTTAAGGCAAATCCAAGGGACAGACGAAAATGGTTCCGCATATCGAAAGTTCCGCATATCAAAAGTTCCACTTATATGGGGTTCAACTACCGAGAGTGAACTGTACCTTACTTACGCTTAAATTCGCGCGGGTCAATACTTCGCGCATGGTCAATTTCGCGCTTTTGAAATTTCACGCATCCAAGATTTGTGGGTCTGTCTCGACTGCTTTAAAGTCACTCTTTGTGTTGCCTGTGATGACAAAATCGACGTGATGTGATGATGTGATGACAAAGAATTCGAAGATGAAGTAATTATAATTGAGAAAGAGGAAAAAGAAACTGATAAGAACGAAGAAAAACCAACGAAGCAAATAAAATCGAAAAATATATAGATGAAAAATGTCAGTAAAATTACGAATTAGTGTAGGAGAAAGCTCGGACAATGTATTCGAACAAATAACAATCTTAGGAATATTATATAGAACCAGAGATGTGAGTACCAAGAGGTTCAAGACGACGTTATTTTACTTCCTTCATGTAAACGTCTGTTAATAAGAAAAAAGTGTTCAAATCTAACGGCTTGTTTGCCTTACCGATTGTTGCATTGGGAAACATGATTTTACATTTCAGCAAATTTTTTATTTTAGTTACATTCGCGCTCTCTGAAATTCGCGCATCCATGCTGTCCGCGAAATTTAAAATGGCGCGAATTTGAGCGTAAGGTGAGGAGAAATTTCCAGTTTAACTTTATATTTCTCTACTATATTTATTTACTATATTTTGCTTCTTTACTATATTTGTCTAGATTCGCCAGTGACACCAACAAGAAGAATATGATAACAACCGGCTGATTTTAGTAACTTTCCATACCTTTAGTTGACCTTCCTTTTCTTGTCTCTGCGCTTGTAAAAATCTTTCCGTTGATTCGTGTATATTCTGTTTAGGCAAAACACATTTTTAACAGACTTTACATATTGCTGGGCTTTGTTAATAGCGTTTTTAAAACTGGGAATCGTATTTTTGAGTCCTATTGAGGGCAAGATCAAACAGAACAGTATCTTTAGAGAATATAAACAAAGAAATCCAACTTCTGTAAAATTTAAACCTCCCTTTATTACGCAAAACTTTGCATATTATGCAAAACCATTTACCATGATAATGATTCCAATAAAGAGGTTGGTGAAGATAAAATGTCCAAGAAAGATAAAGGAAACGGTGAACCACTGACTGCCTGGATATTTTTCATTCAAACGTTCTTGAATGTCAGTCCAACCATCAGCCTGGAAGAATAAAATGATGTAAAAGGAGAAACCAGTCTAATTTAATGAAGAAAATTAATCAATGGACACCGACTTTTAGAAATGAAACCAAGACACAAACTAGAATGTCAAGTTGCTTCTTTCGATAGGTTTATTCTTTATGATGGACCTCGGGTTTAAGAAAATTCGGAGCAAATATAAGTCTACTTCAAACAGTTTCCTCACTCTACGCGCAGAAACTGAAAAAAAGGTGTGCTAATTAGATCTGGTATGGAAGACATTTTTAGGAATATTAAGCTAGTGACGAAACAGTGAAAGCAGTTGCTCATGTGACATCCGAACAGTTGAAGGTTGAAATCTTATTGAAGACTGAAACTCAAATATTAGTATCTCGTTTGGTTTTATCTTGATTTTATCTTTCTTATTAGTTCACTAATCAAACTTTTCATTGCTTTGTGATTCATTGTTTTCCCGAATATTCGTGGATTACTCTCACATGGCCGTCCTCATTGCCGTTGCAGATGCTTAAGATCCTTAATATACATGGCAGGAGTACATCCACAAAGTACGAAGACCTGATGTTACAGTAATATAAAGTACTCACAGTAACAAAGGTGAATAGTGTGAGCATAGCGGTGCTTAAATCTCCCCATCTCTGTTGATCACCTGTGACCTCATAACCAAAAATGTAATAACCAACCACGCCAAAGAAAAGCATTAGCAGAACCAATAAAATAACCACATTTAAAACAGAATGACGTATAGTATCGATCAATGCTGTCACTAATACTTGCAAGCCTTCAATGAACGATATAGTACGTAAGGTCCTCAGAGCTAGAAGAAAAATAAATCTTGTTCTAATTGATTCAAAGATATGTTTCATTTGGATTTTCCATAATAGAACACCATGCGAAGTGGACATAATATGGATGCGACATCCTTTGCATGTGCATTTTTTGTTGCCAAGAGCAGGTTGCTTTGTTTTCACAATGTGGACACCTCTGTAATAGGGATAGATATTAGCGTACCATTAGTGCCTTCAGCCAATAATTATGACTATTAGATTTTTATTATGAATCAGGAAAGTTTTCAAAAAATCAGAAGAACTCAGAAAAAAAGTATAAAAATATATAAAAGAGAAACAGACAATCCCAGCCAAAAAAGTGCAAGAAAGTGAACTCCAACCCTCTGAGTAGTCGTAACTAACCTCTGAGTAGTCGTAACACACCAAGAATACTATCATTCACATTAAGCTGATCCAGAATAATTTGTATGTAGGACAATGCCAGAATGACAGTATCAAATATGTTATATGCACTCTTCCAGTAGGCATTTCTTTCAGCATAATTCTTTAAAACAAACTCTATAGAGTAGATAAATAAAAAAATATAATCCAAAATATTAAATAAGTCCCGATGGTTCCTCTTGAGCGATTCTACTGTTTCTAAACCAATCACCACAGCATTGATACCAATGATCACCATAATAAACGTATTGAACAATCCACTCTAGAAAGAAGAAAAACATTTTTAAACAAGACTTGCACAATACATCAACAACAACATTCAATTCCCACTATAATTGCATTAAAATGCTGTTCTGGCAAGAAACACCTGTCACATGAAACAGTCGCAAAAACGAGATAAGAATCTTCAAAGTTAAGATGCTATGAACATTCAAGGTTTAAGAAAGTTTCTTCAAACATTCGAAATGCATAAGAATCCCTCCCATAGAGAAGAATCCCTCCCATAGAGAATCTTTATAGCTTTTTAGTCTCAAATCTCTCAAATCTCGAGTTTACACCAAAGTCTGTTGACATAAGAAGTGAAGTTTTTGGGTTACATATTCAGTAAGAACTTGTTAAAAATAATAGGCTTCATGATGAAAATTTAAGAATGTTTGAAGAATGTTTTAAATGACTGGAACCATTTTTGATTAATGAAGTTTTCATCAAAAGTAAGCCATAGGCGTATTCAGGGTCAGTCAAAAATAAGTGGAGGAGTACAACGTTATGATCATTCTTTTCAGTCTTAAGTGTCGATTAGGTTACTTGCACGTTTTCCATTTCTACTTTAAATGACTAAACTCTCCTCCACAAATTTTGACTGAGCTCTGGCTAAGCCTCTGTAAGCTATCTTTACCCGGGCTACAGTGATAAGTACTTCTGAGAGAACTTTCGTAAAAGGCTTCTTCTTTCTGTGGTAAATAAAAATAATACCATACTTTAGAGATGATAAGTTCTCAGTTGCAAGAAACGAACAAAATATCAAGAAGAATGGGTTGCAGAATAACTTCCTAAAGGTCGTTAGACTATTACATAAATTTTTCATGATGTAGAAACTGATTATTCTTTTCTGCATTGACATCACTTGATTAATTTTTGGAATAATTTAGAAGATACATGATAAACTAAACCATAAACTAATCAATTTTAAGTAGGTTTTGATCAGTTTAACAGGACCTTTAATATTAAAACCAAAACAAACAAAGAAACAACTTATCTATAATACATACTTAACTGGGCCAATTCCAATACCTGGTCCAAACATGACCAAGACGTTGATGGGAAGAAAAACTTCCAAACATTCACTATTGACTAATCATGTATTGAATGGTAAGCAACTCGACTCTGGTAAAATGCTAATGAAGTTGATAACTAACAATTTCTACACTTTTCTACATTCTAATTTTTCATTCTCTGTCTAAATGGAAGGCAATCCTGTAACCTATACAAAATATCTACCAGTGGAAGTAAATCAAAATACTACAAAATATCAATAATCTACATAATATTACATATAATATTATACTGTGTCTAAAAAAGAATGTTGCTTATCTATTAAATCTTCTGTTATTATTCAAATCTACATGGTTTACCGTCCAACAACACTATAAGAATACAACAATTTTGTTATCTTTAATATAATAGCACTAATGAAAAGAGAGGCACATATCATTATCCCAAAATACAAACGCAACAACTTCATGGCTCAAAGGCTAACCTGTACCCAACCAACTGGTGATGCCCCAGTTCTTTCTCTAGTTTGTTGTGATCCACAAAGCAGTTACCAACATTTGAAACTATAGTGAACATTGCCTATGTTTCAATAAAATCTGAATAGTATATTCTATTATAATCAATTTTCTTGAAATTTCAAGTTATATTGATATAATACAGTAGTTGTAACAAAATTACCTAGAAAAAAATTGCTGGGAAATAAAACAGAAAAATGCTAGAAATTAAAGAGTTGTAAAAGGAAAAATAATTCAAATCCAAGATTCAAATTCAAGAACTAACAGAATAGATAAGAGGTAAAGAAACCACACAATACTTGCAATATACCAGTTACAAAAACAGGAATGAAAATGATTTCATTTTAAGTTTCGATATTTTTTGTAGCCTGTCACTAACATTCATAATAAAAAGAACTGTGATGTAGCTTTAACTACCATTTTATATTCAATGCATTTACTGTCTTTTTAATTTCATGATATTGAGTTTTAAAGATGTAATCATTGTCTGGTACCATATTAATCTGGTTGTATAAATTTGGAGCAGCTTGTAATTGTCCCAGCAACACAGTAGGCAAGCCTTTATATAGTTGCTCGGATGTGTTTAGTAATATTTTAGCCTCCTCCTTTGTGTCTGCTCGAATTTGTCCTCCTCCATTGATACAACCAGAAGGACAAGCCATGATTTCAACAAAATCATAAGTGCATTTATTTCGTTTGATTTTCTGAACAATATTTTGGATGTTTCGGAAACCATACGCAAAAGCAAACCTGACTTTGAGTTCACCATCAACCACTAATGACAATTCCTGAAAATCTTTGTTCCTTAGTGTTTTATAGTTCAATTCTGGTTCTTGTATACCAAACAATACACGAGCAGCATGCTTAAACACATGTTCTAAATAACCACCTGAGGAGCTGCCAGAATGACTAAGAAGCATGCCATCTTTGTTCAAGAAACTCATGTCACAGTCTAAAGCCGAACTTCCCAATGTAGGAAAGTGAATATTTTTCTCAGACAACATACTTTCAACTTCCATAGTAGTGATAACAAGATCGACATCCTTGGTTTTGTACAAGTCATTATAAAAATCTTCTCTAGAAGCTTCCAACTTTTTATCATAGCAAGGCATAATTGTCACATGGTATATATCATTTGGTGTCTTCCCCTCTTTTCTCCCGAAATGGTATTTCACTAAACTGCCCATAATTTGCTGTGGAGATTTCGTTGTTGAGATATATGGCAAAATAAAATTGCCATGTGTTTTCTCAGCATAGCAGATCCATCCAGGACATGATGATGTCAACATTGGCCTGCAACTTGAACTTGATCGGAATCTATTTTTAAAAAAAACAGAAAAAAACAAAAAATTACTCAATTTGAGAAAGTCAAATGTGTACCTTCCACTATTAAAATTTCATGTGTGATTCCCCTACTGTGTTTCGTATGTGATTCCCCTACTGTGTTCTCAACAATAAATTAGAGTTACCCATTCCTTTTGGTTTATACAGTTGAGATGCCTTTTTTTTAGTCTTGTTACTACAAAATATTCAAATGTTGTTATTTTAATGAAAATACATTTAGAGTTAGCTTCTGAATACTTATGAATAGGGCTGACATGACATTACTTATGAAAAGGGCTGACATGACATTACTTAGGACTGACACGATAGTACTCTAACTTGTAAACCCACGGGCCCCAATTCTTTTGCTGACCATTTTCGTTTTGCGTATAAACACCCTCGTGGACTGCAGTCAGTTGTAAGCCTCTCTGGTTAAGTTCCATTTAACGCTTGTTAATTGGAAGGCGTTTCGCTGCGCACTGCCCTTGCTTGCAGTTTGGTCTGCCATTTTGTTTATGACCAAAGATGATGTTAACTGGCTGGAGCATGTGCGCACGTCTTTCGCATATGTCGGCCACTTCCATATTTGCTCTGTGCCAGCCACATGGCCCCAGTTTTTCACTAGCGACCACAAGGGCAGGCATTTAGTTTCACCCGCCCTCCTCGCCCTTGCGCGGGTAGTTGGGTTTTGTTTGTTTTTTCCCTTCTTCGGTTTTCCGGCCTCATCAGTTTTCTACTTACTGTTTATTACTGTATATATTGCTTGTATTTATCTGTTTGGTTAGGTCTTTCTATTTAAAATATTATTGTTAGGGCGTCTGTCCTCGTTCACGACGCCTGGTCGTCCTGGTTGACAATTGGTTATATACATTTACGCTCAGGGTTTATAGAGAGTCTGTCCTTGTTGACAGCATACCAGTTTACAGTGATATCTTGTCCTGGTTGACAGTTTCTGTTGTAGGTCACACTTTGTATATTTGGTTGTAATAGTCCTTGTTGACTTGCTGTACATGCCCTAACCCTAACCCTAACCCTAACCTTAACCCTTACCCTTGCTGTACATCTGTCCTAGTTGACAATCAGTCCTTGTTGACTGTTTCATTGGTTTGGCAAATGCATCACCCGGATATTCCCCAGTTTGGCCAAACATGTGTTCTTATTGTGCCTAAGCCCATGCCAGTTAATGGATATTGAAATATTACTTTGCATACCTGATCAATTGTAAGATGATAAACTCAATCACAAAATAAATGAAACATAAACTTGAAACCCACCTTTCTATAAACTCCTCTTGCATTTTCAATAAGCTTAAATCACGAGCAGTATTTGTATCAAATATATAATGGCAGCCAATACTTTTGAAAAAGGTAGTGATTTTCGCAAAACTATCATCGATGGATAGTGAGAACTTCGCTGCAATAGATGCCAGAGATTGAGGTGACAGTGATATGACAACTATCTTCCTTGAATCTCGTTCAGCTGTGGCATTTGCTGATAACACCCTGTCAACATATTAATGAAATAAACTTGTGAATAAACAACATCCATAACAACCATTTTACATTTCAATCAATGGAAAAGCATACTTATAAAGTTCTTCTTGACTCTGTTGTGCAATTAGCACACTTTCCGCTGATGTGATGCATCCACTGCATGCCAAGCAATCATTTAGTGTTATCTCTGCTTTTTTTAAACGGACTTGCTCTCCACTCTCTTCATCAAACTGAATAAAAAGAAAAAAGTAATGCCTTTTCTCTCCGTGGTGCATACCATATGTTTACATAAATACATTTTACATTTTTGTATAAAATACCTGATAGTATCCATCCGCTTCAATTTTAATCGTAGCATTGCCAGTAAAGTTCTTGATTTTTGTCTTTTCAACAGTGACTGGCTTGATGCATTCTTGCGAAGGTGTAATAAAATCATTTAGATCTGTGATCTGTAAAGCACCACTGAACTTTGACATGATACACCTATAATCAAAAGAAATGTGAGACTACATGAATACAAAAGATGTGAAATTATCAAGAAGATCTTTCAGTTTTGTCTATTTTCTATTGTTTTGCATATTTTTATTCTTAATACTGCAGAAAAACAGAAGGTGCTAAAGTGAAAAACTTAAATCAATATATATAGATACATTTTCTCTACCTTTATATATAAGAACAACAATATCCTTCTTCTTGTCCTTTCTTACTATCCTGTAAGTGAATAAATAAACTATTTGGTCCCTGAAGGGAAGCTGGTTGTAATAATTCCTGTTGACTTTCAACCAACACTTCAGCTAATTTGTAAAACAACTCTACCACATTTGCTGCAGATTCTGCGCTTGTCTCGATGAAGTGCAAACAGTGGAGTTCAGTTAAATCCTTCAAAAAATATGAAATTTTTATGATTCATACATAAACAGAAGATTCATTATGTTAAACAAATTATGTAGAAGTAATTGATAGTACAGAGATTCATTTTTATATTGTAAACTAGTTTCTTGTAATAATACATCGTTATGAATGCAAACACATACATCAACATCCGTATTCTCAACTTGTCGATTTAAATCACATTTATTACCAACCAAGAATAAATAAATATCTTCGGAACAATTTTCATGAACAGTTGCTATCCACTCTTCAACATTGGCTAGTGTTTCTGGTCGTGTTAAATCAAATACAATAACAGCTGCATGTGCATTACGATAGTATACTGTGGTTAAAGATCTATACTTTTCTTCACCAGCAGTGTCCCAAATATGTAGTTTTACTTTTTTCTTTGCAAGTCCTTCACCAATATCCAAGTCATATACCTAATCGATAAGGGATTACAGTAGCATAAGAAAGTGATCTTTTTCATGTGGCTACAAAACATATTAAAACACCTATTCTAAGAAAAGACTTAATCCTCTTAAAACATTTTCTAATAAGTTTTATTTTGTGTTTCTTAAGTTGGATGGCCAGTTCATATTCCTTTCATGGACAAGGATTGGCACACCATTGACATCATCATTCCATCATGATACTGATATGAACCATTTTGGACTGCTGGTCAGCGAATTTTTAATTGCTTGTGTCATTAACCATTATATATCTCATCCAATTAGGTTTTTACTATATCTATATCGATCCAGAAGTGACACCAGTACAGCAAAAAACAAACACCCATTGCCCTACAATATAAACAGTTGTGAGTGAACCCCTGACTCAAACTCTGCTAGGAGATGGATCAGCATTGGTGTCATCACCAATAAAAGTTGGAGTGATAAAAACATCCTAGTTAACCTAGAAACAATGGCATAAAACATCACATTTTCCCATCCCTACCCCCACAAGAACTCCGACATCAGATCGCTTTTCAGTTGTGAACCTTGACCATGCTTTCCATCAATTTGAATTGGATGAGAGGAATAGAGGATGAAGAGGAAGACATGGTAATCATAGTCAATCGAGGTGGTTGATGCAGTGACAATACTGATATTAAAACACAAAGAACGATGTAGAGCTGAACTTGTAAATGGCAGCCATAAAATCAATGAATGGAGCACTAATGATGGAGTGATATTGCTACATCACCGGCTGTAGCACATGAAGGACACCCTGTCATAGATTGATGAACAAGACAACTGAAACAGGCAGTCTGGTGGCCAGGAATGATGGAATGACCACCAATGTTGGAAACAGCCCAATCGGACCCTGGGCGGATTGCTAAGCGGATTTTGAAGGATCAATTGGGGTTAAACATTATTTCCATGTATTTATTGACAATTACTCACAGTGGCCAGAAGTAGAGGTGATCAACAGGAAAATACATATGTGGCAGCTTGAGACACTTGCACACAGTCGTAACATATCTCTTTGTTCGTTTAGATTAAATAAACACCATTAGTATAATAATGAGGTCATATACTGAACCTACTGACATAATATTGGGGAGATCAATAATTTCAGGCATCCTGAATTGATGTCTTTTTTTAGTTTATCAAAATCTATTTAGTACATGTTGTTTTAAGAAATAACCTTTTGTCTATAGTACAAACAACAGTACTTTGTCAAAATATCCACCCTCGCCTCGTTTTGTGATGCTCCCTGCCTCGTTTTGTGATGATTTTATTACAGTATAATAAATTATTCCATTATACATAATATATTTTTATAACTGGCAAATCTCTTGATTTTTCATCATTTTCATCAAAATCTTCCATCAAAACAAGACAGAGTTGGATAGTTTGGCAAAATACGAGCATACTGAATTGGTTAATGATCAGATCTATAAAGTCTATACGCAATTGAAATTGGCATACCTTAAAATCAACACCAACAGTGGAAGTGATTAACCCTTCTGAAAATGTGTTCTTGCAAAGACGGTTGATTAAACTACTCTTACCAACACTTGTCTCGCCAATTACAATGACTTTAAATAAATAATCACAAATTTCATGATTATCATCAACTAAAGATGCCATGAATACATTATGATATGAACTAGTTTCTAGTAAAATAGCCAGAAAATATATAATGAGGTACTGGATTAACTCTATAAAGAATAGAAATCTTAGTTAGCAACTTCTGAATGTACTAGAGCAGCAAACAAGTGCACAACAAAACTTGTTATCCCTGCTGATAGCTCAAAACAGTGTTTTTGAAATCAAAGGAGGTGAAAAATATAAGGAGTTTCATAGGAAAAAACAGATTATTTTTTTAAATTGATTATTAAGTATCTCAACTTTTGTTGTACAGAATTTTTTTAAATCAATCTCCGTCTTTTCTAAATTGACTATATACCATCCTCCAATTGAAAACAAAATGTGACAACAGAAATTATCAACTAAAACTTGAATTTCTTCCTAATATTGAAGTTTCACCCAAGAGACTGTGATGGAGTTTCTATTGAACTCCGTTGTAGTGAATTGAAGAATAACGTGAGTATTAGTTATTGCACAGTGCCAAGTGCAATATGGCAAATATTCTTTGCATATCTTATATTTTTGCTGTTATTTCACGAGCCTTCCCACTTTTTTACTGAGCAAATTTTTTTTATTACTAAGAAAATCATACAACAAAAGGAAACTACCTGCTTTGCAAATGCCTAGAATTCTATGTGATCAAACTCGCCTTCAGTATGTAAGTAAATATTTATTTTGTTCCATTGTGAAAAATGATTTTCATTGCATTGTTTTCTTTACTTTTCTCTTAAGTCTAATCAGAAACAGGAAAATCTAATATTGGGCTGTTTTTTATCATTTCTCTTTATAAATAAAGTATTAAAGTAAGGTTTTAAGGTTTTAGTTTTAACACTTTTAGAGAGCTATGGGGCGCAAAATTTTCTTTGTCGTCCAACCATGGTGACAGTTTTAAAAACTTTTCTTGGCCCTCCCAGATGAAAACTGCCATCACCTGTTTTAGAGCATCAAATTACCAATTTTGTGCACATGTTTGAAGAAAATTGACTTTAATATTTCATGTTGAGGAGGGCACATAAGGGTTAAGTTTTTCTTTACTGACCTTCATGAATTTTCTTGCAAGTTAGAAAAAAAACTAAAAACTAAACAGTTTCTAATAGTAGGTTTGCTATAAGCAGTCATTTTCTTTTTTTTAAAAAAAATGCTATTCCATAAAAATGTAAAATGTTCTCCGCGAAAATTTCAATATCAGTTACAGATAATGAAAAGCCAATGAAATTGTTGCTTCCACCTGTAAAAAGGAACAAAGGTTTTAATGATTCACATTAAATGATTCGATCAGAAATCAAAATTAAGACAATTTACTGAAAACTTGATGAAAAAAGTCAGAGTTTGTATACAAATATTAGTATTTGTATAAGAGCACGGATAGCAAAATAGCATTATCTGACATAATGTGTGTTTTTGTGATAAAATAACCCTGGAAACAAAAGTTGATACAGCTTTTCAGCTCTCCAGCATGCAACGGTAAATTTTTTTGTTTAAAATGATATTTTTCCTTTCTATTTTGAGTTGCCTTTTTACGAACTATTATAATATTTGTTGTCGTCTGTGTGTATACAACTAATTCAGTGGCTGTAAGATAAAGACAGTATGGTATAGAAGGTATAGAGATGGTTTAGAAGTTAAGTCATTCATTCTGTGGTGACATGACTTTACACGTCTAAGGACAAGCAAGAAAACAATCAAGAAGAAGAAGAAGGCCAGTGCAATGTAAGACTTTTTTGCATAAAATTTTTCATAAAATCGTACAAATTTCCCCACTTTTTTTACCTCGACGCCCTGACTAATAGTTCGTCGTCAATAGCTGTTCAGGGTCATCCCTCTGTGGACACACATACATAGCTACACATACTAAACATCTACTCTACAAAGAAATGCTTGTGAAAAAATGTATCGACAAACAAACTAACAGCACTGTGTATGACGAATATTTCACGATATTGTCTCATGCGAAGAACACCAGAAACAATAAGTATTTATTAAAACCGCCAGCAGTGAAATTGGAGACTGCAAAACAAAGTTTTTATTTTGGAGGAGCTAAGTTATTTAATAGCCTCCCACTAGAAATTAGATCGACAAATGATTTTACTAAGTTTCGATCTCTTCTCTCTGATTTTAAATTTTAATTTTGTAAGGTTTTGTTATATTTTTACACTTATTTATTTTATTAGCCTTGAAACAGGACAAACAAGGATAGCAGTTTTGCTTTTATATACGTATATAATTGTAAATACTGACGTTTTTATCCTGTATAAAGATTGATTAATAATAATAATAATAATAAAAACAACTGACTTCTGAAGCTTCTTTCCGCATGACATTATTACCGTGATGTGATTCAGGATCCACTTTGTTCCCTATCGGTACTTTTGGTCATACGGGTAAATCTCACAACAAGCATGGCGGCGTCAGGTACAGAGACACGAGAAGAAGAATTTCCTGTAGCTGGGTATTTAACTTCACAAGAATTTTGTCAGGTAACCAGTTCATCCATATTTAAAACAAAATATCAATATAATAAGGGTTGCGGAGTGGGTGCGTGAATCACCCAGCGAAAATTAAGAATGCGTCCAAATTGATGAAAATCCAAAATCCCTCCTAAACGAAAAAAGGACATAAAGGTAAAAAACAGTGAATTTCGCTGAATTTTTACAAATATGTTGCTTTGGGCAATCAATTTGATTATAAAAATGTATGATAGAAGCTTCATTTTTGTTTAAAGTATATTTATTAAATTTTAAAAATGTTTCGACAACTGTCTCCAGTTATCATCCTCAGTTAAAAATGAAAAGTAAAAGTTACAGAGAATGTTAAAATAGAGAGTAAAAGAATTGTTAAAACATCATTAAAATACGTCATAGTTACATGGATAAAAGAATGAAAGGTTAATTAAGCAGTCATAATGGCACGGAGGTATCATGAATGTTGAGAAAAGGTTTCTTTTGTTTCTTTATATATAATGCTTCCGTCACCTTTCTTTTGTAATAGTTCTCATAGTTCTTATTTATAATTTTAACATTTTGAAAAGTAATTGTTTTGTGTCCTGTTTCTAATGTATGTTTATTTACATGGGAATTACAATCTCTTCCTTTAAATCTTTAAATCTTTCCTCAACTCTCCTTCCAGTCTCTCCAAAATTCACTGAATTTATTTTCGTGATATTGAGATATATTTTGAGAAGTGTGAACGGGATAATGATAAGGAAATGATTCAGGAAAAATGTACATCTTTTGGTTAATTCTTGGGTTACCCCCTGCTGAAAAAGAACACACGACTAAATGTATTTAATTCTGTAACGAAGTACAAATAAATTTTGGGAAATTTTGGGACACGTAATTTAACTTTCAAGAAGCATGGTGATGAAGGCTACTGATGCTTCTGCATTCTTTATGAGGTTGGTATATGATAGCAGTATTTAGGAACGACTCTTCAAGATGAACCTTGTTGAGGTATAATTTATAAGTATGAAATATTCTTCAGGACTAAAAATCTGGTTTTTGCATACTCCTTGGAAATAACTGCTTATTTTTGGGCTTTAACATCACCATAATTAGCTTCATTAATATTTGTTGATTTGCACAGTTGCCAACATTTTATATATAGCTATACTCTATCATTCTCACATCACATATGAATCTAAAAAATATAAGCTCAAAGTATTAAACAAAACATGGTTATGAGGATAATGGTTTGAATACATGTGGGGTCTTTTCTGCCGGTCCCTACAATATTTACACATTTAGGACATTCTACTTTTTTAGAACAAAAACTCATTTTTAATGGCCAAAAGGATGCTAACACAATATATTTTTTATAGTGACTCTGATCAATGTAAAAACAGTTGGAGCTGTAAATCCTGATATAAGCCCATGGCAAAATGAATTATGTAATTTTCAGTAGGGCTCATTTTCTAAAATGGCAATATTTTCCACACATGAAAACAATTTCCGTATCTGGAAATGCAATTTCAGAGCTCTTGGGAAATAATTTCCCGATAAGGAAACCGCTATCAGAATTTTTGATTTACGCAATAAATTATTATGAAAGTGAAATTCTTAATTCTTTCGAAATTTTGAACGAATTATCCAAAAGGCTAAAAGAAATTCACCGAAGCTTTTTGAAATTACAATCAAAATAAGTTCCCGATTTTCAGATAAAGAAATTTGTTTAAAAATGGTAAAATTGTTCTATGGAGGAAACGTATACAGAAAACATAAGAAAATTAATTTATGTAATTTCCATATCAAGAAACATTTACTATAATAATGAAATAGTGGTTTAGATTGATTTTTCCAGATAAGGAAATTGTTTCCATGAGTTGTGTATAACGCATTTAGGAACGAGTTGTGTGTTCTGATATCCATATTAGGAATGAGTTGTGTATTATAAAGGAGGACTACCCTATTTCCTCAATTAAATGCCATGGCGTTTATAAAATTTATTTGAACGTGATGTTTATAGGTCAACATTTAGTAGAGAGAGGTGTTTATTTTTTCATAGTTGCATTTGGAGGATGTAATAGTTGGAAACTATTTTAAAGACTGTCAGAACAGATAAAATCACAATATTTTGATCACGTAACAAGAACAAAAAAACAAAACATAAAATCAAAACAAAACATAAAATCAAAACAAACATGATTTCTAGCTCATATGTTTCTGTGAGAATATATTTTATAAATCATTATTCAGTGACTAGAAAGTTAAAAGGCATTGATCCATAAAATTGGCCTATTGTTTCAAGATAAAAATAGATGTGGAAAATATGAACAACAGAATAGAATTGAAATGAAAAAACAACAACATGTAAAGTGATTAAAAAGTGATAAAAATGAATTCATTTGAAATAAAGCATTTACAGGAAGAAGACTTAAATTGGTCCTTCATCAAACTAAATCAAAGGGTATAATGATGCATAATCGACCAAAGCTGTTCATAAGTATATTGCTGAAAAAATGGAATATGGGACAAGTAAGCAGTCTTTACGGCTAGACGTCTCAGACAAAAGTGGTGGTCTCATCTTATTTGTAAGAGAAAAACTTCCTTATCTAAAACTAGACTGTCCTGTAGTAAAAAATGACATCCAGTGTATAGTGTCTGAACTAAATTTGCGCAAGCAAAAATGGCTAGTGCTCTCAATCTATCGCAACCCTAAACCGAGGATTAAGTACTTTTTAGATGAGATTACAAATATTCTTGATTTTTATTCTAAAGAATATGAAAACCTCATTATAATGGGTGATTTTAATGAAGAAGTTGTCCAAATTGATCTCTCCGATTTCATGTCTAATTTTAAATTATTTAATCTTATAAAACAACCAACATGCTATAAATCTAGTGATGGTAGATGCATTGATCTTATACTTACCAATAAAAATAGGAGCTTTCAGAAAAGTAACTCCTTCAAAACTGGAATTAGCGACCACCATCATCTAATTTATACTATGTTTAGGCTGACGTATGAAAAGTCACCTCCACAGATTGTGCATTATCGAACTTTCCGAAACTTCTCTCTTGACAGGTTTTGCAATGACCTTGTAAATGCTCTTACTAACAGTGCACCTGGGGATTTTGACTCTTTCAGCTTAATCTTTGAATCTGTCTTAGACGCTCATGCTCCAAAGAAGAAACGCACAGTCAGGGGAAACCATAAGCCTCATTTGACTAAATCCCTACGTAAGGCCATTATGTTGCGCTCTTTTTTGAAGAACAAAGCAAATAAGACTGGTGATGTTTATTTTTCTAATCTATATAAAAAACAATGTAATTATGTTGTACACTTGAACTGTCAAGCAAAAAAATCCAAATTTCTGAATCTTGGAACCTCTGAAGACTTTTGGAAATCGACTAAACTCCTCTTCACCAAAGGTTCTCGTGTTCATGAAAGCATTCTTTTGCGTGACGAAGGTGATATTATTAAAGATGAAGAGCATATCTCTAAAATCTTCAATTCTTTTTTTGTAAATATAGTGGACAGTCTGAATATAACTCCTTGGGAACCTTGTCCAGATAAAGTTCAAGACACCGATTCATGCATTGATTCGACTGTGAGAAAATATCGCAACCACCCTAGCATTAAATCCATTGTTAGCTCAAATAGAGGGAAATTTTTTTCTTTCTCAAATGTGACCTCAGATCAAGTCAATCGGGTAATTCGGGATCTTAATCCTAGGAAAAGTGTAAGTGGACCTTTTCCTTCAAAAGTCCTTCGTATGGTTGCTGATATCATCTCTGAGCCAATTGCTCTATGTCTAAATGCCTCTCTAAATCTGGGTAAGTTTCCTCAAACCATGAAACTTGCTAATGTTACTCCAATTTTCAAAAAAGGGGACAGGTTTCTCAAGGAAAATTATAGACCTATTAGTATTTTGTCATCTTTTTCTAAAATTTTTGAAAGAATTATTTTTAATCAGCTAGCTGAATACTTTGATGGCATCTTACATTCGCAGCTCTGCGGCTTCAGATCTAAGCATAACACTCAACACGCTTTACTCCAAATGATTGGTCAATGGCATAAATGTTTGGACAGGTCTGGTAAAGTTGGAGCAATTTTAATGGATTTGTCCAAAGCATTTGATTGTATTGACCACGAGCTTTTGATTGCTAAACTTGCTGCGTATGGACTTGATCACCAAAGTCTCAAACTTTCTAAATGCTACCTGAGTAATCGTTTTCAACGAACCAAAGTTGGTTCGTCTTTCAGTTCTTGGCTGCTAATATTGAAAGGGGTATCTCAAGGATCCATACTCGGGCCCTTATTATTCAATATTTTTATTAATGATCTATTATCTTTTGTAACTAAGACTGGCATTTGTAATTTTGCGGATGATAATACCGTCTATTCTTGTGCCAACTCTCTAGCGGAGGTTATATCAAATCTAAAATACGACCTCTCAGCTGTTCTGTCCTGGTTTAAAGCAAATCAGCTAGCCGCGAATCCGTCAAAATTCCAGATGTTAGTCTTAGGGGAGCCTAAGTACAATTTACCAGTTAGTCTATATGCTAATAATGTTTTAATTACCTCTGTTGAAACTGTTGAGCTTCTTGGTATTTCTATCGATAGCAAACTAACTTTTTCTAGTCATATTTCCTCACTCTGTCATAAAGGTAGTTATAGAATCAAAACTCTCAACAGGATTAGATCTTTTCTTCATGAGGACCAGTTAAAACTTTTATTTAACTCCTTTATTTTGTCTATATTTAATTATTCACCTATTATATGGATGTTTTGTGGCAGATCTTCATGCAGTAAACTTGACAGTATCCATAAACGCGCACTTAGAGCAGTTTATCAAGATTTCTCTAAAAGCTATGAAGAACTATTACAATTGTCTGGGTTTAAGCGTATACATGAGATCCATTTACGCTACCTTTTATACGAGATATACAAAACCCTCCATGGGCTGAATCCCTCTTTATGAAGACACTATTCATGGTCAAAAACATCCGTTACGGTCTGCGAAACTCAAATCTTCTCTCTCTTCCTCCATCAAGTTCAAGTCGCTTTGGCAATCAGTCTTTTTTATTTAGACGAAGTCTTTCGTGGAACGCCTTGCCAGATAGTGTCAAGTCTAAACCTTCATTAGATGCTTTTAAACTCTGTCTTAAATCCATTAACTTAATCAAGCAATGCAATTGCAAACTTTGTAGGGTTTTGTGATAAATTTTAGCTTGACGAGTTGATATTGATTAGTTCATTTTATATTTATCATGTATCTTGTAAACTACGTAAAACCAACATTAAATAAATTGGGAAATGAAATGAAAAGTAATACTGTGTAGTAGGTAATCCTAAAAAGGGATATCTAACGAAACAAATCACAACATTATTGCAAGCAAGTGTATCTTTTCTCTTTTAAATAATTTCATTTATTAAAAATCAGGTCAACGTAATATATACTCATAAAACATAAATGAACGTAAAAAACAAAATAAACCAACTCAAACTATTTCTGCAACTTATTTTACCAACATCACTTATATATCTTTATTTCCATTATAGATAGTAAAATTTAAAGGGGAACTAAACTGAAATTAATTTTTTTCTGAAATTTACTTTACCATTTCAATATATTTTCCAATCATACAAAAAAAAGCTGTGTGAAATAATAGCATTTCGAGATATCAGAGTTTTATCTTCGCGATTTTTCCCTCGAAAATCCGACTACATGAAAGTTATAGGGAACTGGAACCGAATCCGAAAAGTGACGTAAAAAAGTTCAAAACAACGTTGTGGCTTGTTATACTCTATACGTTTTCTTGTTATTGTAAGTGATATTTGTTTCTCTTGTGTTACAAAATGCCCAACCGTGCTGCAATCGGATGCACAAATTGTTCAAAAAACTTTCCAAATAACAAAGTCAGAGAAGAATAAGTCAGTAAAAAAAGACTTCATAATATATGACACGATGGAGAATTGCCAAAAGATTCTGGATTTTGAACAAGATTGTTTCAAACTTCCAGGTGAGTAGAAAGCCCATTCTTGCAAATTCTTTTGCTTTCCCTAGTGAGAAAAAAGTATTTCTTCTAACTCATGATTTTATCACACAACTCCATTTTAGCTCATTTCTTTCTCTATATTTTTCAAAATGATTTTTCTTTTGAAATTCACTCAAACGGTTGTTAAATGAATTTATGGGAATAAAGAGAAAACTTTTTTTAAAACCTGATGCTGTTCCCACTATCTTCAGTTTTTCCTCCGAAAGAAAACAAATAGAAACATCAGTGTAACGATTAGAAAATAAAGCTAAGAAAAAGTTTGTTGAGAATGCCTTAAACACTGACCTACCAAATCACGATTTCGAAGAAACATACGAAAATATTGAAGATATTCCATCCATAGTATTCCTGTCAATGGTTGATGAATGTGTAGGCAATCACTTTGAAGAGTCAAAGAAGATAAAAACTGCTGATGTTAAAACCCAAGGTGATATTTTCTATACACATCTAAAATTTGAGAAGAATAAGGAAACTCTTAAAGTTAAGCTCCCAATACGTAAAGGAAAAGATAAATGCATAGGCACAGACCAATCTTTTTACACTAATGCTGACATTCGATTTTATGACGCATCTTATCAAACCATGATTGATATTGAGAGCTGTTCCAAAATTAGCGATCATGATGATAGTAACGATTCCAGTGCTCTTTATCAACCAACTGATAGCCAGGATTCACAAGAAGAAATTGACGAAATGCAGAATGTGCCAATTGAAACACCACAGCATGTTGTCAATGAGTCAAAATTTATAATTTTTTGGCCTTGCCTTTATTCGCTGTTGCAAATTTGCAGTGTGTGTGCACATTCTACCGCAATAATCTATATGAAAACCCTAGGCACTTTTATAGCTATCAAAATGAAATGTGTGAAAGGTCATGTCACCACTTGGTCTTCACAACCTCCGAAGCAAGGTAACATCCAACTTTCTGCAGCTATTCTTTACTCGGGAAATACCATGCACGAATATCAGAAATGCTTGATTTGATGAATATCGCGCACTTTTCCCAAAACGTATTACGGCTAAAGTGATCCCCAGGGCTATAGTGCAAAGTACGGGACATACAGTTTAATGAGTTCAGATTTAAACAAAATTATCAATTTTCACATTATCAATGTAAGCACAGTTGACAATTCAAGTAGAATGGAAAAGAAAGGTCTTGAGATAATTTTGAACAGAAACAGTGACCTTGATATAAATAGGTTGACAACCGACCACAATGTACAAATCAGATCGTACATGAAAAAGGAACACCCTGAAATAAATCACCAATTCGATGTTTGGCATTTCGGGTCTATAAAGTCTATAAAGTCTATAAAGAAGAATTTATCGTCAATAGCAAAAACAAAAGAGTGTAAAGAACTAGGTCCCTGGATCAAAGTCATAATAAACCATCAATGGTGGAGCAGCACCACTTCTGATTCCAATGAGTTATTACTGACAGAAAAATGGACAAGTATTTTAAATTATATTTGCCGTAAACATGAATGGGATGGAAACCAGCTTTTTCATCATTGTGAACATGGAATGTTAGAAAAGAGGAAGTACTTGAAACGTGATTCACCAGCAAATGTTGCTCTGCAGAAGATCATAAAGGGCAAGAAGCTGCTTTCGGACTTAAAACATTTAACCAAATTCTGTCATGCAGGTAGTTTGGAGGTCTATCACTCTGTTGTCAACAAATATTGCCCTAAGTATCCATTTTTCTTTTCATGGCATGATTGCTCATACTCAGCTTGCAATATTGGATTTTAATAGTGGCTCAGACAACAAGCAAGCTACAACGTAGGCAGGCACTGTAAGGTATAAACAAGTGTTTTCCAGGGTCACACAGAACTGGGTCGTAAAGAAAATTAAAACAAAGGGCGGAAAGAAATATTTAGAAGAGTTGATGATACAAACAAGTGAGACAACAATGAACCACCCTGGGTTGTCCCTGCCAGAAATTGGTGAAATTCCAAAGAACATTGCGCCAATAGAAAAACCACACAAAGAAGAGGCAATCGCTAACATGAAAACGAGATTCGAAACGTGAGAACATTTCATTTCCTATTTCATAGTTCTTTTTAATCATCGCCATGTTATGTTACAAATTGTTAACGAGTATAGTTTATTTTCAATACTCATATGAAAACGAAATGTATTTATTGTCATCTGACGGATATGTTTCTCGTATAGTGGACACTACACAGGACGTATAACTTTCCTGACTCCTTTTCCAAGGTATACGTAAATCCACCAAATGTATTGACGATAAGCAGCATATCAGTAGTTTCTATAAAGCAAATAAACTGTTATTAGGATGTAATATATAGAGACTTTATCAGGAAACATACTTTGGGTTGTGTGCAAGGATTTTTTTTAAAAAAGAACAAATGACTCATACTCATTTTTTTACTCTTTCAATTTCCCAGTAAATTCATGTAGTGGTGCCATTGCATTTTCTAATACGCTCTTTTCCATCCATAAACTATGAAATGTTGTTGTAAGAGTTATACATTCTTTGCCTATAATAGAAAGTGTAAGGTTATTTGTAGTCTGTCTGAAGTAGCAAGCTACAATAATGGTTCGGTGCTTAATTATTCTTCTGTATACATTTATTTGGTCTCTCCTTCATTATAAGCTTACAATAACAAGAAAACACTGAAAATATTCTGAAGATGGAGAGTACAGTGCCACTATATGTTATATGTTATGGCTATATGTTTATAGAGATATAAACATTTATTTTTTAGAAAAAGATGAGTATATTTTATTATGATATATAACTCAGTAGTAATATTAAATTATAAATTATTAAGATAAAAATTGCCTTCATACAATTCATCAGAAACTTCGTTCATTTCCTTGCAACAAACGTTCTCTACCTCTGTATCCATGGCTTTGCAATTTTGACAAAGGCACCATTCCGTATTTTCAGTACGATTACTTTCAGTATTATCAATGCTTACATCTTCGGATGAAGATGAAGATGCCATTGGCTCAAAGCTATATGGCACTAATTTGTTATCTTTGCAGAGATTTTCATAATATAAACTTTCATCACTGCCACTCTCAGACATTTTTTTTTCTCAGCTATATTTTATTTTGAAGTTTTGAAGTCATTATAGCTTCTCAGTTCCAGATCACAAACTTTTCAGCGATCTTAAAAAAAATGACTTTATACAGAAATACAAAGAGATTTTAATTGAATTGGTTCCCGACAAAAACAAAACACAGAAATGAAGTATAGTAATCTATTCATTGTTGAAACACAATACTGAAGTTTGGGGAAATTTTTGGGTGAGGATGCTGAGCAAATAAAAAGGATGAAACCCCCACCCTGGCAGGTGACATGATGTTACCAACAAACTAGAAGAGGTAACAAGCCAAAATTAATAACATTGGAAACGTACATGTTCAATCCCTATAACGGAAGGCTGACAAAGGAAGCCCAGCACCCCGACCAAAAGTTGCTTCCATCCCTGGATTAAAAACCCTGTGGATATGAGCCAAATATATCACACAAGGAAAAAACCATGGAACTAAAGCAACTTGAAAGTCCATAAAAACCAGGTATAAGAATGGAGTAGTATGGGGTGAAGTTGATCCATCATTTGTTGAATTCCAATGAAGTTACATCAATCTCGATTCATAGTTGTAATGAGTACATAAAAGAAAAAAAGAAAAAAGAAATTAATAATATATCAGACTACCAATAGGGTGGGCGGGAATATAAAAATAAAAAAGTCTTCATCATCAGGAAGATAAAAATGTTTGTAATAAGGAAACAAAGTCGATCAATTAAATTTCCTACTTTCAAAAATACAGCAGCAGCATTTGAAGCATTCCCAAGCATTGGAAGTAGTACTTTCTTTAGACTTATCAATGTTGCCCTCAGAAGAAGGTCACAAATAATCTCTTCTACAGTTTCTTTCTCATTATATTTCTGGCGATTTAAAACTTCAGAATGTTGTCCATGAGTTATTTTCACATCAGGAAATTTTTACCAAGGTCTTTACCAAATATTTGCTCATAAGAGAAAATACCGTATATATTTGTCCAGGGTCACAGGGTTAATTTAAGGTGTAGGTCACGTTAATGACTAATCAAAACAACTATAACTTCATTGAATTCTATTCTTTTTGAAAATGTCTAGGCAGGCATGTGACTGAAAAAATAAAATTTCCTCTATACTCTGATGTGCTGTATTTGTTATTTCATGTATGCATGTAGCTAGTATTACAGCGTACTCATAAATATCTTCTAATGTACATGAGTAGCAAGGTAAAAAATTATCAGGTCAATTAGTAAATAAAAGTTTTCATGGGTGCTAAGAGGCAGCTACTACAATTTATAGTGAACATTGCTTGAATTATTGATAATTAATAACATTTTACTCGTGGTTTTATAAACTAGGAAGTTGGCATACCTCTAGAGATACGTAGCGTTTTTTTGTTTAGTCTTTGTTTGTTTGTTTTGAATGGATGGTTTTAATAAATATAAGGAAATAGTATTTTTCTTATTTATTTAATTATTTTTTCTAATTTTCTTGTTTTTGTATGGTGATTCTTTGGGTATCCATTCCATGATTAGCATACTTGCTATTGAATGGTTACCTGTCGGCTAATAGGTTGATTAAATTGTATTTATATTTATTCCTGTTATTTAATTGTATAACCTTTTCAAGCAGCAAATAAATTCTAATCTAATCTGATCTATAGCATTGCTCTAACTTGCCCATCAGTCAATGTCTCCAAATGTGCTGATACGCTGCTTTTAAAGCGCATCAGAGTGAAGTATCAAAATGTGACATGACTGGTCTTGAACACAAGCCTTGGTGGTTGCACTCAAAGGTACTATGCACTACACCATCGCTGTACAAGTGATATTAAACCCATTGTTGCAAAAAATTTGGTTTGGTACAACCTATTTAACTTATATGTTAGGAAAGTTTAGGGAATTTAGCTCCATGTGTATGTAAAAATTCTCTTGAACAATATTCAAAGAATAAATTATTTCACACAACAAGTTCTGACTGAGAGATCAAAACTTATTCTTAATGAAGGTTTCTGCTTATTCCTTGTTATGTGTAATTCATGTTATTTGTTCTTGAACATCTATCTATTTTTTAGGATGTTTTTAAAAAGATTGTGGCAGCTACACAACAAGCAAACACATTATCTGGTCTATCTGAGGATTTTGCGTATTGGAGCAGCTTTTCAGTTTTTAAAAATTACTGCACAGAGGAAGGCACAAGAATTATCAATGAGTACGATATTTTTCTACTTTATTGTAATGATTGTTTAACAGTTCCCAAACGCACTGATTTGAAGCATGAAACTGATGTTTCTTAAATTCAGGAGCATTGTGAACATGTCATAAGTATTGTCAACAAACATATTTTTAGATAATTTGCTATTTATTGTTTGTTCTATGTTTACCCCAAATAATTTATTATCAACTTTTCACTTGTTGTGCTAGCATTGGGGAGCTTTTAAGACATCATGCTGTTCAGTGTAGCTGGGCATCTGGCACAAGCGCATTAAGAGATACTGAGGAAAGGTTTGATCGATTGGTTGATGCAAATGACATACTGTTAGAAAATGTGGTATGATTTACTATTCTTTATTGATCATCAATACAACTGGAATAAAAGCATAGAAAGCAGTAATATCAATATCTGTTATCTGACTTGATGTACAATGCTTCTTATAGGGCTCTCTTCTCGATGAAGCTACAGGCCTCAAGAAAAACGATAAACCAATAATTCCAGCCTCAATGAAACAAAGTGCTCCCATTATGTCAAGCTGGAATAAAAAGGAGGTGATTACTGTCTATTCCTGTTGAATATCTATAGTCCAACCATGATAAGTATCATAATAATGATAGTAAAATTATGTCTTAGAAAGGTTACATAAGTTTAGGGAGAAGAGGTGGTGTGTGCAAAGTGCAAGAATGAGTGTGTAAGGCTGGCTTAAGTCACATGTCAGTGACACGGCATCCTAAACCGCAGCCACATTAGGGAGTGATGCTGCAAAACTGAAGTTTGTTAAATTTATTTAACATTGGTGGTAATTTACAATAATCAAAAAATTTTCCTGTGCGCTAATGCAATGCAATGCAAACATCGTCATTGTCATATAGTGTGGATAAGGCCAGATCTGCATTCATTTTCTAAATCTATTTTTTAAATCCCCCTACTTAAATGTAGGATTCCTGATTTAAATGACTGAATAAAAAGCAATGAAATTAAAAACGAAAAAGAATAAGTGAAGAGTTTGTGTCATGGAACTGATGATTTACGAAAAAAATTCAGTGTTGTTTTTTGTCTGCATTTATTATCTACATGATTGTGTGAGTAATTTTTGGAGGAATTAATTAAAAACTGAATAATTTAAACAATGTTGCCAAATTCTTGCTGTGAAAGTGCTCAAAGGTATAATGGAAATGACTCTAATTTTTTTTGGTTGGTTGGTTAGTTGGCCAACATTTTTCATGACTCTTTTAACAAGTACATCCCAATAATCACATGTACAGTAACAATTTTTCCACTTTTCCCTAATGAAGTGAATCTGCTTACCCAACAACTCTGTACCACCACCGCTGGAGTAAAACCAGTCACCACTGGTAAGCCACAGAGTGGAGTTTGGAGATACAGGCACAGGCAATATTGATAAAACAACAGGAGAATGGAAATCGTGAACACATGCGGTATGTGCCTCGAAAAAAAGAACTATAAAGTTAATTAAATGTTAATCAAAAGTCAAAAGTTTTGGGAACAGTGGGTTAATGAATTTTACAACAGACTTACAGGAATTGGCACTAAGTTTAGTACTTGCTAGCATACATCCTTTTACCAGCATTTTGCATAATTATTATAATTACTATGCCATGTAATATCTTCCGTATGTTTTTTTGTTTACATTTTTTGCTTTTTTGCTCCCAATTATTTATTGAAATTATTTATTGAAATGGTATCCCCACAATTATTGAAAGCACTGCTACTAAACAGAGACCAAATAAATTAATTTGGGGTGGCAATCAAGGGAAGAGACCTTTCATAGGTATATGTTTTTGGCTCTGACTGTGACTGCTAGCATTGCACTGCTACCTAGCAGAGAAACAAACAAATATATTTTGGGGGAGTCAGGGCAGTGAGGTCGCACTCCCTGGTACCGAATAAATGTAATGTGAAATTAACTACTAAAAAGGGATGAAGTTCTGGAAAAGTGTTTTAGCAATTTTTGTAAAAGGGATACATTTTTTTAATTATTCCTAAAACATTTTGAGCCTTCAATTTTTCTACTTCACTTTTTTCTTTGTATAATAAACCACGTTATAAGATTTCAGAAACTTTTTGAAACACTTTCCCTTTTTTGAGTGTTTTTTTTCTCTCAAAATCAAAATTAATTCCTAAAATAAGGAACTTGTTAACTTGTTAAGAAACTTTTAGAACTACATTCACTACATAAATAAAGAACCATTCGCTAGGTTTCTTATTTTAAAAAATGTGTTGGTATATTGTCATCCAATAAATTTTTTTTAGCTTGTGATTAACAATGGATATATGGAAATTATCTTATTTTAGATGTTTTCTTTAACTTGTGTTAATCCCTGATATATATCAGCTATTTTTATTGGATACGATTTTAGGAAGGTAAATCTCCGTATAAATTGTTGATTGCCAAAAATATACAACGACCACAAATAAAATGGCTAGAGAAGATTGACAACAGCAACATTCCATTTCAACCATTTTTAATCGGTAAACCAAATGCTTTAAAGCCATCGGATGAAGGTACTTCATAAAACTTCTCAAAGTATTATCAATTATTATAATCATTGTATTATGGTGAGAGATTTGTTAGTTCATTTCATAAGTTACTATGGTCACGGTATTATCAACATTTTTTATACTTTTTTTGATATATTTCTCAAAGAGTTTCATTTCTTTACATTTTTCTTCTTTTTATTTTATCAAAATTACTGTTTGTTTTTGAAAATGACTTTCAGAAAGTGATTTTGGTCCTTCTAGACTCACCAGACGTTGTTGATATGGATTTAACCGACGATCTCATAAATCAACAAGAAACAAGTGTTTCAAGAATAGCCAGCCAAGGGTGACTTGACTCTTATTTGTATCTGTTTCCATAGCAATCATATCCCAACCATTTACTTATAAATATTTTGCATTCTCCTTTTATTATCAGGCATCCTTATGAATATGAATTGTCACAATTTGAACCAAATGATTGGCAATTAGAAGAAAAACCACCACAGGTATGACAGTAGCCAGCCAAAACTCTCCACTGGCTGTGGTCCTCTGGCTGATTACGCAGTGTTGAATGTCAAATGCAACCCAATTTTAAGGGACAAATTAATGACAAATCTAAAGCTACAAATTTTTGCATTATTTTATTTATTATGTATTGATTAATAGAGAATAACAAAAAAGCTTAGGGAGTGTAGGGCTTTGCCTTTTGCTGCATTGTTTTGTCATGCTTGCTTGATGATGGTCAATGTATTCACTTTTGCCATCCATTTATTTAAGGATTATCTTGGAATAGCTGATACAAATCTCACCATAATTGATTCACAAAACCAACTTAATGAGCTAATGGTGAAGTTAAAATCTGTCAAAGAAATCGCAATTGATCTAGAGGTATTTTATTTTGTGAAAAACAATTACAATGATTTGTAACGGATATGGTAAAAGTGACACAACCATTACTATCCAGTTTCGACAAGTTAAAACTATTATTTGACTATAGCATACATTGTCTGGTCTAGCCTCTGTATTTTCTTTTGTTATTTTGTAACTGTCAGATTGTTATTTACCTTGTGAAGCAAATTCCACCACGTTTATCAGCAACCTATTTCAATGAGAATATCAGGGAATTTAAAAAGGATATTTCACAGATTCCTGTTGTAGCTGTGTGTTCATCATTTAAATGATTTATTTTTTTCTAGCACCATTCTTATCGGTCCTTTCAAGGCTTCGTTTGCTTGATGCAGCTGTCAACACGAATGGAAGATTTTATTGTTGATACACTAAAGTTACGAGAAGAACTGCATGTTTTAAATGAAGTGTTCACAGATCCCAATATTCTAAAAGTAAGGGAAGTTGATACTGAAAGAATGTATTTTATGCTTACCTCTCCATGATTACTTGCAGAATCAAAATTGGAAATATCTTACACAACACAAACAATTAATGACCAATCTTTGCTTTCAATCCTTTAGAAAGTACTCAAACGTACAAGTTAGTTGTGATATAAACATTGTTATCATTTTTTATGTTGGTAACTGAACTGATGTCTGTTCTTCTTCACATTTTCCAGGTGCTGCATGGCTCTGATTCAGATATAGGGTGGTTGCAACGGGACTTTGGTCTATACATTGTAAATATGTTCGACACTGGACAAGCAGCACGTACTTTACATGAGGAACGATTTTCCCTTGCTCACTTGTTACAAAAATATTGTAACGTTGCAGCACAAAAGCAATTTCAATTGGCCGATTGGCGAATCAGGTATTTATTGCTCACTTCTGTTAGTAAAAGTATAATTTCCTTTTCACTTGAATATTAATTCAATTTTAGGGAGTTGCCTGAAGAGATGATTCGTTACGCAAGAGAAGACACTCATTATTTACTGTATATATACGACATTCTACGCAACCAGTTACTGGCACAAGGAAATGAAATGAAAAATCTTTTAAGAAGTGTATATTCTAAAAGTACATCATTGTGCTCAACGGTATTTTCTTGTTTTATACGAGATTCTTCTTATAACGTTTCTTTTGCATTCTAATAAGTGATACTTTGCATAATGATGCATAAGTTTCTTTTGCATTCTAATAAGTGATGCTTTGCATAATGATGCATAAGAAAAAAGAATACATCTTTTACTTATTGTTTTATAGCTTTATAAGAAAGTTATATTATATCCGGATTCACATTGGCTGGCATATCAAAAAGGCAGAGGTCGACTCAATTCACATCAGGTGGGCAAAATTTCAATATCTAATAGTTGAAGGATTTTTTTATATGTTTTGTTTTTGTTATATATTTGTTATTCATTTACCATAAAAAAAAATTTTTGTTCATAGTTGGAGTGTTTTCGGCTTCTGTATGAATGGAGAGATAAGACAGCACGTGAAGAGGATGAGAGTTATGGGTAATTGTCATTATTTTTATGCTGAGGCATATTTAAGAATATAAGTCCTTTCTTATGTGAAGACTCTCCTTTTTCCCATCAGAGGTTATTGTAAATTCAATATTTAGAGGAAATACTATGTACATTTCAAGTATAGGCAGAACCAAAAAGTAGCGTCTCTGCAAAAAAATAATGGGACTAGTGCTCAGTCTGAGGAAATTTTTTATTCTTAATAGTATTTAACTCTTTAGATATCCTCCTTTGTTTTCATTTTTAATCATTTTCACATATTACGTGATATTTTGTTATAAAAAATCAATTTACCAATGTTTTCCTATTTAAACTTTCGACTGCTATTAAGAATTTTCTTTTATGTGTTCCTCTTATTTAGTTATACACTACCAAATCACATGCTGTTTCAAATAGCAGAAAATCTACCCAGGTAGTACCCCCTCTTATAAAACCAATTGTATTTATTTTGTGGCATTTAATATTATTTTTGAATACATACACTTGTACGTTCAGATGAAATATGTTCATACCCTCCTCTATATCAGTTGAATTGCTGTTTTTAGAGAACCACAAGGAGTGATCGCTTGTTGTAATCCAGTACCTCCATTGGTGAAACAAAGAGTGATGGATATCCATCAACTTGTGTTAAAAGCTCGAGATTTTGATCCATTAAATGTAGGACTTTACACAATATTTGACCTAATACTGTAAATTTCGACGAATGATGGGATATCCCATCTCCGCTTGAACATGCATTATCTCTTTATCTTTGTGTGGATCCCTGCAAGATTTATCTATAAAATTTCTTGAATTCAATAAGTGGATCTATTTTTTGTGTTCGGTTATAACATAATACATGTTTTCATTTTAGAAGCAAGGAGAATCTAATATTGAAACAGTGGCCAAGAGTGATGTATGAAAATTTTATATTCATTATAAATAAAACCAAGAACTCGTAATCTATTTTTCATTAATAAAGTGTTCTGTCAAAATTCAATACTGATTCTATTATCACACTTTTGTTAGATACCAATGTCCCATGAAATCGAAGGACATCACAAACGTACGTGAGTTTTGTTTTGTTTCTGAGATCTTTTCTCTCATACAGGAAGATTTAATATAAAATCAACTGAATTTTTAGTGGTGTTGTGAGGCCAATGCAAACTCGTTTACAGTTACTAATTTGGATTACGCCTTTCGAAAATGAAATATAATTTTTCTTCTTCCATAAAAAACCTGTCAAATTGAACTTGATCAGAAACTTGTTTTCTGTTACTATGGCAATCAATATAATGTTTTAAGAGAGGTCATGCGTTCAATTCCCACTGGATCTGTTACCTTTGCGGAGATTGGAAAGTACATTGTGTGTATAACTGATAACAATAATATATACTACAGTTGAGCACTGGTTCCGTATGTACCAATATAAGTATTATCAAAACCTTGACATCACTCTCATGAAAAAGAAAGAAGGTGATCATCTCACTAGATTATGACGTACTTACAAACTTATTCCATTTCTAGATGGTACATATGACGCCAAATCTGGTTTTGAAAGATACAAAATAACTGGACCACCAGTTGGTCTTCACAAACCGAGATTAACTGTTTTTGATGGATTAGTGAAGGTGTTATTAATAATAGTAGAACCTTTTTTATTTAAATTCACTGTCACACCTTTTTTTCAGTTTCGTAGTTTTTATCAAAGTTTCAATCATGTTCCTCCTGTTTATTCCATCTGTATGAAGTCTCCTATTCTCCAATACCCACCAGCAATTCTCATCGATCTTTGTTTGGTAATGAATAGTTATCCATGATGAGCATTTTGAACAGAATGTTCTATTCTTCTCACTTGAGCTTAATAACTATCTTAGGAACCTGTTGAGCTTAGTAATGGAAAAAAGAAAGTTCTGGAAATATTAGCTATGTTAAGAAGTCCATTTGAAATGGTGAGTGTATCCTTATCTTGTTATAATGTTGTCATGTTATCATGTTATAATGTTATCATGTTATCATGTTATAATGTTATCATGTTATCATGTTGTCATGTTATCATGTTATAATGTTGTCATGTTATCATGTTATAATGTTATCATGTTATAATGTTATCATGTTATAATGTTGTCATGTTATCATGTTATAATGTTGTCATGTTATCATGTTATCATGTTGTCATGTTATAATGTTGTCATGTTATCATGTTATAATGTTATCATGTTATAATGTTATCATGTTATAATGTTGTCATGTTATCATGTTATAATGTTGTCATGTTATCATGTTATCATGTTGTCATGTTATAATGTTGTCATGTTATCATGTTATAATGTTATCATGTTATAATGTTATCATGTTATAATGTTATCATGTTATCATGTTATCATGTTGCTATGATCTTCTTTTACGTTTATGCATAATTTGATTCACAACTTCATAACTTCGTCTATTCTATAGCACCAATGATGAGAATCTCTTTCTCATCCGCACACTGCGGCCACACGGAAATAGCTTATATATGATAGACGTCGCGATATCACTGTTAATGCTATAAAATATTATTTCATTTTTCTATTAGTATTTACCAAATACTGGAAAACCTATCGTACAACCATCAAAGGTATGTAAGAGAATCCTGAGCTATACCACTCTTCTTTCGTATCAATATTCAGGAACTAATTCGCTTTTCGCTTTTCGCTCTTCTTAGCATAATTCCTAAAGCTCATTAACATTTGTACGAAGCTACCTTGATGGCAAGAAATTTAATTGACAAATTTTAGTTGTAATTTTGTCATGATACCTTTCAGTTAAAATGTTTATTACCTGGAAGCCATTATGAAAAGTGACAGCCAGCCAAATGAGAGCTTCCGATTGGCTTAGACGGGTTTCTCGAGGGCATCAGTACAAAGCCGTACTGACTGGTTTGTGTCATATGTTATTGTTTGAACAAAAAAAAAATACTTTCTTTCTCATTTTTACCTGGTTATAAACGAGATACCGACTGTTTGCACATCTATACAGAGGAAATGCTGAGCCCTCGGTCCAAAGCGCAGGTCTCGCAAGCTTGACCTGTACTTTCGGGCCTCCGGCATTTTTTTTTCTTTTCTCTAATCAGATGTGCAAACAATCAGTATCCCGTTATTACATGACTTTCCATATAGTAAGAATAAAGAATTATGCTATGTGCTCCGTGTTCAGTGTTCAGTGCTCGAATAAAAGTCAAACATCTCGTTAGCAAGTTATAACTATATAGACAAATATTAACGTAAAAGTCACAATAACAAAAAAATTTCATTAAATTTCACAGCTCGATAGTTTCTTTCTTCAAGTTCAAGTGTCTTGTTATTTGTTCTCAGTTTTTAGTTTTCTCAAAACGTTATCAACAACCTCCTTGGACACTTCCTGCCCATTTTGTTCCTGTATAGCATTTCTTCTCACATTCTTGTCGGCCACAAACGTTTTGATGTCTTTCATGTCATGGGTGGTCCTGATAAATTCGTAGTTATCCTTAACAATGATCTCTTCTTCTTTGGGTGTTTTGTATGTCGACATATTAGATTCAGTCCCGACACGAATAATTTTATTTCACCTTTCTCTCTGAATCAGATTTTATGGTTTTATATACTTTACTTCCAGGCTAATTAATATTCATTTATTTCTAATAAATGAGGAGATTTGATTAAGTTTTTGAAAGTAAATTTGAAAAATATTTACGTTTATGATAGAATGAAGAATGAAGCTTTTTTTCAACATGGCTTCACGCAATGTCCAAAACAAACGTAAACTGATCAATTGATAATGATCTCTTCTGTTAAACTCAAAAGTAACCATAAACATTTCGTGACACTTATTTCGCGTTCTTTCGCGCATTTGATTTCCCGCCATACTAAAATAACAAAATTCAAGGATGGAGTTGTTGTTTTTGTTGAAGTTTTCCTTTCTTGTTAGATTAATCAAACATGGACGACTGCTAGTAAAGAAGCACTTAAATCCCAAGAAAAGCCAGGTAAAATTACTCTTTAGATAAACTGCTTTTTCAATTAAAGGAGATGAGATGATTTTACTAAAAGTCGATTGGATGGGATGGAAGCGATAATATTACGGTCGACGGTAAAAAAAAAGTAAAGAAAAAAAAAAAAGAAGCACGTATCCATTCTAGTCTTTAGGATGGATTTCATTTTAAGTCATTTTACCAACACACACACACACATCAGTACAAGTCAGCCTCTTGCTCAGTCGTTAGCTGTTTTTGTGCTTTTACTTTAAGAATGTGTTATAATAAAAGATCAAGAAGATTCTGATCACAACGCACGAGGGAAGAGGCAAAGAAATGAGCCGGTTGCCGAAATAACTCTACGAGAGATGGTACATAGATTTCAATATTAATATCTGGCACTTATTAATCGACCCATTCTCACAACACTGGGATTTGGTTGTCATGACGTAAACAAAAACAAAGATGACGTTTGTTTGTTCTACTGGTTCTCTACACATCGAGTAAACATAGGAAATTTTAAGATGATATTTTATAGAGATATTTTATAGATATTTTGATATTTAGTATTTACAAACAATGGTTCTTGGAAATAATAGTTCAAAATTTATGGAAAATTCTGAAAAGCAAATTCACGTCTCTGATTCAAAAAGTGTTCAAACTCATTCTTTATGTTAATAAACTTGGATGTACGTGTCTTTTAGATACCAAGCAAGCGGAAACGGAAGCAGCAAACAGACTCGAATGTTTCAAAATCTGTCCCGGAAAAGTTGGATTACACCACCAATACTAAAAAATCGTCTAGTTATATAGCATTTGATTATTCAAAAGCCGACCTCAAAAAGTTTTCTTGTAAGTCTATAAGAAGCTTCTTTCCTGGGAACTCTATGTTGAGAGACTGTATCTAGGGCCAGATCTACCTTCTTAACATTTTGTCAGTTGTTGTGATAACTTAAGAACGCAGTTTGCCCGCGGTATACAGTCGACTCCCCCTAAGAGTTCGAGATAGCGAGAGTCCACTGTATCATACCACGATCTTTAATTTGTTTTAGCTGGTAAATCATCTTCCTCGACATCAATGGAAGCTATAGATTCCACGACTGAACCAAAGATGGTACGTTATTCTTTCCCACAATTTCTTTCGAGAGTAGATAGGAATTTCAACGGAGGAACACTTCCATTGTTTTAATGGAGAATAATGATGACGCCTATATATATATATAAGTCTGTTGTGTGGCCAAGAGGTCATGAGAGGTTGCTGCAGTAAACGATAATAATATATCGTTCTTTTAAGCGCCCTCTTTAATATTTCCCAAAATATGAGCGCCCTTCACCCCCACCCACCTCCTTCATAGGCTTGCGCAAATTTGCTCTACGCTCTATTTAAAGATTTTTTTCTGTTGTTATAGGGCAAAGTCGTCCGTACTAAAGTACATTCAAAAACTGGATCACGGTCGATGACTTCGAAGTAGTGACAGATTCTTTTTAATGTTGTTTTAACATGCAAGTCACGACATGAGAATAGTATAGATTTCGACTTTTGAAATATATTTTTATTCTTAATATAATCTCTACTTTGTTATGATTCGATGCTTTTATTGTTTTCGGGGCCAACCTCCTTTTGCTTTGAGACACTGGGTTCAAAGTTGTTTGGGGGTTCTTTTTTATTGTATATACCGAGGCTGGATGTACTTTCTAGACCAAAAGACAGCGATTAAAACAAAAATTCGGGAAAGGTGTAATGACGATCTCCTACATGGTAATAGTGATCATATTGGTATTGTGTTTGTTGATCCCACGAAATGAAGTTCCTGTTATATTTCGTCCTTTTTTTTCCTGTAGAAATTATTCCAGATTCCACACACCACGACATCGTCATCACGCCCATGCCATGGACCGTGACCCATAATCTTAAAACTGCTGAGTCATTTTTTTTAGTGTATTAGGACTCATTCATTCAGTTTTACTTTCCTGCTATAGTAGGAAAGCATCCTTGAATTTGGACAAAGACAAAATAGGCAGTATTTTAAAACACTGATAAGATATGTTTGTTATGACGTGCAATTTGTTACAAAGATGAGTTATTCTATTAAAGCCAAAATATGCATTTTCGCTTTTTAAGATTATTCATTTTTGGGTTATACTAAACCCTGCATCGACCCCCAATGACCCCAATTATCAATTATTCTTTCAAACGAAGATAAGAGACTTTCAACCATACTAGTAATGACATGTTTTTGAGGGTGGGGATCAATCAATCCGAGCAAAAAATGATTTTAAAAACCGGGGAGTTATTAATCCCAAAAATTGTGTGACAGAGAAACAGTTCTCGAATAAAATAGCTGCGCTCTACCGAACCGTTGTTATTAAATCCGTACCACTGTCCCGCGAATTATTTCCTGTTTTTGAATAGGAAGATCGCGCTGGAGAATTGTTTTTGCCTTCTTCTTTAGCATTTTAGATCGTCGAGAGTTGTTGGAAAATATTTTTGGTTGTTGGAGGTCGTTCGGATGATAAATTGGGTTAATAATTTGGGTCGTTCGGGGGTGTTGTGGGTTTGTTCCAGGATTTACTATATCACATATTTGGCTGGCATGTTATCATGACCAGTAGAGCAAACTGGTAAGGTATAGTTTGAATCGCCATTAAGGCTTCTTCCTGGGCCTCATCATCCTGTTCAATTTGTATGTTTGTGATCTGCAAGATAACATAATAAGTGTCAGTATGCTGATCATACTTCTTTTTACGAACATGCTAAAGTTAATCAGTTCTCAACATGTACAAAGAATGTTTCTAATCTTTTAACGGAATTAAACACTTAGGCCATGTGAGCTAAAAAGTTCGAGTTAGCAGTGGTAACAACTGCCATTTTTCCATATTGTTAACTCGAGAAAACTTATTTCATTTTCGAGTTACTAACTCGAGATGGGAAAAACTTTAGTTATTTTTCGAGTTAGAGATTAAAGACGTCTAACACTTTTGAGAACTGTTTCTCTCCATAACTACTGTCCAGACACATGTCTGTTTTTTTATTTCTGAAAAATAACAAAAACGAGTACTTCCTCCATGGAACTTATACCGTCCCTTCCTCCGCAATAACTTTTCTTCTATGTATCATAAGGTGTAATTGCGAACGAGTAAATTATTTATATATTGCGTGAAAAGACTATATCAAACTATAACATTGTAAACACTACGAATTGTTTCTCAAGTGTGTGTGTGGTGTGGTGTGGTGTGTGTGTTTGGTACATTCAAAACGTGGTGTCAGTGATTGTTCTTTCTTCCTAAAGAAAAAGAAAGACGCTGCAACCTTCTATAGTCCGCATGCATACGCTTTGGCAAATTCATCGAAATGAATGACCCCATCGCCATCTGTATCCATTTTATTTACCAATGCATCAATTTCTTGTTCGGTGAGTTTTTGTGGTAAAGTGGAGCATGCTTGTTTAACTTCCTCGCGAGTTATTGTATTGTCGTTGTTGACATCAAATATCTTGAAGGCTTCATAAGCATCCTCGTAAAGTTTATTTGCTGAAAGGACGTCTCGAATCAATTCACGAAATTCATCTATGTCAATGTCTCTACTACCATCCTTGTCAAACTTATAAATTAGAGATTTAACGTCGTCAGTAGATAATTTAACGCCAAGTTGTTTGAACATTCGATTCAATTCTTTGGTCGATATTTTACCGTCGTTACTTTTATCGACCTGTTTAAATAATTCTACAATTTCTTCATCAGCCATTTTATTCCTTTTTTCGAGTTTGATGATTTGATAGTATGTCAATAAACACCAAACTGTTCTTGAATTTAAATATACCGTTCTCCACCGCAGAGATGGCACAATAAAAAGACAATTGACAATACGCAGGGAGAAATTGTTAAGCCTGGTTTCCATCTATGACATAAGCATTAACATTAGGAACATACGTACGCGCATTACAAGAAATTGCAAATGACATAAGCATATAAGCAAAATTTCTTATGTTTTCATATGTTTTCTAGCCTAAAAATTATAGACCATCGTTTACTCGCTATGGTCTCTTTACACTTTGGTCGATTTTTTCATATGACCGTACTATCAAAAAGAGATTGGGCAAATGTGTTATCGGATCCTGTAACAAGCCAATATAAAAAAATAGACCAAAGTGTATAGACCATAGCGAGTTAGCGACGGTCTATATTTATAGGCTAATGTTTTCTGGTTCACACTATAAAACTTTGCTGCAATTACAAACATAAGAATATCAGAAAGTTTTGATATTATGCTTACATTTAAGCTTATGTCATAGATGGGAACCAGGCTTTAATGATCGCTTTAAAGACTCCAGTTTGCCATTCCTATAGAAAACACTCCTTCTCATAGATTTTTTGAAGATTTTGCCCACTGGGCGTTTATTATATATCTATAAGAAATTATCACGCGGTTGGACACAATTTTAAACTGGTACTTTCCATTATTTATTTGTGTTTGTAAGTGATAGTACTAGCGTTTTTAATCATTTGCCGTTCAAATCTAATTTTTCAGTTATCTCTTAAGGCCTGTTTTCCACTAGCGTATTCGTTCGAATAAAATGAAATAACAGGAATGGCAGTGTGATGGAGATATTATTTGTTCAAACAATTTCGATTTTAGAGATTTGAAATACAACAGATATGAAACCATTGCATTGATTTTAAAATAAAAATTTGTTATCCGACCTTTTTGACAGAAATGTTTCACGGCTAAGGCGTAGCTAGATCTCAGTCAAAATTTGTGGAGGAGAGTTTAGTCATTTTAAGTAGAAAAGGAAAGCGAGTAACCTGATCGACACACACGTGGGACTCCTCCACTTTTATTGACTGACCCTGAATACGCCTATTGCTATGCAACACTGCAAAAACTTTCGCAGGAAACAGCCGTCATTACAGACTTTTGCTTCGCTACTTAGCTCCAACATTCAGTTATAGCGTAATAAATTCAAAGTTATGACGTCACAACTGCTAACTCGAAGTTATAACTCGAAGATTATCCGCCTCCCTTTTAATTTATTATGGGTAGTTTTTAAGACCGTTTTAACTTTATTTTATTTAATATTATTATCCGACGTACAGCCATGTTATATGGAAATGCAGAAAATATACCATTAAACAAAATGTTAAATCACTTGTTGCAATATCTGGGGGATTGGTTATGTCCATAGCAGGTTGTTTCTGGAACAGTAAAAACTTTTGAATGAATCTTTTCAAAATTCAAAATCTGTGACTTTTCTTTCTCAAACATTAATCTATATGGAGCATTTGGTATCAAAATATTTTCTCACACCAACTACAAGGGTTTATATGACCGTTTTGGAAACAACTTTAACCAAACAGGAAATTTAAAGTTTGAAGCGCGCCATGCTAGCATAACAGTTTATAAATACATTTCTGCAAACGATTTTTCTCCCGAAAATTTAAGAATTAGCTAATCTGGAAGTTCAACAGCTACCAAATGTACACTTGGCTTCAACCATCTTTTTCCATTTTTTGGAGCAACTGCCTTAATTCATATGCAGAAATTTCTCAAATTGACATCATTGTCATCATTGTCATGCTTGCAGTAGTAGATTCGGGTTTGCGTTCGTCTTTACAACTTTTGGAGAATCGTTTATTTTAATTCCGATCGAATTATCCGTTGGTGGCACCGGAAGTCTGATTTCAGTTGACTCCAGCGCAGAATATGGAATACCAAGAAAGTAATTAATGCCTCGATACATCACCAATCCAAATTGTCAAACGTTTTTTCTTATCAAATCAGATAAGCGGATAAGTGGAACTTTCACTAAGTGGAACCATTTTCCCCGGTCCCTTGGATTTGCCTTATCAAACTCTCTTAATTTCTTTGAATATGTGGAACCCCGGATAAGTGGAACGATTTTTCTGGTCCTTTGAGCCAAATTACACCCTCGTAACTGGAACTTTTGCTCAATTTTCAAAACAAATTCCGGAATTCCAACGTTCAACGTGTTTTTTTTTACATTCGAATCACGTTTTTTTTTAAAACTAACACGTGCGTGGTGACACATTACAGCTAATTTTCTGAAGGCAACATGGCGTCCGTACAGGCATCGAAAAGAAAAATTCAAATCTAAAAGTTTGCTTGAGAAATACAACGCCTTAAAAGAGATTGAAGAAGGTCAAAGCCGTATTTCAACTGCTAGAAAGTATGGTGTCGCAAAAAACACAATATCAATTGGTTGAAAAAAAACAAGACATATATCGGGTGATCGATGAGAACAATGCAGGAACGAAACGAAAAGGAATCAAATCAGCTACTTATAAAGTGTTAGCGTACGACACAACAACATTCCTATTTCTGCTAGCATCATCAAGCTAATAGCTCTTGAGTTCGCAAAAGGTCTTCAGTGTAATAACTTCCAAGCTTCTGATGGATGGTTGGGTCGCTGGAAAGAGCGTTTTAACGTTCGCTTTAAAACAGTGTCAGGTACGATTTACAAATTCTTCAACAGTTGGTCTTTCAAAATATTTCTGCAACTTCCTTCTCCGGAGAAGAACAGTTTGCATGGCACTTTCATTCCTTTTCAATATCCTTGATTAACTGCTTTTCCGGTCACTATCAAGAACATTTATTTCCGTCGTTTGCTCGTAAAAGTAAAAAATAGTCTTCACAAATCTTCCTGCCCTTTAGGTAAATGTCCGACTACCAATCCATTTCTCTTAACCACGACAGCAAATTTGTCCTCTATATTTGTGGGCTCCATCATTGCTGTCAATTCCTCGCTTACGAACTAAGTCCAAATAGTTTTGTACACGTGATATCCCATTTCAAACGAGTCTAAATTGTGTGACTTTATAAGAACTATTGGTATCATACCAAGAGAGAGTAACTTTTCAATTTCTACTGCCATTTTATGAAACGTTTAAAAACCTTTTCAAACAAGTTTGTAATATAAATTCGAATGAAATGTTTTTTTATGAAAACGTTCGAATTTTTCTTAAAGTCGTGTACACACTTTGTTTTGCCCTGTTCACTTTTAATTTCTGTAGGAGTGGGCAAAACTGTGGTAGATGAAATGATTGCACCCTGGTATGAAACATGGCTTCCAATTATAATGTCCGACTATGCACTAGCTGACATATACAACGCAGACAAATTTGGGCTATTCTTTCAAGCGTTACCAGAAAAGACCATGCACCTAAAGAGCGAAAAATGTGTGGTTTGTAAACACAGTAAAGTCCGTCTAACTGGCATGGCAGCTGGAAATGCTCTTGGTGATAAGTTGCTTATGTTTGTGATCGGCAAGGCTAAATCCCCAAGATGTTTTAAAAATCTGAAGAGTCTGCCCTGTCGCTACCGCGGTAAGAAAAAAAGTTGGATGGACAGCGATTTTTTTGAGAAGTGGGTTCGGGAGTTGGATGGCAAGTTTCGGAAAGTTGTATTACTTGTAGACAACTGCCCAGCACATCCACATGTTGGTGGCTTAAAAGCGATTCGTTTGATTTTCTTACCTCCCAATACCACGTCTAAGACACAGCCGATGGACCAAGGGGTGATTCGCTCTTTGAAGACAAAGTACCGTTCCCGAATGGTCCTGATGATAATCAAAGCAATTGATACGAAAAAAGAAATTCCAAAAATCAACATTCTAACGGCTATGAAATTACTTGTGAGTCAACAGTTCAAAATTGCTTCGCCAAAGCAGGCATTTCTGTTGAAGAGCGAGATCGGGCACAAAATGATTTGGATGATCCATTCAGTGAGCTAAACGGCAACTTGAAAGAATTGGAGACTCGGCAAGAGTATGTAACCCCTAGCGACTTTACTCCTGAAGATTTTGTATGTTTTGATGATTCTGTAGCTGCCACTGAGCCTGTGCTATCTGTAGATGAAATAATCGATAGTCTACAAGATAGCATTGTGGCCGATGATGATGAGATGGAAGATGAAAGCAAAGACGATGAATGCTTGCAAAAGCCTAGTTGCACTGACGTAAGAAACGCAATCGAAACACTTAAGCCTATTTGTAGACGAAGATGGAATACCTTCATCGATTGTGAATTTGTCCAAGTTGGTCCAAAAGCAACTGACAAGTCACTTAAAACAAGCGTCCATTGACGATTTTTTTCTACAGAGACTAAAATGTTGTAAAGTTTCGTTCTAAGTGACTATATAAAAGTAACTCTCATAAATTGAACTCGTTATGTCTTATTTTACCCCTTCTGGAACCTTTTGCACCTGTATTTTTAGGGCCTCTAAATGTTTTCCCAGAACTGTGTTTTTTTGACGAAATTAAATTGTTTTGGAAAAACTTCGGATAAGTACAACATTCGTTAAGTGGAACCACTTTTTCCACGTATTGAGCGGCAACTGCAATAGACTTTTGATATGGAGTAGATTTTAAATCTTTTTGAACAAATGCGACTTTTTTTCAGATGGAAATTTAAGGAAATTAAAGAAGAGCGAAAAGATTACGAGGAGGCAAACACTGCCATTCTTGTTATTTCATTTTATTCGAACGAAAACAGGACTTGGGATAACTGAATAAGGGGAACAGCTAATTGAACAATAACAGATTTTCATTTAAAAAATGCTAGTACTCTCCAGTTACAAACACAACTACATTATGGAAACAACTAGTTTAAAATTGTGTCCCACCGCATGATAATTTCACGGTGTGGATGGTCCTCTAGATGACACTTATAAAATTATAATTAACGCCCAGTGGGCAAAATCTTCAAAAAATCTATGAGGAGGAGGTTTTTTCTATAGGAATGGCAAGCAATCGCCTGCTGTCGTTTAAGCGATCATTAAAGCCTGGTTCCCATCTATGCGGAAGCATAAACATGGGTTAACTAGGGTTAACACTTTCTCCCTGCGTATTGTCAAATGTCTTTTTATTGTGCCATCTCTGCGGTGAAGAACGATATATTTAAATTCAAGAACAGTTTGGTGTTTATTGACATACTATCAAATCATCAAACTTGAGAAGAGGAATAAAATGGCTGATGAAATAGTAGAATTATTTAAACAGGTCGATAAAAGTAACGACGGTAAAATATCGACCAAAGAATTGAATCGAATGTTCAAACAACTTGGCGTGAAGATATCTACTGCAGAAGTGAAATCTCTAATTTATAAGTTTGACAAGGATGGTAGTAGAGACATTGACATAGATGAATTTCGTGAATTGATTCGAGACGTCCTTTCAGCAAATAAACTTTACGAGGATGCTTATGAAGCCTTCAAGATATTTGATGTCAACAATGACAATACAATAACTCGCGAGGAAGTTAAACAAGCATGCTCCACTTTACCACAAAAACTCACCGAACAAGAAATTGATGCATTGGTAAATAAAATGGATACAGATGGCGATGGGGTCATTCATTTCGATGAATTTGCCAAAGCGTATGCATGCGGACTATAGAAGGTTGCAGCGTCTTTCTTTTTCTTTAGGAAGAAAGAACTATTCACTGATAAATGTTTTGGAATGTACCAAACACACACACCACACACACACACACACTTGAGAAACAATTCGTAGTGTTTACAATGTTATAGTTTGATATAGTCTTTTCACGCAATATATAAATAATTTACTCGTTCGTAATTACACCTTATGATACTGAGGAGAAACAGTTCTCAAAAGTATTTGATATTCTTAATCTCTAACACGAAAACGAATTTATGTTTTTCTCATAGCGAGTTAGTAACTCGAAAATGAAATTACGTTTTCCAATCTCGAGTTAACAATATGGAAAAATGGCAGTTGTTACCACTGCTAACTCGAACTTTTTAGCTCACATGGCCTAAGTGTTTAATTCCGTTAAAAGATTAGAAACATTCTTTGTACATGTTGAGAACTGATTAACTTTAGCATGTTCGTAAAAAGAAGTATGATCAGCATACTGACACTTATTATGTTATCTTGCAGATCACAAACATACAAATTGAACAGGATGATGAGGCCCAGGAAGAAGCCTTAATGGCGATTCAAACTATACGTTCAGATTACACCACTGGTCATGATAACATGCCAGCCATATATGTGATATAGGAAACCCTGCAACAAACCCCCAACGCGCCCCCAACGCGGCCGAACGACCCAAATTATTAACCCAATTTATCAACCAAACGACCTCCAACGACCAAAAATATTTACCCAACAAAAATAATTCTCCAGCGCGATCCTGCTATTCAAGAATAGGAAATAATTAGCGGAACAGTAGTAGTACGGATTTAATAGCAACGGTTCGGAAGAGCGCAGTTATTTTATTAGAGATCTGTTTGTCTGTCACGCAAACTGTTATGATAGCACAGTGTTACGCCATATAAGTTCACACGAAAGTTTTACATAGACGTCAAATGTGAAACCATTGCATTGGGTAATAATGGAATGTGACATTAAAGGGCAAATATCTCAAATATCTCAAATATCTCAAGAACCAATAAGAAATAATTGACTTTTTGAGGTCTGCTAGAAGCGCAATGTTCCATTAATGCTTATTAAATGAATATCAGTAGGACACTCTTAAGTAAAACATTTCTTGCTGGCAATTATTAGAAAAGAACCATTTCCGAATTTCAGTTTAAACGACAATATTCTGTCAAACTATCCAATCCTGCTTCATTGTGTTCGGCAAAATATCGTCGTTTCAACAATTTCAGGAAAGGTGCATTCTGCGATATTTAAAACCATTAGCCAATGCATGTCTGAACAGTGCAAAAAGCCAACGTGTGATTTGACCTATCTGTATCTGACTTTACACGTTCATCTTATCAACTTGCATATTGTAAGTATCATTCAATTGTTCTTTAGTAGTTAAGCCTTTGTTAATTTTATTTTATTTTTTATTACTGAAATTTATTGGGATATTCGTTCCATATCCACGAAGCAAAAGTAAGTTTAGTTATTCCCATGAACTCGTGGATATTTTTCTGAAATAATCATTTTAACAGGTTGTTAAGAAGAATGGCCATAAAAATGGGCTGACAAGCGGCGAGCAATATTTTCCAGGTAACCAACATGTCTCAATTGTAAAAGCGTGTCACAATTAACATCTAGCCATGTAAATTCGTATTTCTTCGAATGATTCTAAAACGACAAATGACGGATGGAATTTTTATGAATTTTCTGAAAAACAAACACTTCCGTTTTACAATTATAAATCAACTGAACAGTGTTTCAAAAATAGACATTTTACGAGCAGACATTATTTACATAACAATAATGACTTACGCTTTGAAAACATTTGTCCATGTTTTCACCTATTTCATCATGGTACCATGTAGTTGTCGCTTCTATCCAAGCTGTGTCAGTATTTCGAGGGTCGTCTACATACCCTGAATAAATCTGTAGCAAAATATTCCTGATTTCGTCAATAAACACACATCAACTCAGTTAAGGGTAGTTCCCAAAAAATGTTCCTAGATTACCTTATCTCCGTTTTTTATCATTGTCTCGATGTTCTTTTGACATTCCATCTTCCGTGCACCTGTCACTGAAGCGCTTTCATCACTTAAATCATCAACGTTTAGTAGATTCCGAAAAAAAGCAGGCAATGTGGCAACCATTTCTCCATCAAAATCTGTCGTAACTGGAGAATCCTAAACAGAGTACAAAATGTATCAAAAAGAAAATTATAGTGACAGTGAACTCCCACTAAGTCGTACCCCGGATAAGTCGTACCCCGGATAAGTCGCACTAGTTTTTGTGTCCCTTCAGTCACAAAACTCCGCTTTACTCGAACTTTTGTTTCGACGCAATTCGAACTTGTAAACATTCGAAACGTAAGTTTGATGAGAGCCAGGGAGATTTGTTTATTTTCTATCAAAAGTCGAAAGTCGCGGGTTTCAAAAGGAACAAAAAAGCCGTTTACCACAGAAAGTCTGCGGAGGAGTTCGAAATGGACCTTTTTATAAATCACGCCACAACAACGTTGCCTCGTTTTCAATATTCATTACTAATAAAGCATGATAAAAGAACTTAAACTTTTTGGCCAAAATATGAAAAATTAAAATATGAAAAATTAAAATATGAAAAATTTGAAACTAACACCATGACTTGTTTTACATGAAAATTTTCATGAAAATTGAAGCACCAAGTTTTGCCCTTTTTTGGCCAAAATAAGAAGTGAACTAAAATTTCATTCAAATTTACCCAAATTGTGAAGTCATATGGCTATATCATAATTTTCTAGGAATACGCCCGAAAACAAATAACAAGCGTGTTCAAACAAATAACAAGTGTGTTCAAACAAATAACAAGCGTGTTCAAAATGCAAATAATGCGTTAATAAAATTATGGAGATAAATTAAATTACGGAGATAAAACTAACGCGATCATCGAACCGCAGACTAATTAAAGACAAGAATACTAAGGGAAAAATATAGAATATTCAAAGAAGTCGATAAAGGAGTATACTTTTTCCAAACTCTCGTTAAGACATTTTTAACAAGTCCAACTTATCGAGAGCTTCGGTTAACTCAGACCGATAACTCGGATACTTTTCACTTCCCCTTGACGGTCCGACTTAACAGGAGTCTACTGTACTCTTAAAAACAATTTAAAGGAAGTCTTCTTACGGTGGGAAGCGTATATTTGCAGGTATTTTCATTCCAGATGACAAGAACTTGTAGAACACTCAATCCTTGCGAATTTGTTTTTATTCCCATGCTGTCCATTTTAAATCTGGATAGGAAAATATTTTCAAACTTTTTACATGATCTATAGTTATATATTTGTCATGTATTCATGATCAATGCTATCATAAGCATCAATTTTAGAACTGGGTGTTGATCAACCATATAAGATCATATTATTATACCTTGTTACCATAGTTTCGATCACGTGATTCGGGCCGTTCCTATTTAACAAACCGCGACCACTGAAACCTGTTCTTCCGTTCGGATTTCTATAACTGCAAACGGGTGAATTTTAAGAAGAAGAAGAAATTTAAATGATGACAGAAATTCCTCTCGATAAGTGTGATGAGTGAATCAGCGACATTATTGATAATTTTATTTACTTCCATTCAAAAATGTCTTTATCATCATTAACATCATAATAATGTTTTCAATACCTTACCTGTCCATGTCAATGCTTGTTGAAAAGACACCTTCTACTTGTGAAGGCTTGTATTCGTTATATTCAACCTAAAGATGTTTTGCTGATAATTTTAACGGACTCAATAAATCAAATCAAGTTTAGACAATGCTTAAAAATCACAATAGACATGCGAACAATCTCTTTCATTATTGATATATTCACAATTGCATTACAATGACAAATCAATGCATAAACCACATTCATATACCTCCCAAGACTCCTTCCCACTGCCAATGAAGCCTCTTTTGATGGCTGATAGTGGGTAGTAAACTACCCTTGAGATGTTTCCACGCTCAATGCAGTGAATCTATGGCGAGATTATTTATGGTATATATCTATCTTGCTTCTTGATTTAAAAAATTACAATGTAAATAGGAGACATACCCTCTGGTTTGCTGATTGGAACGCAACTTGATGTACAGAACAGAACGAGTTAGTATTCGTTCTAAAAAGGTTATAATTGTATTTTATTGTCTACAGCAAATTCACGGACAGCCAATCTTAAAGCAGCATCGATAGAAGTAACTGTTAATGAAAGGATTAACCGCTGGTTGATAAGAATAAGTTTAGAAAAACATACACTTCCTTGACATATTCTACTCTTTTTGTACTTGATAAACAAAATATAAGTCCTTCCTTCTCAAAACCTTCAAGTTCACAACGTTCTTCTGCTGTTAAATCTATAAAAAGTAAGATGATAATGTGCATATGGTTTAACCTTTACTTTTACAGCGAACATGCCTTCTGCAATTAATGAGACAAGTTATACCTTCTCTAATATCTTTCTGTTTCTTGTAACAGCATAACACATTTTGCTGTATATTCTTTGCACTTGAGAAGATGTCCCCAATGATTGAGAATGGTATTGGTAATTTTAATCTGTTTTCACATTCTTCTACCAAAAAGTACAAATCAAATTTCCATATTCTTTCAGCTTTTCCTTGCACTCTGCCATAGGTTGCACTAAACCAATCATAATGATATAATTAGTTTTGTAGAATCAAAATAAAGTGTTGGCCAAACGCGCGCAACATTTGATGCAACATTTGGTGCAGCATTCATAAAAATGTTTGGCATATACAACATTCAACATTCGAAAATCGCGTTCGTATAAAACATTCACACATCAAAAATTCCTTTCGAGGTATGGATGCTGGAGTGAAAAGGTGCTGTAACTTGTTGCTTTCAGTGTTGAATGATGTGTCAAACAAAAATAACATGTAAAAATATTCAAATTTGGTTGCATGGTTCATGCTATACTTCAAGCATGTTTAATTGTTCCATGGGCATGAAACATATGTTTCATTGACAACACAACATCCAGCAACATGCATGCCAAAGGAGGGCAACATCATATGTGCAACATTGTTGCATCCAATGTTACGCTCGTTTGACCACAATACTAACAGAACATAATCAACATTTTAATCGCAAATTATACTTGAACATTTGGAGAGTTTGTTTTTGAATATTCAAGAAAGGAAATAATATCCTCACCTGAGCCTAGCAATAAGGAGATAATATCCTCACCTGAGCCTGGCAATAAGGAGATAATATCCTCACCTGAGCCTAGCAATAAGGAGATAATATCCTCACCTGAGCCTGGCAATAAGGAGATAATATCCTCACCTGAGCCTGGCAATAAGGAGATAATATCCTCACCTGAGCCTAGCAATAAGGAGATAATATCCTCACCTGAGCCTAGCAATAAGGAGATTCATAAGCAATACAGCTGCCAACAAAGTATAAGTGGCCATTAATAGTGAAGTAGTTGGTATGACAACACTTCTATAGTTCAATGTAAATACTGTTAAATTTGATGGAACTATGAGGAAAAACTATATAATGCAGTAATCAATCAATTTGTCCAGGAAGTATGGTTAAATTTGTCAAGTCTAAGACTTCACTTACACTTCTATGGTAAGACATTTTATCAAATATTCTAACACTGTCATAACATATCGAGGCGGTTTTTCTTCAGAACAAGTTCACAGGCTTTTTTTTATAAGTATCCCAAATATAAGTTGATTTAACATTTTCTGTTAACTGAAACTTTTCAATGATTATATTATTGTGCCCATGCATTTGTTATGCAATTAATCAGCTTTCTCGAAATCTACCTAATTTAAGACTTGACTTGATAAGAAGAAAAAAAACCATCCTTTCAAGAGGCTTAAATGAAGCTTTATCTTTAAACCTATAAGGGGAGACTTTTACATTTTGGCTATCATAAGAGACTTAATCTTTAGGTAAAAAATAACAGCCAGACCATAGTTAAATTTCCTTGTTCTTACAAAAAATCTTGTACGATTGCTCGTTACGAAGATGAAGATTACAAACTGGTCAATCATTTTGTGTTCTTTTATGTTCTAGTTCAAAACTATTTTTTTGCCAGATTTTGATTTTTTGAGTCTCACCTTTTTTTCCACCTTTTTCCATTGCATTGGCAAATATTTGCTGGTAAGGAATGGATAGAATTGTTGATATAGCAACGGTTGTGGACTCATTTAATGGATATAGGATTGCAAATCGCAATATCCCATACGCTGTTAAGAATATTGTCAATATGAAAATAAAATAGAGAAGATCCAGGACCTATAAAATAGAAGTTGATATGAAAACAAATCTAAGGATATACAATGACCTCAAGAGCTGATTTAATTGAAGAACAATGAAGAAAAGGCTATCCATTTACCATCTTATAGATCAATTCTAAATACTGTCCAAGGTTTTGACTAATGGAGAAAATACGCAGCAACCGCATGACCCACATAGATATATCGATTGCGTAAAACAGTCTTGCTCCAAAACAGTTTGTTGAGATAATCGTAAGCAAAAAGCTATGAGGAAAAACAGCAAGGCAAACATGTCCAAGATATTCCACTGTGATGATAAATAATGATGGATCTTCTGTTTCAAAGTTCGTCCAACAGTCGCTGTCAAGATCTTAATTTAAATAGAATGAAATGCTTTATAATTCATGATTCATAACCATCTTGGTCAATCACAGTCCTAATCACAGAGGATCATTGGTTAGCTTCGATGCAGTTATATTTTCAACCTTTACCTTATTGAATACCAACAAGCCTATCAACCATTTCTATTTAAATCAATTGCAACCTCTCAGATGTTACAATATTTGAAAGAAACGAAGGAGGATTAATGCTGATAAATAAAAGATATGTTTCAAACATTTTCATCACAAATACTGAATAGGTTGCATAATTCTAAAAAATTCTAACATAATTCTAACATAGACCCTAAGTTATTTTTCTTAATATATATTTTTTGTAATGATTATATTGTCCCTACTTGTCTAACTTCATCCATTACAAATGCAATCCAAAAAACAACTAGAAAAACCTCAATAGTAGTGAACTGCTCTGGCAGTCGATGTGTTACCAACCATGCATATAAGTACAAGAATACACAGTTAGATACCTAAAACAAAAGAGTTTTTTCAAGAAGTTGGTAAACAAACATATAAGCATCATGTTGACAAGAAGGTTTTTACTTCAAAGTCACTTTTTAATCGAGATCCCCACTTTCTTGTAAGATAGATTTTGTCATTTTTGAAGCGACTTTCAGAACAATATCTCAATATTTCTTGATTGCCATTCAAATGATATGCAGAATGTTGACATACATTTATTATTAAAACCTCAAAAACACATCAAAAAATGATACAGCAAGTTCAGAGAATGCACATTGAGAACGAATTGCTTTATACTCTACCAGATAGGTGGCAAACTTTGTGATAGGTGCATCGTAAAAGTAGATCCATTTATAAAAAAATGTTCGTAACCAGTTAATTGTTTTTCTTTTCCAATTAATGTAATCTTCTCCTTGCAACCTAGCAATAAATTTTGAATGAAACCAATTGGTATAAATATATCTGGAATTGAGGAAAACCCTCTCTGCGTTAAAGCTAGAAAATCTTTTGGCTTATTTGACGTGTTCAAATGAAATATTCTTCATCGCGTTAAAAAAAAGACGTTCCTGAGAAACGTTTCCAGGTTATTTAAACTTTTTCTGGGTTCTCGGCATTTTTTTGTAAGGCGAGAATGATCATTCGAGCGAAATCAACATTTTCGGATTTAGATTATATGCTGACAAATTCTATTCGTAGACATGTTAAACGAGATTCTAGTTTGAAACGATACTAATCTTCATTAATGAGTTTCCGACGTGATAAGATCGTATTGTGGAAACAATACATTTTTTTTGTTCACACATTTTAATTGAGAGAGTTAGAAGAAAATGAGACCCATAAATTACAAATTTTTATCGGTGGACGAGAAACTTCAATGTGGAAAAACTATACGAGTGAATATTTTTTGTACAAAATAACGAATGAAGTTAAAAGCTTTATGACTTGAAATTTTGCATGGTAAGCCAACTTAACGTATGGAATTTATTTGGCAAATAAAAAAATGAGCGGCCCCTTTAATGTGTCAGTAGTCAGCATTCATAAATTACCTTGTACATGTAGCGAGTCTATTGCTTTCTGCTTCTTTGTGTGTCTTCCCTTCAAGCTCTTCGTTCAATCTTGATTTGAAGTTGAAACACAAAAACAGGGGTGGTATGATGCAAATAAGAACCTGTAATATTTTATCCAAATGAAAGAATATCTGGAAGAATATATTTGCGAATAAAACGCTACAAAGAGCGACTTAAATGCGAATGATTTTTCGATTTAAAGATTAAGACAAGATGCGTTTTAAATTCATTTTCTTACTCTTATGGCATGCATTGCGCGAATATTTCCTGTGAACATTAGTTTCCCGTGCCACACACTGCTTTTCAGCATCATTTGGCAAGTATCTTGCGAAACAAACTCTTTATGTTTGGAAGACGCTGCCAAACTTAGCAGCGTTTTAGATCCGTATTCTCTTGAGTTTTGTCGCAGTAGCCGTCCAGTTAATAGTTCTTGTTTTGCTGCCAAATGTCTGAGCATTGCAAGCGCCAACTTTTTGAAATATCTAAAAATGTCCGTAATACGAGAAGAAAAATATAAAAATAAAAGAGACAGGACCTTATCAAGATACAAAAGCCTGTTGTAGAGTAGTAACATGAAACATTTGATTATTTTCATCGTACCTCTTGTTTGAAGCAAAAATCTCAAGGAGACCTTTTCTTTGTGACTTGGCATGAGCCTTGTAGTAAATCTTCATTTTGCCAAATATTTTGCAAGCAATTAAAACTTTAGCTAATGTCCGATCACCGTAGTGTAGAAATAAAACAGCCATTTCTTTCATATTGTTCAAAACAGCCAATAAGAATAGATGTTTATGAATATCTTTCGTGAACGTCTGTAAAGGAAGACGAAAACAAGTACGTTGAAGGCATACCGAATACATGAGGGTATCACACATTTTGGGTACGAACACTAGGGGCAAGTCACCGCGCGTGGTTCATACTCATCAATTATGCGGAACAGAAAGAATTTTTTTTTTATTTTGAACTTGTAATGTTTTTATTAATCGCGCTTCCATTAATTTGCTGACCGTGAAAAGTTGGTTGGTCTGTATTATTCCAACAATTCTTCATCGTTTTCAAATCAAAACAACATGGAGAGAAATTAAAAGAAGAATCACGATCAATTTTTGTTGCCAATATTCAATGCACAGACACAGTTTAGTGCAACGAAGATAATAAAAATGTATTCTTTAATATTTCTAGTTATGTTCTGTGCAATTCTACAGAACTTCTCTTGGTTCTATCTATCTTTTTTTAGGAATTCACAGATACTCTGGTAATCTTTTGCATAACAGCCACTATTGCATAGTATAAACATTATTGTGTTGTTTTAGAAGAAAAATTACACTTAAATACTGAATTTATGGTGAAAATAGGTTAGTATTTGCATATTCTCTCGCTTAAATTTTGAATTTCGTCGGACCCACTAAATTAAAATAGAACCTGGGGAGTTCAGTATGCCTTTAAGTCGTTGCTTTTCTTGTGATAAAGGGTGATGATTTTCGTAATCATTTACCTCGAACTATGGGGGCATATTCCATTCACAGGAAGTGAAGAACAAATTTCATTTATTTTCATGTTTCAAAAGTAGTTTTCATATTTAATGCGATTGAAAATGTAGCACAAGACCTCTCTTACAAAACTCAAAAATTTGCATTTAATTGAATGATATAAAAAGGCGCTTAGATAATTTTGGTACCTCATCATCTATATCACAAAATTCTTTTAGTAGTGCCATAATATCTTCCTGACAAACTTCGTTTGACACCTGCAAAAAAGCATTATAATCGGTGAACGTAACATTTTACTTTTTATAATCGGTGAACTTAACATCTTACTTTTTGTTCTCCTTTCCCGTTTAGTTGTGTTATTTAGTACACGATTTTTTTATAAGCAACACAAGATTACATTTAGGACAGATATAAGGTCCTTTCCTTTTATTTAGTTTTTGTCGAATCCACTTCAGGCTGGGCTGTTGCTTAGCAATTGCTTCGTTTGTTGACAGAATCGAATCTCGTGTTCTAATATGTTGCCTTTATTAAAAAAACGTTTGATGTTGATACATCAGAAGTCGCTGATGAATATCTCGTAATTTAAAAAAGCACGAAGCAAGCAAATCAAACAAATGTACCTTATATCTCAAGAAAACATCTATTGCGCTGTTGCACTTATTGTTTAAACATTGTTTCATCACCTGTAAATGAAACAAGCAAATAATATGCGTCATACATGACGTCATCCTTATCTCGAAAAGCCATATATCAGCCATTATTGTTCACGAAAAGTAATTATTACCTTCTGGTATATTTTGACAAAGTATTCGTCTGAGATACAAAAACCGCCCTGATTCTCTTGTATCTGATAATCCATCAAAATTTTCACTGCGTTTAGTTTATTGCGTGTAACCGCATAGGTGAAGAGGTTCAGTATTCGCTCGTTTATCTAGAGGAGAAACAGTACTCACATTCAACATCGTGATGACAGAACTACACTTGCAAATCGTGCTTTTCTTACATTGCATGGAACCGGATCCAATCTTGTCAACAAATCCTTAGCAATACCAGCTTGATTCCATTTGATAGCTAAGCTTATGTCATCAAAACATGTTCCACATTCGGAATCGCCAACTAGATGAAACAAGTGGACGTATTGAACACATATTGAACTCGAAAATGTAATTTAAGTAATAATTAAAAAACTGTTCTAGGACAGTAGTCCGACGGACATTTCCCGACCTGGAAAATAACCCTACCGGACAGTTACTCAATTGGATGTTAGCCTGACTTTCCTAGGCGCACAGTAACCCTTGGAATCACTATCCGTTGGGCTACTGACCAGATACCTTCATAGGCACCCATGACATGAATTTTAATCGAAGTTAATTCATAGTGGAGGATTGATTATTTCTCACCTTCATTTGCCTTTAAAATTGCCTTAAGTATGACTTCATTCAGCGACTCTTCAAATTCATCATCAAAACTGCATATCGATACCTTTAGGAAATTACAAGGAACTCAAAAATGCAAAATTTAGTTCCTCACTTTCAAGGTACGTTTGTTTGTTTTTTAACAGACACGTCAAGAACACTTTCAGGATATTTGCCAGTGATATTTATCTAAGCTCTGAAGTCAGCAAGGAAAGTTTATATTAGTTAAGAATTGGAGATGTTAAGTGGCTCCTGTTGTTCTAAACTGTAGTGAATTGTTCGCAAATACCAGTCAAAACTTTACAGGCAATTTCACTTACGTATTTACCATGTTCCATACACTCCATGATGATGTGGTAATATTTTGTTTTTTTCTCCATTGTCAAGTCTGGATATTCCTGTCCAATTTTTTCGATCAGTTTTTGATGTTCTTCGATCTCAACTAGATTGCAGTCTTCTAATGGTGTTAGCTCGTAAGCGTACGAGAACAATGCTGCAGCTTGTGATGTTTCTTTAAAGAAAATCACTGGTATCTTGTTTTTGATTGTCTCTCTAACATCATCAATCAACTGCAGTCCACCACCAATTACCAGCTTGATTGTAGCAAGCTTCTTTAGCGATCCTAAATTTCCAAAAAATTCAAAAAATCATCAGACAGTGTTCTGAGATAAAAGATACTTCAAAGAGTTCTCCTTCTCCCCATTGTTCAAGCTATTTTTTGAATGAAAGTGAATCTCATCGTTACCTTCTTTGTTATTTTTGAAATCATTTCTGATGAATTGCTCCAACCTATTTCGAAACTCCATGTCTACATTACAGCCACCAATAGTTCCTTTGTCCACCAATAAAAAGTGCGAATGATGCTGATCTAATCTTTGTTTCTCACGAACATCCACATAATATTTGAAGATGTTCCGTTTGCTACCAACACAAATAAATAATTCTCTCTTTCTGATAATTTCCCATGGAACAACTCCGATACATTTAGGACTACTTTCTTTCTGATATTGTGTAGAAGTGCTCTCCACCTTTGAAACATCCCGCAATGCGTCACCAACAATTTTCGCCACACTCATATTTGTGCCACTGGTGAGTACCCATGCGTGTGTATTAATGGCCACCTAAACACATAAAAATTCCACGACAAAGCCTCATTTTCAATTGACTAGTTATGAAACAAATCAATTCGCTTCATATGATGGAAAAACACTTTACCTGTTGCAAGCCTTGTTTGAAATATTCCTCAAAGTTTTTGTTTGTGATATTACTATCTCCAATGACAGAAATTAACAGTTGAACTGCGTCACCAAATTGCCATTCATTCACCATAAACTTGGTTATGTCGGAAACACATGAATCATCTGAGATTCTTACATACTAAAATATTGTAGCAGAATGACTGCAAAGATCTATTATTCTCAAAGAATTGCATTTGAAAAACCACATTTTCTCATAAGTTACCTTTGCTTTGGTTATCTCATCGATGCACTGGAATATAACTTCGCCAAAAGCATTTGCGTGAGTCATGGAGACGCAAACATCTTTTGAGGGACTGTGATCATTTCTCTGCAGTTTAGAAACAACTCTATTTCTCCCACAATCGCAAATATACGAATATGGATTCAACTTTTCCCTAAATACTCAACAATCATATCAAAAACTATGAAATGCCAGTAGCAGTTTTTTTGGCGTCAAACGAGGAAGCAAGAAATGGTTTAAATTGATCTTTATACATATAGCTTATTAAAAGTAAGATTTAAGCTATGATACAACGATACCCTTTTGCGTCTACGAAAAAAAACGTGCCGGCATAAGGTGTTTTAATGTGTTCATGATTTGCCTTATAAAGAGTGTTTTTATTTAATTATTTGCCAAAGGAATTTCAAAATTGAATCCAATATTATGACTCCGAAGTTAATTTCCTGTTTCTTAATTTCCCAAGACAATAATCGAACAATGAGATGGAACTTGTACACTAAAGTGTTTCTTCGCAAATGTTCTACTGCAAATATCCTCGTGTGAATGGATGGCCTCTCCGATTTCAAATAATGCCATCATAAGACGCTGTAGGGTATAGTGGGAGATATTATGGTCAAGATATTTCATTGAAAACTATACTGATTATTGATGAATGACTTTTTTACCTGTTCCTGGCAACGAACTCCACACTGCAATGCATTTGCTTTTCCTTGGGTTGAGAAAGCTTAAATAAATGCCATAAAAATAAACTATTCAAAGCTCTTTTGAAACTCGATTGATACAGACATATCGCTTAACAAGATTTAAAGCAAATGTAGTTATTGTAAGAGGTCACAAAATCGACAAGGTAATAATTTTCATGATTGGTGATCTTTGTTTGACACTCTCAAGAATGAGCACTTTAGCCTAAAAATTCCAGCTTTTGGTGTAAGGAACCGCTGTATGGACTTGGTCAAGTATTTTAACAAATAGAGGCATACAGCTCCTATTGTATTTGTGATAATGTTAATACCCATAATGTTAATACCCATCCCTTTGCGTCATGGAAAATTTGAAGTTTTTATTTCAACAAAGACTGTATAGCATTTTAAACAGAAAAATACAAAGCAATCCATGGATAAACATTTGGCCTTAATAGTAATTCCTGAGTTCTTAATTAATTAACAATTTTTCCAACGACCAACACGATTCATCGTAAGGTTTCTTAGCAGAGGAAAGTGCATTTTAAACACATCCTTCTTAGCTTATAATGCTCTATAATTTTAAATACGTTTGAACACAATGTCAACAACGGCACTTCCGATTGTGAAGGATAAAGAAATGTCAACAAGCCAGGGTCTTGCCCATCCATAGATAGCTCTGGATTATCAGACTCCACACGAAATATATCTACTTTAACACCTGTTGCTTTAATACAAAAAGTTAACTAACCTTTTGCTTTTTTGAATTTCCTGTTACGGCAAAGGATATGTAGGATATGTATGTTCACCACCCTCTTCAGTTCTTATTGTATCAAACAATGTAACTCAACCAATATAGAACTTCAGTAGGTCAGAATGTGTTTTTTCCAGGATTATTTTTCCTACTCATTTTGTTATTAAATTGTGCAGTACAATAGTTGGTACTAGAAGCTTCCTCTAATATCACCTTCGCAAACTTTCTACCCCATTTGATAAGAGGAAAAAAGGAAGGACAGGCATTACTTTTGTTACCGCTCCAGTTCAAAAAATGATCGAATTGTTTTTTCCTGTTTTTATAAATTTTACTTCACAACATTTATTGTTTTCTATGACGTACGATATGCTGTAAAAGTAAATTATTTTTTTAGGTTTGTTCTTACTTAATCACGCCAATTATGTTCTTTGGGTGCAATACGTTGCACCATATCGATTTTTTCGTTTTAGAAGTGGTGGACAGGCTTGAAAACCCAAAAAAGCTCTCGAAATTTCTGTTATTTTTTCTTAACTTAAATTTCTCATAAGTGAATCCCTGGCCAATATATCTCAAGAAATATTGATGGAAGTGAGTTGCTCCTTTGCAGAAATTATTATCTGTTGCCGCTATGAAATGAGATGCCGAAAACAATTTTTTTTATCAGGCGTGGTCACAATTTGCTAAGTCATACCAATAAAATGGAAAAAAAATGCATTTGTGGCCATTTTGAAATTTTTAGGGGTTTATCCCTTAACCCTATTAGGCCTAGGATTTTTAGGGGCTGTTCAGGACTAGGGGTTAGGGTTTACCAAAACTTACCACAGCAATACTTAACATATTGAATGGAACAAAAAAAATTGTGCTGACGTCATCAATTTCACGATGACGTCATGGTAAGTTAACTACTACGAATAAAGGTGTTGTTGTTCATTGAAATTTTCCATGTTTTATTGATATTATGGTGTTTTTCACCAAATGTCCTTCTCAAAGATAAAAATTTCAAGTATCGTTTGTCTTTGTAAACCACCCAAGCGTCGTTAATGTTCAGGGCGAAAACGTGGCGATGGATGTAACGACGTAATTTAAGAAAAGGTCCATCAATGTGGTTCTTGAAGGGTAACTCTTCGAACAGAGAAAATTCACGAAAATTTCACAAGGCCGTGGAGAATGAAGAAAATCGATCTGAGGAAAATTTTGAAAAATTGATGTGGAAACTCTGAACAAGCCGAGTAAAAAGGAACTCACCCAACACAAAACCATAGAGTGACGACGTTTAATGATGTTGACGCTCATTATGTTTTGACATGGTACAAATTAACAAGGAAACAAGTTCTCCAGTTTTACAATCACAATAGAAAAAGAAAAACGCTATCAATAAAAATAGAAATAAAACAATATATACTCAGCGTCAAATCAGTTCTAATAGAAGGTAGCCAGCTTTGAAGGTGACAAATTGAACAGGAGTCAAATCACAGTCTTACTTAATGATAACAAAAAATTATGCTTACGACGAAACTGCGAATTCATTCCAGTCAAAATTCAAAAAAAGATTTAGATTTAGAATTTATAAACAACGAACACAAATCGTTGATAGTGTCAAAGTAATGCATTAGTCCATCCGTTTGGTTCAACTCTCCGTCGGATATTATATGAACGGGAAACTACGTCATCGGTCGACGTTCTCGGCATTGGTTCGAGGGTGGGTTGCACAGTTGGTTAGCCCGTGCGCCATCATTATTATGCAAGTGAAAATGCAACAATGCATTTCCTCAGTAAAACCATGCACACTACCTGTTGAACTTGAATCCACCAGAGTTATCAGGACCACTATAAACAACACAAGAGTTACCAGGACCACTATAAATATTAAAAGAGTTATCGGGACCACTATAAACATCAAGAGTTATCGGGACCACTATAAACAACACAGAGTTATCGGGGCCACTATAAACATCAAGAGTTATCGGGACCACTATAAACTATTGAGAGTTATCGGGACCACTATAAACAACAAAAATTATGCTTTAAAATCATTGAAATAATTAGAACTGTTTATAAAGAATTAACGACAAAACGACCTACCTGGGGTGTCGAATAACATTGTCCGATATGTTCGGAGGTGTCTTTCCAGGGGAAGGAAGAACTTTGATTGGAGATGCCGGTGAATTCGGAGAAGACCGAGATGGATTTTTGATGATAGATATTTTCCTAGATTAAACAGTAAACCTCACTTTGGAAAAACGTTACGCAATCGTCTGTATCATCTGATCTTAATGATAAAGAGATCATCGCACAAACTTATTATTATGGAAACGCAAACACTTCTCAGACAACCCTTTGTAAACATGCGTCACCATTACATACTGCTTACTTAGGAGCTTGAAATACAAGTTATAATAAATGATGGAGTTGGCAGTTGGATAAATGTTACTATGGAGCATGGAAAGTTTGGGGACCTAGAACTTTCGTTGTTTGGCACTATTAAAGCACTGAAATCAATTCAAAATGAATGTCCGTAAAGAACAGTGAAACTTGCTTGATTCTGATTGCTGACTTCAGAATCCTATCATTTTTTTAAATATGTTTGTTTATATAGTTCAGAAAGATGTCGCTACACTGGGCTCCCCCTCTGAGTCATTACCGTGTTTTCTCTAGCATACTGCATCAATTAAAAATGGGAGCATATTGGAACGACTCAGTAACCGATAAAAGATGATATCATGCCGAATTTAAGTTAAAAAAAATATACAGCAAAAGTTAGAAATGTGTAAAAAAGTAAGTTCAAATGATTGGAGTTTCGATTGAGATCTGTCTATCTGTGTTAAATTCTGATTGGGAAAATGTTAGCTGATCTCCATTGGGAAAAGGCTGTTCTGGCTAGCTAACACCATGAATTCCAGTTTAACGTTCAATTTTTTATATCTCAAATTTTCTGAATTGAGAACTACTTACACATCTTCAGTTTCCAGTTTTGCTTTCGTTTCATCGTAATTTTCACCAAGAATACGGTTTCTAATAAAAATTGACTTATGAATTATGAATTTATGAACACGCATTCATATTAACAGCTATACTAATCGATCAAACTAACACTACTTTCAGTATTATAAAAGCAGTTACATAGAAGTGAACCTTTTACATCATAAGAATAATTTTGTGGATGATTTTGGTGAAAGGTTTGACAACCTGTTTCGACATCAATTGCGCTTCAAATCGATGTTTTACTTACTAAAATCGTAATGGCAGCTTGCAGATCTACACATATAACTACAATAATGCTGATTTAAAGCTGGTTGGTAGAAAACTTGTGTGGCGTGTTTATAGGGTCAGTCACACCATTGTTTACACCACAGCCTTACCTAGTATGTCAAGATAAATTCAACTACCTCCTACACAAACCTAGAATGACCACACATCACTAACAACAAGTTCCGAGTACTTTGTGAGAGAAAAAATTATTACCTTGCTGCTTGGTATTCAGCTTCACGCATCTTTAATGCTTTTTTAAGTTCATCTTCTGTTTGCTTCTTTGGCTGTGCAACTTTTGTATTTTCAAGACCAGACCTTTTTAAGATCTTTATCTATAAGAGAAAATCTGAGTAAACTGCACAGTCTCTTTTTCATAATTCCACAAAGAGTGCTCAAGAAACAAATGCACTACCAACCTTAGGTGTATATTCTGTGCGCCCGATATTTTCAGCTTTCATGATAGTGGCATCTCCTTGTGGTACGCTTAAAGAAATAAATGAATACTTCAAATTACTGAGGGGAGATGGCCATAAATACTGATGAATGAAGCATCAAATTTGTTAAAATATTATTGTTAAAGGGATAAGTTAATGCTTACTTTGTCACAGATTCTTCAGCAAAATTCTCTCTTTCACGTAAAACTTTTTCTCTCTCCTCCATTCGTCTTTCTAAATCCTATATCAACAATATAGATTTTTTGCCTTAAAGATATATCAAGCACACAAATTGTGAGGGGTGCAAGTATCGGTGTATGCAGTTCTGAAGTTTTGAAAAAACAAATGCCAACAATGGTAGCATTTAGGATTTCACAAACAAACCAAGCTAGACCTCTGACCAACTCCAGCAAAATGAATAAAGAAATAAAGAAATGAATAAATAAATTAGTCATCATTTCAGCAACATAAAATTAGTGATTTATTGATTCAACTTTTTCATTGATGTTCTGGCAGTGTACCACTCAAACATTTTTGTTGTTGTGTCAACTCCTGACAATCATTTAAGGCCAAGAAAAGAAACTGCCAGTCACACGATACAAGAGCTTTTCAACTAATTATTTTTACTGGAAATTATATCACAGTTGTATAATGAAAACTTTTTATACACATATATATATATATATATATATATATACATATAAGTTTTTTTTCATAAATTTAAATAAAAATCATTATGCCATCATAAATATGGTGTGACAGTCGTTTAAGGTCTCAAAATGGGTCTGGTTAGTCAGTCAGTGACAACAAAAACTAAAACAAGTAAAAAGAAAATCCATAAATCTCTGGCGCAATTTCAAGTCGGTGATATCTCTAGCGCATTCAACGGAATGACATTTAGGAAACGCGCCATCATTGGTAGCTAGGATACTGTGATCGAATCTTCATGGCAAGAAATTTTTGATTGAACATTCCAAATTTTATGGTCACTAATAAAAATTGCCAAAAAAAATTGTGTTGGAAATTGAGAACTGAGCCATCAGTCAGACGACTTATTTGTGATACCTCGCCTATTATTTTTATATTATACACCGATATACCATAATAAAAATAATTAAAAAATGATTCCATAAGTTTTTTTTAATTTACGTTTTCTGTAAACTCTTTATTCTGCCAAGAAAAAGAAACTTCCACATTGGTGGAGATTCCCAAATGACACATACCATTTCCATGACACTCACAGGAAACAGCTCATTTTTATTATGTTGAGTTTTAAATTTTTTTTAATGATTTTCCAACTTATGGTGAATAGTGAAAACTTATCTCCAGATATCATTTCCGGCCATTCTATTTAAATTTCAAAAGTTTCTCCTTGTCACCAACAATGTTGGCAACCATCACTAATTCTCAGTCCTTGGTTTTATTAGGAGTTGCAAGAAAAAATCATACTTAAAGAAGGAGGTCATTAAAATTGAATATTTTGTTTTTAATGAATGTTCTTCTTAGTGTGAAGTAAATAAATTTAATGTTTAAATTTTAAATAAATGTTATGATAGAAGCTCAATGTGAACCAAGATTTCAATGAATAGTGAAAATGATAGCGAAAGTGACAGTGAGGAAATACAGCGTCTCTTTTGCTGCTAAAGATTTTCCTCCCTTTCGTATTTTTCATGACAGCCAGCAGGGAAGTATGCAAAATTTTACTGAACTTCTTAAACTTTAATTCGAATGAGTTTTGCTCTTTATCACGTGCTGTTGCCCTCACAATTTTAGATGTTCATATATATTTTAAGAATCATACATGTTGGGATGGAAAACACAGGAAACAAGTTTTATAAAACTCTAACTAATCAGAGAGTGCCTTTTTTACAGAAGGTGATGAGGAATAATATTTTCACCATGGGTGAGGGTGAGGGTGAGGAAAGAAGGACACATTCATAAAATTCAAAGGAAAAATTCATAAATGAATGTTTTTTTAGCGGAAAATCTATGGAATACTAAAATCCCTATGTACAATAATAGGGATGAGAAAAATAAGCAGCAATAATGATGACAGGATAACACCTCTAGTGTCTGTGCCTTCTTTTTTTCAATTTCTAGCATACTAGGCTCAGAAGATGAATCAAAAGAATCTGATGTTGGGATCGTCTCAAAATGTTCGTCTTAATTCAGCGTTTTCATTTTCGTCCTTAATTCGCTCCAAATCGTCCTCGAATGTGCTTGTTTTTGAAAATATTGGACCTGAGCGTGTAGCTAAATTCGACCTTGTAATCATTCTTTAAACAACAACGAGTTTCTTACTATCATCCCAAATTCTCATTGTTTCATTTAAACTTCAGCTTTAGAAAGAACATTTAAATATAAATTGAGTGCACTCTTCCTTGTATTAGCATTTCATACAAAATAATGATAACTTTAAAATAATCGGACAATATGCTTGAGTTCAAGATTAAATTACAAAGAAAAAAAATTCTGTAGAATGTTTTGGCTTGTTTTAAACTACGTTGTTATACATTAACATTAAATTTTTTTAAATAATTGCATGTATAAATTTTGGTAATGTAAAATAGCTTTAAACTCACTTGTCTATGAAGAAAAAATATTTCAATGGAGAACCAGTCTTTTGTTCAGAAGACGTACTCTGTCTAATGAGTTGAAACAAAACGAGTTAAAGATATTTAATAGTGCGTAATAGTGCGAATCAATTTTTAATACACAAGGGATTAAAGAGTAATTCCTTTTCAAAATTGAACACCTGTAGAATGTGAACCTGTAAAATTTAAGCTACATTTCCGTTATAGAAATGTCAATTGAAATAGGAATTTTGATCAGAATCCTATTCCACCAAAAAAAGTTTTTTGATTTCATAAAGAAAGTACAATTGTTTGAAATTCTTCTTCTTTTTCATTAATGTAAGAGCAGCTATATCTGGAAAAAACGATGCGAAAAAATGTTTTCGTGTGTGTGTAAATGGGACTTAATAAAAAATCATTATTGTAAACAAAACTATTTCTCCTTGCTTTGTTTAAAATTTGTTTCGTTTTTAAAATTAGTAAAAGTTGTGCTTGTCGTCGTAAGATACGAACTTTGCAATATCACAACGTGAATTTATCATCATATGGCGAGTAGTTTATTCTAAACGCAAATTTCCAAAATAATAAAGAAACATTCTGAAGATGTATATATTTGAATTCAATACAAGACTTCATTAGACTTTCGCCCTTAAATTCGCTCTAAATTCGTTCTAGAATTCGTCCTTAATTTGTCCAAGATTCACTCTTTATTATTCTTAAATAAAATTCGTCTTCTCACTAATTGGTCCTTTTGAATTCGATTTTTTATAGAAAATTGCGGAAAAAAATGTTTATGAAAGAGAAGGTCAAAACTTATTGTCCAAATTCGTCTTTTTACAGGACGAACTTTTTGAGACGATCCCTAAGGAAGTTGAATTAATCAGCCTTTTCTTCCAGACAAAATTGGTGCAATAGTTTAAAATAATTAAAATAGTCTGTGAACGGATTTGAACCATCATGCTCTCGAATTGAGGCCAATTATAAGATTTATACAGACTCACGTATTTTACAAAAGATAAACAATAATTTAGGAAGAGGGTTGAATTGAAAGAAGACAGACAACTACTCTCCAAATGAAATTAATGTACAAATCAATTAATGCATGAAAATATTTTTTAGTATTTTCCAAACGCTTCTTTAGATTTTACTTTAAAATAATCGGTGAGTGGCGAGGAGAGGGGAGGATTTTAGGCCGGATTTTAATGATGTACCATCTATCTCTCACAACCCTCATTATTATTATTATTATTATTATTATTATCAAATGTTTATACAGGATGGTTCATTCAGTCGTATAATACATAAATATATTTACACTGTTTTCAAAGAAGTCCTGTTTAAATAAAAGGATAAATGTAATTATATGCAAAATAAGTTAAGTGTTTTATTTATAAATATACAGAAGTTATAAACTTATAAACTTAGGAAGTCACACGAGCTCGTAAGATCATAAGCTTATATGATTTCCCTATTTAAAGTTTATTTAGTAAAATCTTAAATTTTGAAAAATCTTTCTATTTTTAAAATCTTTTTTTTTTTTAAGTGGCAACAGTTTACCTTTTTGACATTTTTATACAAAATGAAAATGACTGAACTATAACGGTTAATACACGATACTAGTAGTGAAATTAATATCAACGTCGCTTATTTTAAGATACTCACTCCTGTTTCGGCAGCATCTTCCCAAGAATCAAGAACTTCGTCGTCTTCTTCGTCTGCCATTTTCTTCAGATTGCGCGAGTTGAAATATGCTGAGGTAGCAAATCGAATTTTCCGATATGGTCAATTTTTCCAAATAATTGACAGATAAAATTCTTATCAAAATTACTGGTAAGTGTATCAATAAAATGGTAGCATTGTTTCCAACTGCGAAAAGAGGGTAGATAGGGATCAGATAGCTAGCTAGGACCAGTAGCTAGATTATTATATATTTATTTATTCCCTTTGTTTTATACTAGTTATGCCCAAGAGATTAGTATATAAGTTAGTAATATAATATAGCGTGCATGTCCTGGGCATGACGTTAAACTGCATCCGGGTAGGTCGAGCACCCAACACCCCTCTGGTACTGGCAGCAGGGTACCAGCAGTTCCAGTTGGCGGAGGAGTCTCCAGGGACCAACGGCTTCTGGAGCACGTGGTCGAGCAAAGGATCCTTCGGGACATTGGCTGAGCACACCCGGCACGTGGTGTCACTGCGAACTCGGAGAGGAGATAGGCACCACCGAGTACTTCTTGCCTATTGAAACACCCATGGAATGACAATTAACTTCAACCTATGGCGGAAGATCGGGAAGGTTGGAGAAGGGCTGTCATGAACTGGGTGCACCCACGGCCGCCTCGGCTACGGAGATGATGATGATGATGCATGTGTACATGAGTCACCACCCCCCGTTAGTTACATTATTTCAAGGAGTCTAGTCCCACACATAATTTTCCTTACACAGAAACCACTGAGCTGAGATATAGAGTGCCTGCTCCCCTTACCGCTAACTTTAATTTTAATGCTGCAAAATTCTTCGTTGCAAACGAGAAAAAAATCAACAGGAATAAACAAACAGAATAAGATTGGTAATAAATACTGCTATCGCAAACATCATCGGGGTGATGTTCCTTATTCCGCTAACTTGTTCCTCTTTCTGCAAACTAATTTTGCGTTCATCAAAGGTGATGTTAATAACGAAATTTTATGGAATATCATGTTTATACAAAAAGTTTAATCCCTTTTTCTCTCGATGTAACTGCTCCCCCGCCCCCCCCCCCCCCCCCTTTGATTCTGTAGATAAACGACAACCACAAGCTTATAAAAATACATCATGCCTTTATTGTTTACAAATCGAAGGTAGCCATATTTTTATCAGCATAGTTTTTTTATAAAACAATAGTGCAGTCTCGACAAGTCCACTTTTAATCGAAAAAAAAAACAGACACGTGATGGGAATAGCCCTAATTATGAGCATGCACAGGGGACTAATTTTATGAACCTAATTTCATGTTTTCTTGAATGACGAGCTTTTACGAGTGATTATCACCTCAGGATTTGACGCTAATTGAACCTCTGTGAGAAAGATTTAACTGTATGAATAATCAAGCTGAAATCAATGCTAACAAGAACAATTTTTGTTGCTATAGCGGAGAAAGGCACGTGGTTAGGGAATTACCTTATTGTATACTTTTGGTGATTTACTCGCGTACACAATAAATACAGGAAAACTGTTTGTGTGGATAAAGTCTCATATGTTGGTAGTATTCAAAACAGCAGATAAACATCTATGAATCTATTTGTTCCGTTATTTATGACACCGTATTTTCAAGCATTTATTTTTCGGAGTCGCCATTTTTATTTATTTTTTCACGATGATCGCGACCCAATGTTAAAGTTTTTGCTAGAAATCAGTAAGTATTTGTTGATTCACTCTCAAACTTTCTATAATGATAGCTGAATGTCTATACTTTCAGATAACATTAAGTTTTAATTGATTTGTTATCTTTAAATGAACGAAAGGAACGATCAAAGTTGCAGTTAGCGGCAAGTTGCACATAACGGTAAGGGGAGCAGGCACTCTACTTCAATAAGCCACTTATCTACATATTGTTTTTTGTTTAATTTATTTCAGTAGGTCCACATTAGTGTTTCACACTGCCTTCTTCACCAAATGAATTAATAATAATAATAAGCTTGTTAGTTTCTTTTTGCTGTATTTAAAATAAAAGGTTCAACATGTTTTACTCTTCTTGGCCTTTTACCACCCCTGCTAACGATTTCTTTGTGTTTTGGGGTTAGGAATATTGTTGAATCTCTCTCCTCTTGTCACATGGGTAAAGAAGAAATTATATATAAGCCATTATATATATAATTGAAATCATTGGTGTTGAAATCCGAACCTTATGATTTATAGCTAGATAGGCTAGTTAGAGATGAGATGACAACATTTTATTTTATTTTAAATTAAGGGGCCACCGTGAGGGACTTTTTGGTTGCAACATAAAATCGGCGACTTATAAACAAGTTTGTTCCCAATCTCTCCTCTCTTCTTGAGGATCTAATGAACTGCCATTTTTCACCGTTGTACGTGTCTGTGATAAAGCAGACAGAGCTTCATTTGCTGATGTGTTTTCCCGAACTTGAATTATTTCCTTCCACAGGGGTGGGGTTTTTTTGCTTGTCGGGGGAAAGCAGGAGGTTAAGCTAAATTGTGGGAATCTCCCGCTCATAGTTGGAGGGTTGGAACAATTCAATTCAATTCATCTATTTTGCCATAATTTCTTTTAACAGGTAGTTACTACTTTTTGAAAGTTTACAAAATTAGTACAATTAGGCCAGGAGACCAAAACTATTGTCAAAACTATTCTACTAGGGAGGTGGGGACCTGTGGTATACATACATTAGATTCGTGACTACTATAAAAGAGTAATAGTAAAAAAAATAAAAAGAATAACAATAAAAATAACAATCAAACTAATAAAGAAATAATGGTATAGTATCATTAAAGGAAAAAAACTGCTAAGACTATGATGGTTGCCTTTAGACTTGCACAAAATGTACAGAAAAACAAGAAAACGCTGTATTAGCCCCTGGTGATATTGTGATTATCAAACTGTTTGAAGAGTCTTTGGAAATTTTTTTGGGAAATAATGAAATTTTCCACAATATTATAAATGAGTTTTTTTGTAAGGTAGGAAAGCTGCATGCAGGCGGGTGATGCATACTGTCCAACCCTAGACTTGGGAGACACTCTCATATAAAGTGGCTAGCGAACACTCCACCATGGTTGGTCAGAAAAATGCATTCCCTGGCTACCTGTTGTGAGAGAAACTTCATAATTGTATGTTTCTTTTGACATCTTGTTGTTTCATAAAGGGATTAACTTAAGAGCCAGTTTAAACTATAAGATTAATGGTAACAAAAAGTTTTATTTTTAAGAAAATGGAATGGTCAATGAATTTACACTTAGTTGATTTTACTATAGTTACTAATGGTTATACAAGGTATCTATTATTTCCAATGTTAATGTCTATTCCTGAGAGAAAGGTCTCTAAGAGGTTTTCAAAGGAAATCCTTCTACATGATGGGTATTCCATTATTTTTTCTGATATCTTGCTTCAAAATTTTAATGATCACATGATATTTTTTGCTTATATTTAATTTTCAGCAGACGTTATCTGTCCACACTTTAAAGCTTGAAATGTCCAGCTGGTTCTTCCAAACTGTTTCTTTCATGCATCTAATTCTTTAATTTCAGTTTGGGTAGTTCCTTAATAATTTCTTTTTTTTTCAAAAATTACTAACCTCTAGTTCCTTGTAAAAATGTTCCTTTTTATTATTCTCAACTGTTTCACAGGAATAAAGGATATATGACAGCACCAATAATACCAATTGCAGAAAACCAAACAGGACGCAACAGTGTATTTGAAAATAAAGATGCACTATTCACTAATGTAGAAGCCATTTGAATTTAAGATTTCAGAAATCAATGTTAGAGGATATTTTGATAAGATGGTGGCTAAATATTTTTAGACTTTAAAACGGTTGCGATGAATAACATTGAGGTTTCTCGTATAACACTTCCAGATGATTCAAATTTGGCAGGTAATGTCCATGGAGGTACAATTCTTAAACTTATTGAAGAAGCTGGTGTGATAATAGCAACAAGACATTGTAACAAAACCAAGAAAAAAGGTAAATATATTTTTTCTCTCAAATCTACAGTGTTGTATCTTAACGTTTGCCCGACTGTCTGAGAAGGGAGAAACATTCCTCGGGCAACGAAAAATTTAGAAAACCTTTGTTTTGGTTGCCTGACTCAGATAGGTGAGGGAAAAAAATGTATCAAAGAATCAAATTCGTTCACAAAAGAAACAGTCGAAAATAAACTATTCATAACAATGTTAACTAAAAGTACAGATGTCTATAGGTTCCCAAAAGATGTATGCTGTCAAATTAATCATTCTGAATTCATTCATTTGCATGTGTCTACACACATTTTAAAAATAAACAACTGTGTGTGTGGGTGATGTATTTATATTATTTCATTCAAAATCTGAGGGTTTAGCCTCTCTTGAGAATTTAGAATTTAGCTTTCAGGAAAAGTCTCTATCTTTAGAAATAATAGTCTTTTGTTATCTAATTTGAGATTTAATAAAAATTGTGATGAACTCATAATGACTACAGGTGACCAACCAAAACTTTGGATGAAATTCTTTTGTCTTTTCACATATGCATAAAGTTTCTTTTGGGCTGTACTGAAAACTTGTAACTGAAAAATTAAAAAGAAACAAGAACAGCATTTCAATGTTGATATGTTATATCCTGTATAAATATTAGTCAAATACAAATGCTCTAATCTCTTACATGTCCTGCCTGTTAAAGCTTGTGTGAGTGCACACTCTTTAATGTTGTTGATGGACATTAGGCTAGTCCCTTAAGGCATGATGGTACTGTATGGTTGGACGACTGTCTGTTTGAGTCTCATTGTTACACAACAGTCAAGCGTTAGAGTGTTAGCATGAAGTGCCGGAGCAGAAATTTTCCTTGCACAACATTTCCGAAAACCTTTACTGCATTGCAAAATCTCTACATTAACCTTTTACTTTTGATTTGTGTAACATTTGGTGGAAAAAATGCATGGCATTACTTATGTCCACAACTTTAGGATGATGAAAAACATGTACTTACAGTGTACCTTGACAATTTTTTTTTTCTTCAAATTGTTTTGATTGAATTGAAATTACTTTTAAAAAGACTGAATGGTATTTCAAGTTTTTTTATATTAAATATTATAAGCTGTCCTTTCACTTGAACAGGTTGTCTTTTGATAAATCACGAAATGCCAGGCCTGTTTGTTCTCATCTTTTTATCTTTAGATTCTGAATGTTATGCAGCACTTGCTCGTGTAGAGAGAACAGATTTTCTGGAACCAATGTTTGTTGGTGAAATTGCACAAATTCATGCAGAACTAAGCTATGCATCTGCACACTCAATAGAAATATGTTGTACAGTCTATGCAGAAAATATTGTTGAAGGCAAACGTAGGTTAACAAACAAGTATGTCCTTACTTTCTGACAGCTCTTCTTGGTCATAATAATGTTACTTTTGTTTGAAAAAGCTATTTTTGGATCTGACCAAACAGCTTCAAATAATCTGCATTTGAACCTTTTGAATATTATCCTTTCCATAGAACTTTTTCTTTTTTTTTTTTACTATTCAAGTTTTTGAATTTGATGTATACTTTTACTCCTTATACTCTGTAAATTGTTTTGATCGTTTTTTTATCATGTCTTTCAGAGCCACCCTTTGGTATGTTCCACTGACAATCGCCGCCCCACATAAAGTTGTAGATGTTCCGCCATTAACATATAGCGATGTCAAAAAAGAACAAGAGGGGCGTTTAAGTTATGAAAAACAAAAAAAAGCTAGGGCGGAAAAAAAAAATATAGTGAGTAGTATCTGGTTAGTTCACTACTTATTTCCAGTGGTTCTTATTCTGAAATTCCGAATGTTTTCCGAATTTCACCCTCCTCTTGAAATCCCTCCTCGTCCTTGAGAAAATAAATTAATTCCTTTATCTATTCCTTTAAATAACTTCATCAAACTTTATTTTTTTCAGAATGACGATGAGTATTCCGCTCCAGGTCAAGTAAATATTCTATCGCCTGCTGGTCGAAGTTTATCTATTAAGCACAGTATCAGTTACTCCCAATCATCATTGATCGTTATGCTACACCCGTCTGACTGTAATACGTCAGGTTTTGCTTCTGGTGGTAGTGTCATGAAAATGATGGATAGTGTTGCTGGTATTGTTGCATTCCGACACTGTCGATCAAATGTGGTTACTGCCTCAATAGGTAAAACATGTTATGTTCTTCAAAATTATTTGCTAATAGACCTTTTCATAAATAAATTGTGAAATAATAAAATTTGTCTTTCAATGTAAATTTTTAATGCCATAAGATTTATAACATAAACCGATATGTCCTTATATGCATTATTCACAAAGTTATAACAAAGCTATAGTTTTCTGTTTTACGAGAAAACAAGACATATGTTCCTACTTTCTTCATGATAAAGCGGGATTTCCACTTCACTTTTTGATACGCGTATCTGCACAAAACATGGTATGGTATGTGTGATGCAATACGTGTATTAATATCCATTCAATTTTACAGAATATTCATGCAAAACTGCAGACTTTACAAAATTTTAATTGTTTGGTTGCTTATATTTTTCAATTATATGCGTATTGCAAAAAAAATTCAACTTTATTTTTTGGTACGCAAAGAGAATTAATGATACGCATATTTCCAAATTACAATCAATGTGCATGCTCAATGATATGGTACGTGCTGATACGCTTATTATTTTTTGAAGTGGAAATCCCCCTTAACATTTTTAAAAAGGAACAGAAATTTTGTGAAAATATGCGTTGTTTGTCTAAAAATACTAGAGCGTTGTGACTTTATAATCAGCAATTCATTGATTGTTTTTAATTTCAAAAACTATTAATTTTTGGAAAATATAGGGGTGACTTCTTCTATCCTCATATATAGTGGTGACTTCTATCCTAATATATGGTGGTGACTTCTATCCTAATATATAGGGGTGACTTTATTCTATCCTCATATATAGGGGTGACTTCTTCTATCCTAATATATGGTGGTGACTTCTTCTATCCTAATATATAGGGGTGATTTCTTCTATCCTAATATATTGGGGTGACTTCTTCTAACCTAATATATAGGGGTGACTTATTTTAACCTAATATATAGGGGTGACTTCTATCCTAATATAAAGGGGTGATTTCTATCCTAATATATAGGGGTGACTTCTTCTATCCTAATATATAGGAGTGATTTCTTCTAATCTAATAAGAGCCTTTCATAGATATTGTTGATATTTTTTATTTTTTATTTCAGAGGCTGTTGATTTCCACCATCCTGTTCGGTTAGGTCTTGTTATGACAATAACTGGTCGACTTGTTTTCAGTAGCCCACGTTCGTTGGATATTGAAGTTTTTGTTGATTGCGAAGACATTGTGAAAGGTATATTAAATTCTTATTGTCTAAAATATTTTTATTTTCGTACCTGTGCAGAAAGGTTTAACACCAATTGCGTTTGCCATTATTTGACTGTATTTCTTAGGTGTTTCCTTTCGGGCTTGTTCCGCCATCTTTACATTCGTGTCGCTCAATAAAGAAGGTCGTCCACAGCCCGTTCCCGAGCTGAACGTTCTAACTGATGCTGAAAAGGTTCGTTTCGAGTCGAGCAGGCAGCGTTATTTGCTGAAGAAAGAACAGCGAAAACGAAAATCCGACGTGAGTATAGAAGAAACTATGGATTCGTGAGTATAGAAGAAACTATGGATTCGTGATAACTTCACCATTCACTCGTTTCTTTTGTTATTTCATTTTATGTTATTTAAAAGGAAAGAAAAAAAGTCAGTTTAACTTTCACGTTTACGAGAGAGGAAGTGTAAATTTTAACAATATGAAAACTATGCTCTTTAGGAGAATTCCATTTGAAAGATGATATTATTTGTATGAATGTTCTCCTTGTAACTGATTGGTAATGCCAACAGTCGCAATTTTACTGGCCCGACCCCTTCTTCCATTCATTAGTTATGAAAAATTGTCATAAGGACAGTATCTCTAACAGATCGGTATCTTAAAACTTTTCAGCTGAAAGTCTCTCGAGTTTGTTTGAAAGAACGAGGCATGACTTAATCGTGACCTCGCTCTCCCAGGTTCAAATAACAAAGTTTTCACCACGGAATTTTGAGATTAGTTGAACTATATGGTAGGGTTTTGTTACATACGGCGCGTTAAAGAGTAAGTCATTTTTCGTATTTTTTTTACTTAAATTACACCAATTGAGCTTTAGCATCCTTGTAATTCGAACCCAGTTTTCATATACGTCACAATTGGTCCACTTTTTACTTATTTCAAGTTTTGGCGCGAACTTTTAATTCTATGAATGAAAAACGTATTAAACCGGTGGAACATACGTACGGCTCAACAACAAAAAAAGGTGTATGAATTTTAATTTAGTAGTAGATTATATATTTATTTTGAGAATTTTATTTGTTTAAGCACTAATCTAATTTTAGTTTTTCGAGTTTAAAGTTATTTTCTTCATACTTTTTATCTACCATTTACTCTTTAGACGAAAAGTGTTACAAGCAATCGGTTTCATATATATATATATATATATATATATATATACATTTACATCCTCTTACGAGACTTCATCAGGTAAAACATCTTATAATATATATATATATATATATATTTCGGATGCATAGCAAGGAATATTTCCTGTCTTAGCGTCAATGTTGTACAATAGTCTGTCCCATTGGACAATATGTAGTGACTAAAATGTTAAGAATGCCAACAAACAGTTTCGTGTTTTTGAGATGATTGTGTCTTAACCGGAATGAATTTCAATTTCAAGTTTTATCACGATTATACAGATTAAGCCTGGAAACCATATTCTACCACCTTTGGCTGAAATGAGAAAGGAAAAATTTGGCTGTTGTCCAAGCCTCAGAAAAGTGATGGTTTCGTGGTGCAAAATGACCAGTTTAAGGGCTTTTGTATAGCTAGGGCAGAGTTACTTAATTTTATTTGCGTAGTATTTCATATAAACATATTTTTTTTCTTGTTTGTTTTTGGCGCGCCAGTAAGGTGGTCTCTCCCCGGAAATAACAAATCCATTATTGTGAGGATGCCAAATTATCCTATCCACAATCATCGACAAGATAATGAAGAGTTTTCCAAGAAGTATCACTATTTAACAGTTTGTGTTGTTATTTTCTGTTTTAATTTCTGATTTTGTAAAATAAAAACCATTACACTAGAATTTTAGAAGTAACTAGTGGAGAGAGTAACCGAATTTTTTTCACTTGAATGAAGTCCTTGTAGGTTTCCACCTGAGTCCCAAAAATTTTGCTCTGGTTATCACAGATTTACGGTCAGCAAAAAATATAATTTTTCAAAATTAGTCCGTCGGCTACGATTCCAGAAGATGTCGAGAAAGTGAATTTCGTGTTACATCTCCGGGAACTAGAAAATATTTTCATAAACTGTCGTTTGAAGGTGCTCTAAATCAACAAACCATTCATACACTCCGAAAGAGCATCAAAAAAGAAAGGAAAGATATTAGAACATCAATATCAGAAAATCAACATTTCAGGAATAATTATCAGGTATTGAATATTTGCGATGACGTCATAATTTTCACAACAAAATATACAAATGCCGTAAATGATCGAATAAGCCCCCGGGGGCTTATTTGTCAAAATGAGTTTTAGGGGAGGGGGCTTATTCGGGACTTATAAAATTATGCAAAAATCTAGTGTGCAAAAAAATAAAAACGACGATTTCAATTATCTTTCTAAAAGTAATAAAAACAAACACTAATCGATCTCAATATCATTATCGCCTTCTTCGTCCTCGTCTACGATCGTCTCTAAGGGAGTCGCATCAATCATTTCCTCGGCATCTGGGATAAATGGGTTGTCTTCCGTCTCGTTTACCAGTTGTATTTGCTCATTGAGCATTGCAAGACCAGCCTGACAGGGCTGATGCTCTTTAAAACAATGGATCTCTTTATCCTCGCTCCCATCAGTAGCCAATGTTAAGGCACACGTTTTGAACGATTTACGTATTAATTCAGCTGGCAGCTCCTTCCAGGAATCAAGAATCCAGTTTACAATTGTGCTGCGAGGCGGAGGTTTCAAATTCCCGGCATCGGTTTCTTGATGAATTCCGACGGTTTCAAGCCATTCATCGTATTTCTCTGTTCCAACTAACATCCGGCGCCTGAATATATTTAGTGCAACCTCCAGGGATCAAAACGGTGTCGATCTTTTTAGCTTTAAGAGATGCTCCGACAACTGGCATTAAATGACACTCATATCTATCCCAAGCTAACAATCTGCGTTTAAAGTTAAACTGTCCGAGAACAGTATTTGTCCAACTAACTGTTAGATCGGTATCCATCCATCCGTTTGTCGAGGAAGCTATTATGCACCTATTTCTATACTCTTTCTTCATTTTTTCAACATCACGCTTTCCTCCCTTGAATACAATGAAGGGCTTCAATTTTGTTCCATCGTCTTTCGCAGCCAGTCCAACGGTTACACGACATTTTTCGTGTCCGATTGTCTTCATACTAACAGTTTTTTTCCAACAACATCTACTGTTGTGTTTGACACCATATCCGCCCAAATACACTCTTTCTTTTATAAGAAACCCGTTTATAAGAAACTAGAACTCAGATGGCCAAAAAATTAAGAAACTCGAGAGCTGGAATCTGGTGACCTAAGAAACTTCCAAATGTAGAAGTAACTGATGTCGTCATATCAGTTTGGTTATCTTGAACTATTTTTCACTTTCGCTTTCAAAACAGATTTTCAAATTATCACTGGAAGGAAAACACACGCCGAAATCGACGTTCATGGGCGCGTGGTCGAGTGGACTAAGTGTTGGCTTTCCGTGTGAAAGGTCCCAGGTTCGAGACCACGTGAAGCACAGTTGAGAATTTCGTTTCTGTTTGTAAACAAACAGGAATGGAATCTCAGTATGAAGTTGTGGTTATTAAAAATTAAGAAACTTTTAAGAAACTTTGAGAACTCGGAAGATCACTTTTTTAAGAAACTTTGAGATCTCGGTAGTTAAACAAGTTTCTTATTAAAAAAAAAAAGAGTGTAGGGGTTTCATCAAATGCTATAATATCGGCTGGTTGGTATGAATATTTCAATCGTAATCTTCTCACACGTAATATGTACGAGACGATTTTAGCTACTAAAAGATCGGGACCTTTCTGTGCTACGGAGGTTTTTCTTCTCAACGATAAGTTATTTCGTTTCATAAATTTAAAAAAACAACCATTCGTTGCTTCAAATTTTTCGTCATAGCGATCTAGATCTGCACGTTTCAAATCTCCATAGACAATAATTGTTTCTTCCTGATAAGTTTCCTTGACACACGAAGCATCTTCGTACGGCGTTCAACAATCCATTCTAGTACTTTTTCCTCCATTTCATCGCTTAACGGTTTTCTGCCAGCCCCTTATAAACGTTTTCTTTTCTTGTTACTAACTGACTTTGAAAGTTCTTGTAAGTCATCCTTTTTTTTTCTTCCAATCACGAATACAATGGCGGTCAACTTTATATTTCACCGCAGCAGCCCCAATTTGATTTGTTTTCCGCAAATTCAACAACTTCAAGTTTAAACTTAATCGTATAAGAACTTATTTTCTCTCCTTTGTGAGAAGTTGTTGCTGGCTCTTCTAGTTCCATTTTCGCAATGAAAATAAAAAAAAAATGAAACAAAATTCTATTCAAAAACAAAACATTCCAATTACCTAAACATTCGAATTCGACTTCTCAGAGCGAGAACGATACGATTATAACGTTGGTTTTATTTGTCACGACGAATAAAACTTTCAAAGATGTCTAGATCATTGTCAGTATCGTATGAAATGAATTTTAAAATTGAGTTACAGACAGCTATTCGTGGACATCATATTTATAAAGACGCTTGGGCACCACATATTGGACAAAAATTAATATGCAAAACAGACACCCGGGAAGAAGCAATCGAATATGATAAAAATGCTATTAATGCGGTTAATTTAATGCTGTTTATTTCATAAAAGTTTTAGTTTACGTTCTCTACAAGATTTTATACAGGGTCTCAAAATATGACTGTCGTTTATTACACCTGAGATTTTAACAGAACTTTGCCTGGTATACCATTTGTGGGTAGTAAAATGCTGCTACCGTTTTGTGCCATATCGACTTCTTATCCTTAATTTTTAGATCGTAATAGAAATGTTATTGTTTCACATCATGTCAAGCTGATTTCTAGATTTGTTTGATATATTTTATGATGTTTTTCAACTCAATTTTAGATATTTTTCTGACACTATTCTATATTTTGCTGACATAACAGTGAAGCTATAAAAATGTTAATTGTGCTCCCAAGGTTACTATGTTTTGAAGGGAAAGTTTTTCGTATGTTACACAATATGAAGAGAGCCATCTGTGAATCGGATTTGGCTGAGAACTGGTTTTTTTTTTATTTCATTATTGGAAGAAATTTTCGTAGTTTTCGCAGGTTTTTCTAAAATTTGAAAAAATTCATTTTTTACCTGTTAAAGCACATAAAAAATCACTACAAAAATTGACTACTGTCAACAAAATCAAATTCTCAAGAAAATAATTGCCAAAAATGACCAATCCACAAAATTTAATCTTCGCTAATAATATCAAAGAGGCTAATCTGAGAAATTAAATCTTTGACAAACCCCCCATCCCCCATCCCCCACCTTCTTACAGACGTATCTTCTTTAATACGTCATTTGAAATGATTCCTACAAAAAATGAAAGAAACAGAAAATATTTGAAGCATAGCAAAGAGGAGTATTTAATTACGCATCGTAACATCCATGGATTGTCCGGGAAAGGATATCAACATTTTCAAACAATACTTGCATGACTTCAAAGATATCTATTAGCTGACACAAGTTTCACAGGTACAATTTATCAATTCAGTCTTATATTTGAACCATGATGTTTTCTAATAGAATCTTCTATAGAAGCTCACTTAAAATCAACTTTTTGACACGTACCTACAATGCGCGTATTTGATGAAAGACACTCTATATTCTGACAGCTCCATTTGTGTATAACATAAAGTCGCATTAATCACAACAAATCATTACATCATAATAACAGAGTGGTTTGCTGATAACTCTTAGTGTTACGGTTGGATTTACGATAACGGTCACAGTTACGACATTGCCATCCCAGCTGAAATAATAATGTTGGGCATAACGTTGTAGTAACATTAGCGTTACGGTGTGAGAACATTGTCGTTATGTTAGAAATGAAAGTTTTTGTAAAGTTAAATTATAACATCACGTTTTAACGTTAGAAAAATTCTTTAGCCTAACGTTAGTTGAACGTAGTTATAACGTTATGACAATCATCCTAAAACCTAAATCAAAAATATACAATAATGTCAATGTTCTACAAATGTTACAATAACGTTAATATATAACATTATGTTAACGTTTTATGTAACATTGACTTACTGGTATGGAAATTGTACACTTGTATTGGCAGTCAAAAGTAGGTAATGGTGACGCTCTTATAGCAGAAAACATGAAGTACAATCTGATTTAAATGACTTAATACGATTTTCTATAATGAATAACACAACAACAATGTATATGGAAAGAATGCAAAACGTTGATTATTTCTCTACAATCTTCTAGAAAATTCTTCAAACTTGAGGACACCATGCATGTAATAATTCAATAATCTCACTTTTCAGAAGCAGAGCTTAACTGAAGAATATTGACACGTAGAGTTGAACCCGTTCACTTTTAGAACTTGTCCATTAAAGCGTAGAAGTTGGAACAGGGGCTAGTGTTCAGTGAAGTAGCGTGTGTGGTATACACCATTTTGTAAACCTTTCTATTCTGTTCCTACTGTAATTTAATATTGATTTATCATCTGTTAGTTTACTGGTTTTGCATAAGGTACTGGCAACAGATATTATTATTATTATTATTATTATTATTATTATTATTATTATTATTATTATTATTATTATTATTATTATTATTATTATTATTATTATTATTATTATTATTATTATTATTATTATTATTATTATTATTATTATTATTATTATTATTATTATTATTATTATTATTATTATTATTATTAGCAGAATATTTATACAAGTGCAAAATACTTCAGCGTCTAAAATATATACAATATATACATATCGGCTGTTATTAATGTTAGACCTGTTAAACAAAAGTGAAAAATAAAGTGGTAAATATAAAATTGATCAGATTGATCAAATAGAGCTTTAAAAGAACCTAAATAGGGTTTTTATTCACATATAATACAGAAATCTAATTAAAATATTCATTGATCTTGTTTCTAAAAACAGCCCTCGTTTGGCTTTTTCTTATAGCTAAAGGTAGGTCATTGTAGAGTTTCGCCCCTGCATAACAAAAAGAAGTTTTCCCAAGTTCTAGTCTCATTTTAGGCACTTTCAAGAGATAATCAGAGTTCCTCGAATTCTGGCTGTGATCATTTATTGTAAAGTATCTGTCAAAGTTTAAGCAGCAATCATGTTCCAGGCATTTTCGTACCAGGCAGCATGCTTCTTTGTTAATAACATTGGTCACAGATGGTACTTTACAACCAACTATCTGAGATGCCCTTCCCTCAACAGACTTCAGCCTTTTCTTCTGTCGATCCGTAAACGTTAATTTAACAGTACTTTGATGTGTAAGCAGCTGTAAGATCATCATTGTGAAAACACAATATGCGGAGCGAGTGTTAGTTAGCTTGTATTAAACCCAAACAAAGCAGTGCAAAATTTTGAAAGTGTTGTTTTTTTATCTTGTGGAACTGTTTATCATAGCAAGCTTATTAATAAACACACTGTGGATGGATTGAGCGTTAAAATGTTTTTTCATCAATAAAACATGTATTTTAAGACCAAAATGTTGAGGCTGCAGAGTTTACTTTAATAATGATTTATTTTGGTTTATTTTTGTTGTCATTAAAAGAAGAAAAGATAGAAGCAATGTGGGGACATGTGAATGAGGTTTCCAACACGACGATAACAAGTAATGCCTTAGGGTAAATAACTGAAGTGACGACTCATAACATTAAAGTTTCACTTATACTTTTGCAAAAAGTGTAAATAAATATACGAGAGTATAGGCAAACTGTAAAACAGATTATTCTGAAATAAAAAAAGATGTCCATGCTGAATGAAGAATGAACTTATAACGGTTTTTGGTCAATCACTGCAGCTTGAAGACTACCTTATTTCCTGGAATAGACACCCCTGCGTTTAAGTCATAATTTGGAAATTTTGCCCTGCGTTTATTCGAGACCATCGTTTATTGGAGGTTCGTGTTTATTGGAGGAGATGGGTATATACTTGATGACAAGAAGCGACTGTCTCTTTTAGGATTGCAACACAAAAGTGATTATTGATTTGAGTTATATAATAGTGCAACTGATTGGTCCATGCTGATAGTGTATATAGGTTATTATTAGTTCACGAGATCAAATCCATGCTAAAATTGAACCACTAGCTTTGATGTTATGTGCTGGTAACATTATTTCAGCAATTGCGGCATTTTTGGGCAAATAATTTTCCAATTCAGAGTATTTTGCAGGGATTTATTTTTGTGGAATACCTAATTGGACAAAACGGTGTGAGACAAATTGCGGGGACACTTGCCGGGATGGGACAAAATATGAGATCCGGCTTCACTAAACATTTCTACTAAAAATTATTACCGTGCTTTTATAAAGAATTTCTGTCCCGAGACGATTTCCTCCCGTCCCTTCAGCCGTTGAATGGTCATAATATATTAACGTTTTTCCCCCATATAAACACTCTGTCCCGGGACGATTTCTAAAAAAATAATAAAATTGAAACAGCTACAAACCATTGAATTTAAAACAATGAGTTTTTTTTAAACAATTGGAGGTTTAAAAATTGTTGTCCCGTCCTGGCTGTATTTTTGTAAAGGAGAGATATAATCATCTCGTTTTTCATCCAGTTCCGGCAAACGTCCCGTCCCATCTTTCATATAAACAGCCTCTAATTTGGTGTTGATCTAACTACATGTGAATGTAAAAACTACTGATCGAATCAAACAAACACCTTATTTTTCCATCTTTCAGTTTATTCTGTGGACATTATTAGGTTTTGTAAAAAGTGCTAGAAGAACTGCCCTAAGCCATTGCTTTTTAATTGTGTAGAATTTAGAATCACTGCCATATTGAAAATATAGTTTTTATCGAAATTAAATTGTATTTTTATCTCTTTATTGTCTTTGCTGTCTCAGATTCCCTGTACTTCCATGGAATTAGTTTGGAATTCACTGTATTCTAGATTCAAATGATGTGGAAGATGCTCATCAGAGTAAGGAAAAATTATCCTTAAATTTTATTTGAAACAATATATTTTTAACCTCCAGTAAATAATTAACCGTTCAATGTTCTGCCCAGTCAGAGTAGCTGATGTAAATTTACCCTCGTTCCAAAAACATTGTAACCAGCGATTCTTTGCTTATAATGACATACAAATGATGTGTTGAATTTAATTTGTTTGGGAATGATTTTGACGGATTCAAGAGGAAATATCCATTCGCCCACCAACTCCGAGTAACCTGTTGAAAAATAAATTAGGCTAATAGAACGAAAACAAACAAACATTTAATGTGTCAACTTCGTTGCCCTCTGATGATCATTGGGTAAACATCTTACATTAATTACATATTCGAATAAAATTTTGGCTTGCTTCGCCTAATTGTTTTAGTTATGGTATTCTTTGTGTTTTATGTTTTTCGGAGGGAAGAACTTCCATACTTCATACATGTTATTTCTTGTTTACCCCTATTAAACCTAGGAGTTGGGGGTCACAATGTAACAGCCCAGGCTCAACTGGATTTCGCCAACCACGAAAATAACCGAAAACAAAAATATAAATTGACATATATTTGTTGCTTGCTGATGTCCAACGTGTAATCAATGTTCCACTGGTTTTATAAAAACTCATTCTGGTCTACGTGAATAGACAAAAACGGAAATTGTATCTCCTCGCGTAGCCAACAAACACCATGTAAGCCACAAGCGATCCTATAAAAGGAAACAGCGTAAACAACATTGAGCCTCGCGTTGATTTTAACCACTATTGCATTATGGTAACAATTTAAATGTTTGTAAACAAGATTTCACAACTATGGGGCAACTTTTCAACTTTTCAAATATCGTATGGAAATGGAATTTTTTTTAATACGCAGGAAGGATTTGTCCATCCTTTCAAACCAGTTTTAGATATCAAAATTGCCTCCAGTCATTCTACTGGAAGTCTAAGTTAAAAGTTAAAAAGTTAAAGTTAAAAAACAATAAATTTTATCAAAAGGCGGTTGGATATGCTGATTAGATCAAAGAATTTTAAACAGAAATTCGGGAAACATGTATAATAAGGAAAGTAAGTAAGTAATCATTTATTTAGTTTCTAACTCTCATACTTACAATTACAATGAAAGAAAGAATAACTAGGAGACCACTCCATATAGAAAATTCTAGTCAAAGGGAGTGGCTACCTAAAAAAAACAAAAGTGATAAAAATGATAATAATATTACATATTACATATTACATATGTAATAAGTTTTTGTCAATTAGTCAATATATTGAGAAATAAGATACGATTTAGTTAAGACTTTTAATTTTGGAAATGTAAGCACAGATAAGTCGTCAAGTTGAAGATGGTTTTGAATGAGATTCCATTGGCAGATAGACTGATATTGGATGGAGAATTTACCAAATGAGAAAGTCTTGAACGGGTGTTGAACTAAAGAACCTACGTTCCTTCCGCGAGTATTATAATTCAAATCAAAGCGTTTAAAAATCAAATTGTTGCGAATGACTTGGGGGAGTTTATCATTAAGAACCTTGTGTATAAAAGATATATTTAAAAATTTTACAATGTCAAAAAGCTTAAGGAGACCTAATTTCCGAAACAGAGGGGATGTATGAGCTAGCCAGTAAGCATTACAAATAGTACGTATTGCACGTTTTTGTAGCAGAAACATACGCTTTGTGACTATGTTTTCCCTTTGACCCCAAACCTGACAGGCATAAACCATATGTGAATGAAAGATAGCATAATAGACAGAAATTAAAAGAGGTTGTGGCATAAAGTGACGAAGTAAGTAAGTAAGTAAGTAAGTAAAGTATTTATTTGTCTATAACTCGACGGGAGGCCACACTCATAGAGTTAATCTAAACAAAGGAGGTGGTCCCCTATAAATTGTTACAAAGATAGAAAAAATTTATCTTAATTGACAAAAAAAAAAAAAAAAAAAAAAAAAAAAAAACAAATATAAATATAAAAACATCAAATAAAAATAAAAATATAAATAAAAAGAAAGAAAAGAAAAAGAAAAGAAAAATGTAAGAAAAAGGTTAATTTAATCAACATAGGATGAGAAAAAGAATAAATTTGCGAGATACTTTAAGCGACTTAATGCTAAAGTTGAGATGTCATCAACAGCAAGGTAATTTTGTAATAAGTTCCAAGATAATACAGCTTGGTAACAAAGTGAGTTGTTGCCAAAGGAGACAGTTGTCACCTTTGGTAGTTTAAGTAATCCAGGTTTAGCGCGACTTAGATGACCACGATTATGCTGATTTAATCGCTGCAAATTAAATGTAGTGGAGAGAGCAGAGGGTAATTGGTTGTTAAAGAACTTAAATACAAAAAGTATGTTTAAGAATTTAACGAAATCGAAAAATGACAAGATTTTATATCGAAGAAAAAGAGGTGAAGAAGGAGCACGAAAATCAGAAAAAGACATGATTCGCAAAGATTGTTTTTGAAGAGTAAGAATACGATTACTGTGAATATTATTACGTTGACCCCAGATTTGAGCACCATACGAAAGATGAGAATGAAATAAAGAAAAGTAAAGAGATAAGAGGATTTTTTTAGACAGAAAATGACGAAGTTTACTCAGAGCACCGTTAGCGCGGTTGAGTTTACTACAAACAAAGTTTATATGATATTTCCAACTGAGCTCATCGTCGATATAAACACCAAGGTATTTTACAAATTTACTTGGAATCAACCTGTGACCATTAATTTTAATTTTAATTTCATAGTCACTAACCTTTCGTTTAGGCTTGAAAATTAAAAGTTCTGTTTTGCTGCGGTTTAAAGCAATCTTGTTGGCATTCAGCCAGTTTGTGAGTAATTTCAAATCAATGTTGATTTTTTTGGTCATTGACTTCAAAGAATGGTCACTTTGAAATAACATGGTGTCATCAGCGAAAAGATTAACATCAGAATAAGAAATAGCAGATGCAAGGTCATTAACATAAAGGAGGAAAAGAAGAGGTCCAAGTACAGATCCTTGTGGAACACCGTGAAGAATACGTCTGAGTTTAGATTTAAAGCCGGATACTGAGACAGATTGTGAGCGATTGGACAGAAATGAGCGAAACCAATCAAGAGGAATTCCTCGAATACCATAAAAATCAAGTTTAGAAAGCAAAATATCATGATCAACGGTATCAAAGGCTTTTTGGAGATCTATAAAAACAGCACAGCTAAACTTACCACTATCGACCGCCATGTAAATTTTTTCCACACAATGACAAAGGGCAGATACAGTCGAATGTTTCGAGCGGAAACCGAACTGAGAAGGATAGATAATCTTTGAGTTCTCAAGAAATTTGATAAGACGTTTATGCATTAGTTTTTGAAAAATCTTATCGATATTAGACAAAAGAGATATTGGTCTAAAATTTCCAACCTCTAATGGCGAGCCTTTGTTTTTATAGACAGGAATAACAAGAGCCTCCTTGAGCTTAGTAGGAAAGACCCCAGTAAAAAAAGAAAGGTTTATGATATCAGAAAGAATAACAGAGAGATGGTCTTTCACTGCTGAAATGACAGGAAGAGGTAAACTATGAGGACCAGAAGCTTTGTGTTTGTCCAGGGAAAGAAGAATTTCAGAAACCTCAAGTGGAGAAGTAGGGGAAGTAAAGAAAGAGTTAGCGTTTCGGTTTTTGAGCCAATTGGAGAAATGGTGTCGGGTGAAAGGAGTTTTCGAGCGAATATTGTCAGCAATGGAGGAGAAGAAATCATTAAAAGCTTCAGAGATCTTTGCAGGATCCGAAGTAATCGAATTATTGAGTATTAGAGAGATAGAAGAATCTGACTTAATAGATTTAGACGAGATTATTTCACGAACGCCTTTCCAAATTTTCCGGAGATTAGTAGAGTTGGATAGAAAATAGCGAGAATAGTGAAGTTTTTTACTGAGACGAAGCAAAGAAACAATGCGATTACGATAAAACTTATACCTAGAACGTAGAAAAGATTTGATATCAGGAGAAGAAGCAGTAAGGTAGTCACGAAAAAGATTGTCCCTAACTTTCATCGATACAAGAAGACTTTTGGTTATCCAAGGTTTTTTAAAAAGATTCGATTCACGACGAGTGATTTTTACCAAAGGAACATGGTCGTTGAATAAAGATGTAGTATTGTTTAAAAAAGAATCGAAAGAAGAATTTACATCACCTTCCTCGATTTTTAAAATTTCGTTCCAATTTAAACGTTCAAATTGGGTTTTAAATTGTTCGTGATTGATCGAAGTTTTGCTAAAGCTCCATTTGCTCTTCTTAGTTTGTAAGATAGCTTGTTGACATGCACAGACCAGTTCAAATTTTCATCTATATGGATTCCAAGATATTTAATGGAAGAACTCTTAGACATTTTTTTACCGTCAATCTTAATACACAAATTAAAATCAATATTACGACGCTTGTGTTTAAACAAAACATGTTCTGTCTTAGTTGCATTAAGAGAGATTTTGTTTGCATTTAACCAGTGCATCAAGAGTTTCAAATCAATGTTGACCCTCTTAGCGAGTTGTTTTATATTTTTACTACAATTTAACATATTTGTATCATCGGCAAAATGGAATACAGAAGAAAATTTAACTGCCGTATGCATGTCGTTGATATAAATTAAAAACAATAAGGGTCCCAATAAAATTCCTCATAAAATTCCACTGTTAGTTCCAGGTTCCTAGGTTCCTAGGGCACTAACCGTTTTCGCCCAAAATATGAAAAGATCATTCACAAATTTAAAACCAGCATTAATGAATTGTTCTGTATGCAAATTTTCATGAAAATTGAAACACTTTTGAAATTAAGACCCAGTTCTGCCTAACCTTCCACTTACATGTCCGCCATTTTTTTCTAATAATCAAGCAAGGTTTAGACACAATGAAAACGAAGAAGCCAAGAACACGCTTGTTTTTAATGTCTTTATTACTTACAAAGAAACCCAAAAATGTCATTTGTTTACATGTGTTAAAAATAGGATACAGTCATCTATGTAATTTCTTATTATATTGTATGTTACGAGACAAAGATCATAATAATTAGACATTATAAATATTCGTTATTTCTGCTCAAAGAAATGTTGATGAAGATAGAAAAGTTATGATCATATTTATCTGTTTAGAATTCCTCAAATTAGTCCAATGTGTTTTCTCTGTCTAGACTGTTTTCATGATCAATATTGGCATGAGGTTAAGGTGGCAGCAGGCGATGTAGGAATGAGTTTGAAATAGCAAATAGTTTTGTTATAGTGAAATTTGTTATAACCAGCATGAATTATAAGGATTTTATATGTCAAACTGAGTAGACCGAAAATTTGCCTTGCATCTAACAAAACGAGGGTCTCAGCAATAACGAATAAATATCTGGCTCCCATTCTATTTCAGAATGCTTTGTATTCCGGATCGATATTTATATTTTCAGATATAACGTCGGGCAAAAATTCGTCGTGTTTGAAACTAGTAAAGCATTATGGTATTAGCGATGGTTTATATGATATACATCCATGGAGAGATTGGAGAAAACTTGAAGTTTTTTGTTACGCAGGTACGTTAATACGCCATAGAATACTTAGTTCCCTCTTTTATGCATTTCCCAATATTTTCTCTATAAAAGCTTGTACTTTTTCGAATATATCACGTGTAGGTTTCAGGATTTTATTTTTTTAACTTCATCGTTGACATTTTTCACTACATTTCACTATACCATAGCATATCAGTGTGTTCTGAAAAATGTATTGTGACGTCCCTTTCTAATATTTCTTATCTCTGCGAATGCTGAAATTATATCTCCTTAAATCTCAATAATTTAATTTCAGTTTATATTCCCTAAAATTTCCCTATGTTGCCGATTTTGGTGCAAGGGAATTTATAAGTTCGTCTTGTGGAAAAGCAGAAATCCACACAAGAAGTAATTTTGCCAATTTGTGTGAATGTTTCAGGTAAAATGAATTCTTACAACTGTTTACAGTTTCCTCTGCTTATACACTCCAAAAAAATAAAATAAAAAAACAGTTTAAAAAACAAGAAAAACAAGAAAAATTAGTGAATACATATGATGTGCATCGTGGTACCTGTGGGTCATACGTACGAAAGCAAAAATAAACATTGGAGTGCCTGATCCAAAGGTTAAGAGGTTATGTACACCGAAACAAAAATTAAATAAAAATTAAAGTTCTCAAACACTCTCCCTTCTTTAGGGCAGAGTCAAAAAATATATTCATCTATTAACAAGTCCTTTGTAATATTTTTCTTAATTTCTAAGTTCGCTCTCGATTTTGCAGGACGTTCATTCAATTTCTTTGTTTCCACTTATAAATCACATTTTCACGTTCGTGTGTGATTCGCTTGCATTAATCATTGCTATCGTCTAACCCTTCAGTGAGCAGATTAACATTTTGATTATCATAGTTCTTCTGTTCAACGTTTAGTTCCAACGGGTATAGTAATTTTCTTCCCAATGATTGCTTCATCAGCTATAATTACAGGTGTTACCATTCCAATGTTGGATTCTCCACGATTCCTTCGTTTTCTTTTAATTTGCACAATATCTCTAACAGCCAGTGGTGGTTGCTTTCAATAAAAGATTTATGTTTTTCACGTTGCCCTCGGAGGTATTAAATTTTCCATTTCTTAATTAAAACATCTTTGCACTGTTGTAGATGTCGCGCCATCTTTGGAGCGCTGGATTTTCGTCAACAATGTCTTCAGGTAAAGTGAAATCTGTGGATTAACATATTTGGTGTTAATGTTGGAAGATGAATATCATCTTCAAGATATCCCAATAGGCGATTATTAAGACTAACTTCAGTATCCAAAAGAAATTCATCCAGCTGTTCGAAGGTTAATCAAGATCTGCTAAGTGCTTTGTGCAAAACATTTTCTGTCAGTCCAACCATGTCCTGAAAGAAACCACTCCACCATGGGCTTCTTGTAAAAATTAAACTTTCAGTGAATTCGTAACGTTTCAAGCATTGTGTTGATGTCGCCATTGTGTTGAAGTTTCCTCAAGCAATCTGTCATTCTCTTGAATGTCTTGGCGTTATTACTAATCATAACTTCATGGGTTCCTCTTCTTGTAATAAATTCTTTCAGACATCTTTTAAAACATCCTGACAAAATCAAGGTAGACTGACTGCTCGTAATGCAGCACAAGTGAATAATGCTAGGTAGGCTTTCGATGTTTCTCCATTGTTGACCTTGTATGCAAAGAGTCCTGCAAAGTCCACACCAGTGTTCTAAAATGCTCTTGTGATTGTAAATCGGAAGGTAGGTTACATGTTAGTACTAGATTTAAATAATGATTTATCATTATATCTTTTGGGAAGGCTACAGCTATTGATACTTTTCTTCTCAATCTTTTCACCCAATACAATTCTCTTACTTTAGACATGGCCAATTTACCAATCCATGCATTGTTTTTGTAATTACATCTTCAATGATGAGCTTAGTAATCTTGTGTTGTTCGGAAAGGTACATTGGGTGCTCACCACATATATATATATATATCTATCCATATATTCACCATATATAGATAGCAGAGCAACATCCTTCTTTGTAAGTATCTCAAAAGCCATGAAATTCAATGCCAGAGATCTTTTGATGTATTCTTGTGATCTTAATTAAATCAGGAAGTGACGTCAGCCAAAGCAACCATTTCTTTTCCATGTCCATTGGAATTGGGTTATCCAAAGCTAATTTATCATCACAAATTGTAACATAGAGCCGCATTGCAAGATATTAAATTGTCTACATGTATACCTTTCAGTATTTTTTCGACCACTTCTTTCACTTCCGATTCAATATCTTTTATAACATAAAATTTTAGATGTTGTCTGAGGGTTATTGCTAATATGAAGGGACTAGATCAACAACCAAATTTCGTGAATCACAGGGTTATTACTTCAAAGTTAACCAAATCTTTGACCCAATAAAACCGGAACACATCCCGATCTCTCTCTTCTATACCTATTTGCAGGAATGCTTGTTTTATGTCCCCAATCAATGCCACTAGTTTCATGCGGTTTCTCAACAGGAAATCATAAAATAACGGCTGTATGGTGGTCCAGTATGAAGACAATCAATAAGTGATACATCGCTGTTGGCCTTGGATAAAGCATTAAATACAATCCTCATTTTGGTTCTCTTGGATAACTGCTCTATGTAGACCCTTTCCCCGATTAGTTGACTAGGAGCAATTTCAAGAATAGTTGCCTCTAGTTTTTTCTTGAATAATACTATGATACTGGGAAAATATGTTTTAGTTTCTCATTTAGCTTTGAAGTCTTCCTATAGCTGGTGTCTTGTTAATTAAAAGTTCTTTCTAAGGTTCTTCTTTTCTCTTCTTTTGCTCTTTGAATTACCCAATATATCTAAACTGAACAGCTGTTTATAGTCTTCTTGTGCTGTCTTTGAAAAGTGTGCAAAATCAGAATTCTCGTATCTTGGTCCATCAAAGTCCATCCAAATAGCGTTTTCTCTGCAACTCCTTCCATCATCTTTCCAGCTATCAATCCACGTTTTTATACGTGACGCATCACCAGTACCAAGAATTATGTGTATTGAGTGTTCATCTTTATCAACTTAATTGTGAAAGTATATTCCAGTAAGATGTATATATTTTTGCTTCAATTGCTTGATATGTGGATTCTTTGATGATGTGATAACTGTACCTCCCCTCTGTCGAGCTTACATGAACTCCATGCATTGATAAGTTTTGATTTGTTGCCTGAATCATGGTTTCCATTGATTTTGACTTCCAATACAATGGCTGGCTTTGCATGAAGATTGCAAATGTTAAGGATGATTAATGACTTTCCAGCTCCAGTATCTGTGAGAACTCTGATTCTTTGTTTGTTTAAAACCACAACAAATGTTAGATGAATTGTCTCATTTATCTCTTCCAACATGAACAATGACCAAGGCAATGTTGAAGGTGTTTCCTCTCTAAGTGGACAGATTGATGTATGACGCCTTTGGTTGCGCTTGGAACAGTTGCAGTTTCTACACCCTGCTGCAGAATGATATTTTCTGATGCACTTATTGCACAGTTTCTGGTATTTGAAGATCTTTTTTTCTCTGCGGTGGTCTTAAACTTTTCCCATTCACTGCTACAATATCTCTCCCAGTTGCATTAGATACAAAATATATTTTTCACATCTTTATTGTGGGCATTTAAACCCTTCACCTGTAGTAATGTTCCATTCTTGTTTTTCTTTGACGGTAAATCCTCCCTTTCTGTGTTTCGTGTGGCGTATCCTCTGAGTTCTTCCAACAACCTTTTCAAAGTTCCATTGCAGCCACTCAGGATCAATTCTGATGAAATTCATCTTAATTGGACCAAGCTTTCATCTTTAATGATTCACCTGACACATAACGTTATTGCAACGTAAGTTTTAGCTTGCATTAGCGTTGTAACGGTGTCAAAAGCAGTTCTTACATTGTCAGGATGTTGTTTAACAAAAGTTGTGTTTCCAACAAAATTACAATAATGTAATAACGTTTGTTATACAACGTTATTTTTGTGACTAAGGAGTTACGTTGCTGCAACGTTATAAGCACGACGTTGTCAATCGGACTAAAATACAATATCCGGGTTACGTTGTTTATACCAGGTAATTTGTCTACCTTATATGTCGCTTCTCATTAACATTACATCCCTTACGTTACTACTACTGTTATAAACCTACATTACAACAACATTGAAGTGATTACGTTCTTTGACTACTTGAAAAGCAACATTTGACCAACATTAGTAGATTGAGTATGTTATTTGCCAAACCTTTCCATGAGATCATAAAACTTAAACTCTTGTTTTCTTAAGGTATTAGTTTTGTAATTGTAATTTGGGTCAAAGAAAAAATTCATTACTACGAACTTGATAAAATCACCTGAAACTTGTTACTTCAAAAATGAGACACTTATTAATATCAACGCTTGTTTTTCTTTTTAAAAATATTCAACATGAGCAACAACAACAATAATTAACGTGCTATGTGGGGCAAACTACCCGACATCTACTAAACCATTTAAAAGTGCAGTAATTTTTTAACTTTTGGTTCTAACCCCGCCCACAGTCTCCTGCGTGTTTCAATATGTTGCCGACTGCTTCTAATATTTGGCCTAGCTTAGAACCTGTAATTTGGCGTTTTGCTTTCTATGAATTGATGTGTATGCCAATCTATGTTCAAGATAATAATATTCGATATTGTATCGCAAATCCTTGTCATGACACAATAGGCAATGTTAAATTTTGTTATACAGTGTGTTTCAAAATGATGACAACGGAAATTTTAAAGTTGTTTTTCTCAGTAAGTATATCGAATTTTGAAATAATTTTTACATCAATGGAAAGCCCTTTTCGAGATCTTTCGCCAAGTATATTTTTGTGAGAAATGAAAAAGTGGTTTTCGAAAAAACAAGGAAAATGTCTTGGAAAAATGTCATTAAATTTTTAATGGTCGATTAACACGTCGTTTAATTACATCGTGCTTATTGTTTCAGAGCTCTAAATCCATAGAAATTTTATTTTTGCGCTGAGACTCCCAAATTGATATTAAAAAATAACATTTTTTGCGAAAATTGCGTAGTTTCTTAGTAAGGCTATGAAGAAACGTGAACATTATTTTGTAACATAAACATAACATGGCACATCTAACTGTTGAGCAACGCACATTTTTAGTGCAACGTTATCTTGAAACAAAGAATTGCAACGTTGTGTTAGCTGAATTTGCTCGTCAGTTTCCAGGACGAAATGTACCGAGAAAGTCAACAATTACAAGAAATGTGCAAAAGTTTCTAAGACATGGCACTACCAAAAATCTTCACAAAGATAAAAGTGGGAGGAGAAGATCAGTGAGAACACCGCAAAATATCCAAGCAGTAAGAGCGGAACTCCAAAACAACAATCAAACAACTTGTCGCCGAAATAATCTGGCTTTGTCTGCTTCAGGTTTCAATCGTATCACACGCCTGGATCTACGTTTTCATCCATTCAAAACGCACAAACGTCACACTCTCTTACAAACAGATTATCCTCGACGTTTCAGATATGCACAATGGTTCTTAAATTCCTGTCAGAATAACCGCTTTTTGGCAAACCTTGTGGTTGGTGACGAGGCGGCTTTTGGCATGGACGGAAAAGTTTCGAGCCAGAATGTTCGTGTGTATGCTGCTAAAGGTCAAGCTCCTCGGGACGCAAATTTCGATGTAAATTTCAGTCGGGCAAAATTGCATGTGTGGGCAGGAATTTGCGGAAACGGAACTTTATTGGGTCCTTATTTCTTCGACAGGAATGTAAACGGCAGAACCTACCTGAATATGCTGAATACAAATGTCTTTCCGCAACTTCAAAGGAATTATAACGTTCCATTGCAACACCAGCAAAATTTGCTATGGTGGATCCAAGATGGAGCAACGGCGCACAGAGTTCGGCAAGTAAGAAATCGCCTAAGGGAAGTATTTGGTCCTAGGGTAATTGCGATGGGACACAATGTTGAGTGGCCAGCAAGATCACCAGATCTCACACCGTGTGATTTTTTTTTATGGGGCTGGCTTAAACAAAAGGTTTTTGTTACGCCTCCGCAAGATCTTGCAACGTTAAGATTAAGAATTGTAAATGAGGCAAGAAGTTTAACTCCTCAATCAATAGTCAATGCAGTCAGGGCCATGGAAACCCGCGCCAGAGAATGTATCGCCAATGGAGGTCGACACGTTGAAGGAAACTAACGTCAGTTTTATTGAATTTCGTCGTTTTGATGACTTTTGAAAATGTTGTATTGCTTTTAGTAAAAGAATGTTCTAACCACTGACAAATGCTTGCATCATTTTTCTTCCATGAAATAAATATTTTCTCGTGAACACACAGCTTTAACTTAAATTACTTTCTAAATCAACGTCATTGTTTGAATAACTTGTTTCTTTTCATTCACGTCTTAATCGACCATTAAAAATTTAATGACATTTTTCCAAGACATTTTCCTTGTTTTCTCGAAAACCTCTTTTTCATTTCTCACAAAAATATACTTGGCGAAAGATCTCGAAAAGGGCTTTCCATTGATGTAAAAATTATTTCAAAATTCGATATACTTACTGAGAAAAACAACTTTAAAATTTCCGTTGCCATCATTTTGAAACACACTGTATAAACGATAATTTATCAATTTATTAAAAGTTGTTTCAACGCTTAGACTGTCTAACTTCTGTTGTTCTTTATCATCTCTTGAGGGAAATTGTGAAAATATAATGATAACTCTTGTTTTCAAACACCTGTTTCAACGTGTCAGGTTAGATCAGTGGCTTTCACCATTTCATCATAGTAGATCGTTAGTATTAGAAACTAAAAATTAGATTTGCAAATCCATGTAGCGCCAAGATACAAAATATAATAATATAAAAATCGGTTAGCACAAATCTGAATGCAAATAGCAATGACCAAATCCAGATTTCATCAGCAATCATTCAAAGTGGAAGAAATTAATTAAATTTATTCGTACATCAAAACCATTTTAACATTGTAAATTGACGTCATTACAATGTCAGATACTTAGATTTTTGTTTTTGCAACATCAAATCTTACTTTGTAGAAGGTTCTTTCAATGTTAGTTCAACGTTGTGTTAAAGTTTTACAACGTCGAAGAATTACGTTTTTGCAACTTTTCAATACGGAAGTCAAACAATGTTGGGCCAAGGTTAAAAATAATGTTGTGGTAACGGTAATGCAAAGTTGTTGCGCCAGCTTGGGACACAATTATATTTCCACATCTATTGAGAAACGTCGACACATTATTCGCATTATTTTATGGCGCATTTATATTAGAAACCCACTGAGGCTCGCCGCCTATAACTCCTTTATCTTTTCTTTAACGCTAATCTGATTCTTGAAATGCATCACAAGCTTTCTTAGTAGTTTATAGCTGTGTAGACATTGCTTTAGCAGAGAGATCTTTCCTAAACATACGATGTCTTGTGTCAGCAAATAATTCATCGCTTTGTAATCTAGACAAATCTTTTCGGCATTGCATAGTCATGATCAAACTTCTTGTTGAGAAAAACGTAAAGGAACTGTGTGGTGGTGCTTTATAGTTAAAGTAAACAATGCAATAATAGCAACTTAAAATAAACACAGTGCTGAAGTTCTATACCCTTTATCTAACCGAATATATATAAACAGAATAGAACAGAACGTAGAACAGAACATATATTATATATTCCATATATATTCCTCTTCTTTACTGGAAGTATATTCTTCCCAGTGGGCAAAAGCTTTAAAAAGTGTCTACGGAGGAGTGTTTTCTATAGGAATGACAAGCAATATCAATATCTTGCTGTTTCAATAAAAAAACACTCCTCCACAGAGACTTTTTGAAGATTTGCCCGCTGGGTTATGACCCTATGAAATTCTACTATTATATACGGTCTAATATATCTCGGGACATTTCCCTGTTGTTCACTATTTTTTATGTGGAAAGCACTGTACATCCCGATCTGTCATTTTGCGTTTCAGACAAACCGACAGACAGACAAACAGTTGGATAATATATATATATATAGATTCATTTTAAACAAACTTTTGTATTTAGATGGAAGAATGAGAATCATGCACATAAAATACTCATCACCTGAACAACATCACGTAATGCTTACTCCAGGGATCTCTCTTGCAGGTCAAGTCAAAGTTGGACCGTCATTTCTGAATACTCTGTACCAGTTAATCAAATTCAAATTTATTAGGTGGGATTGTAAGTCATTGGAATGGAAATATACAAAAATCTCGTCTTATAAATCAGAAAACACTCTCAGTGCTTTTAAGTACATGATTGGAGAAAGCAATGATTTGCCATTAGTTTGTGACGTATTCCATAATATAGATTGTGGTATGAATCAACCAAATTGTTCCGGTGGATACATTCAATATGAGGAACGCTTATATCGCGATGTTATTCAATACACAAGTGGGGAAATGATGACTTTCAATGGAAACATATTCGGTTGCTTTGATACACCGAAACCTATGGAAAATGGAAATTGGGCTATGATCACAATAGGGGAATAGTAAAAGGAGAGAAAGAATTGTTGTTAATACCAAATTTTCAAACCAAAATTAAAAGGTTGGTTTAAAAATGGTGAAACTCATACCAGCATGAGTACATATCTGTGATCAGTTCCTTGTTAAAATTTGCATAGTTTAGGCGATATGAAACCCATGCAGGTATAAATCTCACACATGTCTACAAGGCAGTTACGAAATTTCATGTGTAAATAAAAGAAAATAGTGAAAACTTCAGGTAACACTGCACAAAAACAGATCATGTAAACAGAAGCAATATTCATTCCGGCATGAACTCATACCGGTATGACCTTTTTTCAGGTAAATCCCGCTTTAGATGAACAAACCACTTGACAAAGTTTCAGATAAATTGCATGTAAACGTAACAAAAGTACAAATTAACCATTTGGGGAATGCTCTAAAGCGTTGATTTCATTGAAAGATTTTTCCATTTTTTTTTTCTTCATTTATCCCTTTTTTCCATTTAATTTTTTAATTTTTTGAAAATTATTTAACTTCTAAACACGATTTTTGTCTATCACAGGTGTTATCATAGTTTTATTTTGCTGTCGACGATGTTTTTGGAGAGGCTGTTTTGTCTTTGCCTATTACTCTCCGTAAAACTGATATGTTTGTTAATACACGTAAATGTGAAAACTTATTTTCGTAGTTATCGAGGCAAATTACGCATGTACCTGTTAAAGGCATGCCGAACTACCCAGTATTACGCATTTTGAGTGCGAACACTTGGGGCAAGTCACAGCGTGGGTCATGCTCATGAATTATGCGGACCAGAAATTAACTTTTTTTATTTTGAAATTATAATTTTTTATTAAGCGCTCCTCCATTAATTTGCTGAACGTGAAAAGTTATCTGGTCTATATTATTCTAACAGATTCTTCATCGTTTTCAAATCAAAGGGAATTAAAAGAACAATCGCGATCAATTTTTTTTGGAAATAATCGATGCACAGACATAGTTATGTGCAACGAAGATAATAAAAATGTATTCTTTAATATTTCTAGTTATGTTCTGCGCATTTCTCCAGAACTTTTCTTGGTTCTTTCATAGTCGAAGTCTTTCTTGTGACTATGGTTCTTTCTATCTCTTTTTGCACAATCCTCACAGACACTGAACTGTTAGCAGAAGTTTCTCTTGAAAATCATATTTTTCTGCTAAATGGTAAGTATAAACATTATTGTGTTGTTTTAGAAAAAATTTACAATGAAATACTAAATTTATGGTGAAAACACGTTACTACTCTTAAATTTTGAAATTCGTGGGACCCACTAAATTAAAAAAGACCCTGGGTAGTTCGGCATGCTTTTAACACTTCGCCTTTAACACTAAACTGCTGATGGAAAATTCAAATTTTTTTTTAATTGGTATAATAATGAAACATTCTAAACACAAGATAAGTTTGATATTAATCTTAAGAGTACATCATGAAAAGTAACCAAAAAAGTTAAAAAAAAAAAAGAAAAAAGAAAAGAAATAAAATAGAATAAAATAAAGTAAAATAAAATAGAATAAAATAAAATAAAGTAAAGTAAAATAAAGTAAAGTAAAATAAAGTAAAGTAAAATAAAATTAATAAAATAAAATAAAATAAAATAGAATAAAATAAAGTAAAATAAAATAGAATAAAATAAAATAAAGTAAAATAAAAAAAAAAAAAATAAAGTAAAATAAAATAAAATTAATAAAATAAAATAAAATAAAGTAAAATAAAATTAATAAAATAAAATATAATAAAATAAAATTAATAAAATAAAATAAAATAAAATAGAATAAAATAAAATAAAGTAAAGTAAAATAGAATAAAATAAAATAAAATAAAATAAAATAAATAAAATAAAGTAAAGTCAAATGTAAATAAATTGTATTGGTACAATGGAATTCGATCTAAATCATCTTATAAATCATCTTCAAAGGAAGAGAAAAGAAAACAATTTCATATCATGAATTACTGAAAATGATGTAGACAATGCTCAAAGTCTTATTTGCTCTTATAGCTAAGTTATTATATATATATACACTTTTTAAAATGGCACTAAAGCAAATGTATTTAATAATAATTTATATAAAATATGCCACGTCATGCATCTTCCAGCTTCAAACCAGCAAAATCTTAGTGATATAAACCTTCTTAAATTTGTTTCGACCATCAAGGTCAGGAGCAGGTTATGGCTTGTTCTTTCAAGCTTTTCACTGGAGAAGACAGCTGGCTGGAAACTGGTGGGTGAATACTCTCACCATAAAGGACAAGTGATTTAATGTCATATTCATAAATATTATCAATTTATTTATAATGAATGCATATACCTGTCCCGAGTTCATGTTTATATGTCATTTTTCACTAATTAGTTGGTTATACATTGATGTATAACTCAAAATACAACATAATAAACATGAACTAAGGAAAGGCCTAGTCATATTAATAAGGGCCATATATTCATGCTGAAAGAAGAAGTTGTGAAAAGAATATGAAGCAAGTTTGCTTGTATTTGTTGTTAGTTATCTTTCCTTGGATCAACAATATCTTGTAATCCATATATGAACGGCAATCTTGTGGGAACTTTTAAGATGTAATCGACATAGTCATCACCAAAGAACTGGATCAAATGATACTCTTCTTCTTTAACACGTTCATTGAAAAAGTTCCATGATGCTAGAGTATAGCCAATTATACAGATCGGATTTATCAAAAGGACTTGAGTTCCTATGAAAAATAATGAAGCAGAAAATTTTACAAGATTACAGAGAGGTCTATTATTTATCTAATATTTCTGAAAACAGTTAAATAAACAAATGAGTTGAGGTGTTTTCGAAACTAAAAATGCTTCCTTTTATGCAGATATCAGTTTTGATTTTATGTCAGCTATCGTTGAGACATTTCTTTCAACATTATACAGATTGAAAAGTAAAACTGTTTTACTGCAAATATAAAGGGAAACTTGAATGAACATAACTTTGTTCTTAAGCCAAGAGAAATAAAGGCTCTTTAAAAAAAATTAAAAATATATCTAACCATGGGAATGCCAGAAACACAAAAGAAACTATTAGGGAAGTGTGTAAAAGTTGCTCTATATTTTGCCTTTCTAAAGTAAGTTAATCTTCAAATTGATTATCATACGAGCTGATATATCGAATTAAGGGATTAAAAACATTAAGGACAACAAAAAACAATTACTACAAAACTTACCAATACTCCAGTAAAACCAACCAACATATGAAGGATGTCTAGTCCAGCTATAAATACCACTAGTCACAAGTTGATGTGTATTACTTTTCTCTGATTGCACGATATGTGAAAAGTTTGATTTAGCAGTTGTCATTGCCATTTTACGCAAACTTTCACCAAACACAACGAGTAGAAAACCCAACATATTTACAATAAGGAGAGATTTCATAGAGGGGAAAAAATACGCTTCCAAAATGAATTCTGTCCATGACAAAACAGCAGCCAATTGGTATTCAAAACTGTGATTCAATAAAAATGAATCCAAACTTAAGCGTTCTTCATTATAAGTAGCAGTCATCAAGTATTCTGAGAAATGGAAAAATGTCAAAAAGACAAGATATAATGTAAAGTTATTCCAAGGTGGTGGCAGAACAAACGTTAGAGCAATAGATCCACCAAAAAAAGTACCCAACATTGCAGCACGCTTCATAATACCACTGTATGGAAGAGAAATTATGCAGGTAAAAGCTGAAATCAGTACAACAACAGAGTATTTATAACTCCAATAGTCACCAGACAATATCTTTACTTGATACAAGGAGAGCATGGAAAAAACTGTAAATGACGCCAGGGCAACACGCCCTTCTATACAAAGCATGATTATTACTGTTTTGTTCTATAAATAAAAGAATAAACATGATGAATGCAGACTTTTCCAACAGAGAAATAAAAGTACAGTAAATTCTGCATGTTTATTTAATTATCTGAGATTAGTGAGGGCTTGGGGGTTGGGTTGAGGGTGAGGATGTGTGTGTGAATGAGGGAGGCGTTAAAAAGCGGGAGGCGTTTATACAAAAACAGAGGATTTTCATTAAAGTATTGTTTTGTTCATCTGAAATGGTCTCAATTTGGTTTGTTTGTCTATCAAGTAAGTATTTGGCACCAAATCTTAAAAGAATTTTATGAAAGGGAGACATTAATCTTTTTCTTCAATGGACTCAAACCAAGAGGGAGTGTTTGTCACTGAAAATGTCTTTTTCTTCAATGAACTCAGGCCAAAAGAAAAATGACATAATGAAAGTGGTTTAAAGAAAGTTATCACTCATCTTTTCAAGATGTATATATAGAATATGTGCAGCAGTTTATCATCATACAAGTTGAAAGTTCTATAAGGTTACTTTATTAAAGAAAGCAATAAAAGCAAAACAAATAATATTAGCTATGATTATCCAAGTTATAGCTGGCCAAATGTAGTGTCTGCTAATTCTTGATCTGGTCTGCAAATTTTACCCTTGCTCAATGATTGTATAGAAGAAATGGCTTGTTTAATGTTTGTGCTGCAGATGAATTTTGAATTTTCCGTAGCTCCAAGGCCTTATTTAATTTTGTTTCTAGCAAGCAAGACGAAATGAAAGTACAGAGAAGTTATACAATAAATGAAGGATGGTGTTTTTTAAAGCACAAGAAAACAAAAGATAAAGCTTTCTTATGATGAAATTTTTGTACAACATTGTGGTGTGGATTGTTGATTTCTATGTTTAAATGAGTAACAATTTGTATTATTATTTCAATAAAGCTAATTTGTTATGAAAAATAAGAATTATGCTGTTTATATTGCTCTTTTTTTTATTCTCTTATCTCTGTGTTCATTTCTTCTCACCTCAAATCAAATTTTGGTGCGGCACCATAATTCATAATATCACGTGATCCGTGTCGTAGCCCCTTTAAATGACGCCCATATGGGGAAATTGAGATCATGAAACAATTGGATAATACTCCCCTGCGTTCAACTTGTCTTAAAAACTTTCCAACTTTAAAAGAAGAGGGATGGTGTTTATTATTTACAACCAATAATAGAGCGAAGCATTTAGTAGAAAATTTGCGGTACTTTTTCAATGTTCCCATTAAACTTGAAAAAAGTTATATTGTTTGTCCTTAAAAATAAAGGGATAAATTGTAGCTGTTTTGCAGAGAGGATACAATTCTTCACGAAAATGTATAACACAGTTCATTTCATCCATCGATATCCTCGTAATCAACAGTTTCTATAGAATAAAACGAATTGAGTATGATTCTTTGATAAAATATAAAGTGCACGATACAAATATATAAAAGAAAGCTATATCATTTTCCCTAAAATAAGGAAGTGAAGAAATGGTTTTTTTAAAAAAAATTACTCTAACAAAACAAACTTCGACGCTTCGATTTGTTTTCATTATCTCGATTTCCCAATTCAAAGAAGTTTTTTCTCCATGTTGCCAATGTACCAATCGAGTCAGAAGAATTACGGCAGATAATTTTGTGGGTTCTTAAAGGCATACCGTAACTACCCAGGGTATCACGCATTTTGAGTTCGAACAAGTCGTTCGGGCAAGTCTCAGCATGCTTCAAGATCATGAATTATGCAGACCAGAAAATATTCTTTTTTTATTTTGAACTTATAATAATTTTAATTAATCGCGCCTTTCATTAATTTGTTGACCGTGGAAAGTTAGCCGGTCTGTATTATTTCAACAATTCTTTATCGTTTTCAAATCAAAACAACATGGAGAGAAATTAAAAGAAGAATCACGATCAATTTTTGGAGGCAATATTCGATGCACAGACACAGTTTAGTGCAACGAGGATATTAAAAATGTATTATTAAATATTTCTAGTTATGTTCTGTTCGATTCTACAGAACTTCTCTTGGTTCTATTTATCTTTCTTTGAGCAATCCTCAAAGCCACTCTAGTAAACTTTTACCAGAACTTTCTCTTAAAAATCATATTTTTCTGCTAAATCTTAGCCATAACAGATATTGTTAAATAGTATAAGCGTTTTTGTGCTGTTTTAGATGAAAAGTTACACTTAAACACTAAATTTTTGGTGAAAACAGCTTAATAATTTCTGTTTGTATATTCTCTCGCTTAAATTTTAATTTCGTGGGACCCACGAAATTAAAAATAGACCCTGGGTGGTTCGGTATGCCTTTAAGAGCTGTTTCCACTTTTTTAAGTTTTCGCCTACCCGTGAACATTTTTCAGAAGACCCATCAGAGACCACCTACCAATACGAGACATCAAACTCCGAAAGGAGTGGTAGGAGATCGCCGACAAACGAGAAGAGGCGCTGGAAAAACGACATCTAATCCAGAGAGTCCAAACAACCCTTTCGCCTGAACGTCGGCAACTCTGTACAAATCCAGAACCAAATACTAGTCGACAGACAAAATGTAACAACACCGGTTTCGTAACGGAAGTGTTGCCGAACACCGGCAATATCGAGTAAAAAATTGGTTTTGATTAGTTTTTTTTATTTTTTTATTTAAAATTATGCATATCGTATACCGACGTTAAATAAATTTACAATAATAACAACAACAACAAAGTCGTGGTGAATGGGAGTCGACGAACAATACTGCGTAACCGTCGGTTCTTGAGCAAAATTCTTCCCGTCTGCCGCAAATCAGAATAGATAACCGTCGAACCCCCGATGGTGACAACAAAACCCATGCCACTAAAACGACGCCGTCGATCCGACCCGGAGCAACATACATCACATCCACCCCTCGAATTCACAAGCGCTCCACACGTGAGAGACTTATACGTATACGCAAAAACCCGAGGCAACTGTCCAGTGGTCAAGTCGTTCAACCAAGCCAAGACAGTCTCACAATTGACCTTAGAATGATCGATCACCCCATGTATATAAAACGAAAATATCAGTTTGTAATATTAGATCCTCAGAAGGGGGCATGTAGAGTCATGTCGCATGACCACGTTCTCTTTAATAGCTTACCATTGTTTTGACAAGACGTGTTTTTACCTACTGCAATATCGCCGACTCCGCCATCGCACTACCGCACTCGTTTGCTCCAACACTATTAGACTTCTACTTATGAACCCTGCAACCAGCAACTCTTCATCAACCGTGTTAATTGCAAGGTTTTGGCAGAGTTCAGCTAGCACAGGTGGGTTTGAAATCAATTTCAGATGGACACAATGTGACGTCATTAAGCAATTTAGATGTTAATTCGTTTTAGAAGATTGTTCCTTTTAGATGTTGATTGGCGTCGAATTAACTCTTTTCATACAGAATATTTCGTCATCCGTCACTCACGAGTAATTTCAAGATGGTTTCTGAAGCTTTGGTTTGGGTTCCTGGATCACCGAAAATGACAAAATGGAAAGTGGAAAATTGCTAGCTAATTTTTTTAACGTATAATAATAATCTCTTTTATGAAAAAAGCAGCTAAGCTAGCTAATAAAATTTAATTTTTTTATGAGCAAAGTCTTCAAAAGTTAAAGAAAGTGTGGTGTGGACTCTCTGCTCTGGAAATGCTCGCCGTCAATATTAATGATGGTTGTGGTGGTGGTGCCGGCGCGCAGAGCATTTGTGCACGATAGTAGTCAATTCGTGCCATGCATAGGACTAGAAAACAACAATAATAATGGAAACTGTATTATGTGCGAATATTCAGAGATCAGACACACTAACTGACTTGCTACATTTTTTTGAATCTTTCTGGGTTTTGTTTTTTTTAGTTTGAGTGTTATTTTTTTAACTATGGTTTGGAAATTCACTTCAGTTCTTCATGCACAATGTCCAAAAAAAAACTTTAGAAGGCAGTCAACCTCTTCATTATATATAAGGTAGTTTCATCTAAGTTTGACAAAACAACTTTACGATCCAAAATGAAAAAGGAAACCTAATTTTTGTTCAAAAGGATGTAAGATATGAAATACAATATCCAAACAACATTAGTAATAAAAAGATAAAGACATTTACTTTGAAGATAGATAAACGGAGGAGAAAAGGAACGGGAGGATACATCCGTGTTCAACCATATAATCTTTATTCGACACAACAATTTTTAAAACAGTTTAGAGATAAAACACGGAACAGTGGAATAACAAATGAGATATCATATAATAATCCCAAAGGAAACACTAGAGATGATATTTCTTTTCTTTACCGCTAATTACCCTTGAAGATACTCGTAACATTTTCATAACTATTACATCACGATGCAAACAAACTCTGATAATCAGCTGGTTATTAAGCATGTCGAAAACAAAATATCACACCAGGGAAGGGAAAACCTCCCCTATATGGAAATCTGCTTTCAAAACAGGGATTTAAAAGTCATGATTTGAAGTCCCATGGCCAATCTTTCTGTTCCAGTAGAAAACAAGATGTGACGATAACAGCACACGTGAATATCAACAACTTCATTTCGTTCGTGTTTTTTGTGTTTGGATTTGTTTAAAGAGGTTTCAGACTCATCTTGAATTTACCCCCAATTATTAAGCGATATTTCAAATTTAAACTATTGGGTGAAAATTACTTACTGTAAGCTTCCTTTTTTAATGTTTTTCATTTTTTTTTTGTTGATTAATCGCTTCAATATTAACATGTGTCGAATATAGAAGCATGTCAAACTTAGATGAAACTACCTTATGTGTTCAACCATTGAACTGGACAAATACATGTTAAATAAGACACTGCCTCTTCTGTAAAAGCTGTATATTGTACATATATAGCTTGAAACAAAACAAGGCTAAATAAATAATCTTGCAAGAAAGCCCTATATAACTTAAGTTCATAAATCCTCGTCATGCTTCTATTCTCAACATACATTAATATTGACGCGATTAATCAATGAAAAAAATAGAAAAACATATTCAAAGGAAAGAAATGTTTTTATATTTTAATTACTAATGTTGTTTTGATATTGTACTTCATATGTTACATCCTTTTGAACGTGAATTACAGGGGTCCCAGCCGGAATAAAATCATAAAATTATCATAAATTCAAGTTTTTTTCTTACAAGCATTAAATTGGCATAAAATGAGCTATTTAGCATAAAAAGTCATAAATTTTAGTAATTTTTTATCAGAATTTTTATTTTTTGCATATTTTCCCTCCTCTCATATTAGTAAGTGCTTTATATATTAGTTCTGTAGCTTTAGCCAATCATCTTTTGCCAAGTAAAGTCAGTGAGAATGTCTACATATAGTTTTCTTTGTCCGTGTGGTTGGTAGTGAGTGACATTACTAAAGCATTAGTCCTGTCCAGCTAAACCACCCTAGATCAGCTTGATCAATTGTAAATTTTTAACACAGTGTTAGAGTTGTCTGTAATAACAGCAAAGATTTTTGCTATTGATTTACAATGTGGAAACGGTAATGTGAGATTAAGATAACAGGTAGTAAAAATTACAGGACAAACCACAGGGAATATCAGTGATATTATGTTTTGAGCAGCAGTAAGTTGAAACTTTGATAGGCGAATTATACTGACTGTTTGACTTATTTTAGCATTCTTATAATAATTTTAGACTTATTAAAAAATACAGTCTCCTTATGGGAAAAACAAGTTACTGTTCTGAATGGGAACAAATACATCCCTGGCTAAATGGTGTAAAAACAGAAAAAAGCTAAGGTTGTTGTAAGATATGTGTCAAGACATTCAGAATTAACAATAGTGGGCCATCACAGGTGAAGTCACATGCAAAGTGTCATGGCTCTGATGCCAAAAAGTCAATGATGACCCAAAGAACCTTCACAAGTAATAGTAAAGATGGAAAAGTAACACCAAGTCAGAATAGTTTACTGCTAAGCCCAGAGGATTTAGTCACTAAAGCAGAGATTTTGCAAGCTTGGCAGATCGTTGATTAAAACCATTCATTTGCCTCAGCAAAGCAAGACCGTAACAGTTTTCGTGATATGTTTCTAGACTCTAATATTGCTAAGTCTTATAGTATGGCAGACGCTTAAGCACAGTATACTGTGAAGTTTAGAATAGCTGAAAACCTTAAGAAGAAATTGATAGATGATGTAAATAGTGTGCCATTTTCTTTCTTGTTTGACGAAACAACAAATATCAATAAAAACAGTTTGTTGAATATTTGTCCTACTGGTCGAAACATTATGACCAGGTTATTTGTACATATTTGGGTTCACTTTTTGTAGGACATTTTAATGCTGAGAATCTAGTGGAACATTGTGAGGAGTTCGTAAAACAAATAGAATTAGATTCAAGTAACTTGCTTCATCTTAGACCCAATGTGAATTTAAAAAAACTCTTGATGAAATGGGCACATCTTTTTTTGCAGCTTGGATCTTCTTCCTTGCATCCAACACATTTAGAAAAGCTACAACAATGTGGTACTGAATCCAGTAGCCAGAAATCCCTTGATCTTGATGAATTCTTTACTGATGTACATTTCTTCTTCAAATTGTGTAGTGCTAGATGGAAAGATTATGCATCATTAGAAAACATTACAGATGTTAAGTACGCTCAAAACAATATCACACTAAATAAGGGGCAGATGAAACATCTTTTGATCATATTTGTCCTGGAGATTTTTAGTTTCAATGCTCAGTTTGATAATTTGATCACTTCTTGAACAGTGTTGCACTTTGGTTTCCTTTCATCCATTGCTTTAGTGTAGGGATGGTCGCCACAATTTGTATTTACAATTGATTCATTTTAATTTTACAAGAAGTGCCTTCCTGCATACATTGTACGTAGAAATGTGCTGATGAAAAAGATGCAATTTAACATTTGTAACTATCCCTTAGAAAGTTGATCTTTTATTTTTGAACTTACTCAAATGATAGTTGAATGTGTTTCAAGATAAACTGATAAACTGAATTGCTGTGATGATTTTAGGAGTTGAAAACTTGAGCCCAGTATCTAATGTGCTGTTTGATTTTTTCAGTTTGCTTTGTTTAACTACTTCATCCGTTCTTGCTCGTTATTTCTCTGCAGATAGTTGATTGTTAGTATTTTGTTTACCTGAAAGTTAACAAGCCAGAAAGATGTTCTATTTTGTTGAAGTAGTTATATTTTTTGTTTTTAACTAACCCGTAGTGGCAATTTTCTACCTTAAGGGATATTAGCATAAAATTGGCATAAAATCCACTCAAATTAGCATAAATCATGGCATAAAGCTACATCAGAGCAGCATAAAATAGCATAAAATTTGGGTCAAAATTGGCATAAAATCATAAATAAAATCTGTGATTTTACCCTGGGACCCCTGGAATTAGGTTTCCTTTTTCATTTATTGGATACTAAAGTTGTTGGGACGAGGATAGGTGAAACAACCTTATATATATAGATTTTCTTATGGAAGGAAGTCTAACCTGCCCGCATTCAACTCTCCAACGCATGAAATTATTATTTTCCTAAAAAATCGCAAAAGAGTGAATTCAAACAGTTTGAAAGCTTTTGAAAGAGAATTAAGAAAATTCCATGAGAAATTGATGATAAAAAACACAAAAGAGGAAGAAAAAAATGTTGCCTTCTATTAATTTGTATTTGAGTCTGCACATTATTTGATACATAACTGAATACATAACTGATTTGATTTTTTGATTTTGATTTTAAAGTTTCACCCACAAAAATTCTATTGAATTTTGTGAATCGGAGAATAATAAAAAATGAAAATTTTATGCATTATCATTTTGTTTTGAAAATAATGACAAACTGAGGGAATGACTTTCTTCGGCCTTAAAATATTTTTTATATAATATACGATCTTTAAATTTTTGTATGTTTATAACATAACTTGAAACATTCATCTTTCTTTCAATTATAAATAAGTTCCTCCTCAATTCTTACCTACTTTTGAAAAATCAACATTGATATATCAACAGGTAGTGATTTTTTTTTGTCATCATTTATAAAAAATGTTATGTATGGGACAGAAAAATTGAACCACTGAATCTTCCATCCATAGAACCTAAAAGATATTAGACATGATTACATCTAAACTGCAAATATTTCTTCCCTTTTTATCTACACAACTAGAAACAAAAGTCATTTGTGGTAAACAGTTATCTATGACAAATAAAAGCTTTCTTTTCACTGATAATGAGAAGAGGATACATTATGTAATGTGACATTTTTGGGTACTTTTCCCTGAAAAAAAAAATAAAACAATGAACATGGCAAACAAAGCAAACGTGCTTGTCTAATTGGTACTAACCAACAGCAAATCAAAAAATGATTTATGACTAGGAGTCGAGTTGATCTGCAATCTGTGGAAGTGGAGGACATGTTTTTTTCACATTTGAGCAAATTTCTTGAGAATGACCCAGGTTGCTAGTTCTGGTATGTGTTTTGAATCATTCACCATTCCTTTAAACTTATTCACATTTCATAAACCTTTTACTCTTGTTGTGGGAAACATGACATTCCTTTATTTGAGTAAATGGTGCTAAATACATTCAATGATGGAAAATAAAGAATTGAAAAAAAAACAGAAAATGACTGTTGTTACATTTATTAAATCAAAACAATCATTTATTTTGCTTTAGAAATCCCTTAATATAATTTTTTTTCAATGTTCTGATATATATATAGATATTACAATGAAACATTTGTATAATATCATTCTTCTGTTCAAATGTACTTTTGATGTGGTGGCCATAATGTGTCCTTCAAAAGTCAACGAGATTGATTCATATAATGTGAAAAAGAAGTTTCAAGCCATGCGAGAAGATTTGGGTGGGAAAGTGTAAGTTTATCAAATTTCTTTCTTTAATGATCAAATTATATTTCTGTAATCTTATTATAATCATTTTGTTGCATTTAAGATTAAAAGCTCGTGGTGTTCACAAATATGAAAAACCTGAAATTTACGATTATGAAATCCGCTTGTGTGGCGATAATGGTTCTGCTGCTATCACCCAGATTGATGTTAATGAAAAAAAGAAGATAGTTGGAAGGCATGTTGAAAATTCTGCTTTGATAGGTGCAGGTAAATATAAACTTGTTGTTTATAGAAGTATGTTTAGTGATAGCTAGGATACCGGGTAAAAACTATTTACAGTTTTGATCTATCAAATGTTTTTATACCCTACCCTAACACCAATATCAGTCTAGAAGATCTTTATATGTGAGTTACTAAATGCCAGCATTCACTGGTGCAGGTTCCCTTCCCAATGGTTGTATGTACCAGGTCCCTTTGTCTCTGGCGACCAGACTGTTTTACAGTCAGCAAGCCAGAAGACAGAGTATATCAGTTAGTACCAAGCTAACCCAGACAGCTCTGATCAATAAAGATATAATTCGATTTGGTATGCACATATCCCACTACTGTTCTCGGAGATGTTTTTTACTCTATACTACCATTATGATAAGTCTGTGTATACAAAAACGTTGTGTTACTCCAAGTTACAATTACATTATGTCACACAAAATTACTGTATATAAATATTTTGTTTCGATCATTCATTGTGCAGTTTTGATGAACCAAACAAAAACTTTGCAACACAAATTTTTGACTGAGGTTCAACGTTGCTTAAGTTGCTCTCTTTTACAGGCTGATCTGTTGCTTACTTGTTGCTTGTTGACTGCCTACATGAGAAGACCGAATTTATGTGTTTGTCTATTCACGTAGACCATTGCAGGTTTTTATTAAAACAATGGAACACCTTTATGACACATTTCTCATCAGCAAACCAAAAATGTGTATCCCTTTTGTCTCATTTTATTTTAGTATTAGATTTCAACCTCGTATTGCTTATAAAAAAGCATGCATAAAAACAAAGTATTGTAAACAATAAATAATCTTCTATTCTTACATCAACCTTCTAAATCACTATCTAGTGAGTTGGTGGCACCAACTAATGACCCATGTCATCCTAGCGGGATGATGATGTGATGTGATGGAAACAAGACTTTCTATATATTTTTACGAAGTTCAAGTAATGTTTTAATTGTTATGGATTTACGCCCAAGATTTTGATGATTTTATCAGTGTTTCCTGAGGTATAGCTGGAGGAGGCTTTAAAGACATTATGACAGAGGAAGAAATGGAGGATATAAATACCACCATCATAATTAGAGACCAATGATGTAAACATTGAAATTGAAAATGACTTTTCCATACCTACCAGAATATTCACCTGGATCACAGCATTCAAATAAGAACTGGTATGCTATGGCAGGACTAGAATTTACCAACTTGATAAATGATATTTATTGGTCAGCGCCGTGAGGCAGCTGATCTTTCATTTCCCCGTGTCAGTCAGTCAGTCAGTCAGTCAGTCAGTCAGTCAGTCAGTCAGTCAGTCAGTCAGTCAGTCAGTCAGTCAGTCAGTCAGTCAGTCAGTCAGTCAGTCAGTCAGTCAGTCAGTCAGTCAGTCAGTCAGTCAGTCAGTCAGTCAGTCAGTCAGTCAGTCAGTCAGTCAGTCAGTCAGTCAGTCAGTCAGTCAGTCAGTCAGTCAGTCAGTCAGTCAGTCAGTCAGTCAGTCAGTCAGTCAGTCAGTCAGTCAGTCAGTCAGTCAGTCAGTCAGTCAGTCAGTCAGTCAGTCAGTCAGTCAGTCAGTCAGTCAGTCAGTCAGTCAGTCAGTCAGTCAGTCAGTCAGTCAGTCAGTCAGTCAGTCAGTCAGTCAGTCAGTCAGTCAGTCAGTCAGTCAGTCAGTCAGTCAGTCAGTCAGTCAGTCAGTCAGTCAGTCAGTCAGTCAGTCAGTCAGTCAGTCAGTCAGTCAGTCAGTCAGTCAGTCAGTCAGTCAGTCAGTCAGTCAGTCAGTCAGTCAGTCAGTCAGTCAGTCAGTCAGTCAGTCAGTCAGTCAGTCAGTCAGTCAGTCAGTCAGTCAGTCAGTCAGTCAGTCAGTCAGTCAGTCAGTCAGTCAGTCAGTCAGTCAGTCAGTCAGTCAAAAAAAGGTAAATATTCTTAGTGTATCAAAACAGTTTTTAATACATTACAGAACTAAGTTGTGTGTATACTTTGTAATGATGATGGGGATAGATGTACTAGAGTGATAGTGTAGCACAGCTTCAACACCACCAGCTCCAATTTTTAAAACTTTATTTTTTCCAAATAGCTCACCAATTTTCTGGCTGCAGTTTCTGTTTGTTTTTAGGCTTCTGTATGGCTGGCAGATTTTTGTAGCTGACAGCACAGCCACAAGGCAATACAGTGTACACAATGTCTATATAGATATGCAATCATTTTTATTATTCTTTACAATAAAAATTAAAAAAAGCAAGTTAACTGCCAGTCATTTAAGGCTAAGAAAACAAAAGAAACTGCCATCTCATATAACTGCCTTCAGCGGCGGATCTAGAGGGTAGTCTCAATTTGTGGAGGAGCACATTAACATAGTTTCTGTTTTCAGTCTGTATCACCAAGGGAGTGTCCACCGGTATGGAGGAGCACATTAACATAGTTTCTGTTTTCAGTCTGAACTGTAAACCCGGTCCAGACTTTAACATCATCACAGTGTTTTCTCTGCATATATACGACACGAAAAGAACAGTGAAGTGGGGGACAATTTAACCTGTGATCCCTAAACATAAGGATACTGATTGCCTTTGTTATTTAATTTACGTTGCACCACCCTTGATATTTTTGCCAGACAAATATGTCCGTTGATTAGGTTCTTTTGTCAGACAAATACTGTTTTTACGCCGAACAATTTTAGATGTCTGGAACTAATATTCAGGTTGATTTGAAATTAGGAAAACCCACACCAAGCAGGTTTTTGTGCATTTCATCATTCTTTTAAAAATAAAAGAAGTCAACTGACGTGCATATAAAAAAATGAAAACAATAGACACAGCTGTGGATGTTGACATGGCCAAGAAACAATAGAAAGGGATGCTAAAGCGAGTATGGTGACGATGATAAAACATGTAGATAATTTCAGATACAAAATGTTTTCAAATTAGTAAAAGAACACCCGGGTGGTTATTAAAATTTCTTTGATAATAATACTGATGAATATACACATAAGTATAACAGAAGTGCGAGAGAATGTAGAAGAGAAAAATATATATTAACCACACGCAATAATGTTTCATTCAAATTATTCTCCAAATTGTCAATAAATGACCTCCTCTTATAAACTGCCCATCCAAGTTGCAAAAATTAAAATAAATTTCAAATCATGCATGGACTAAGTCTAAGTAAGCACTGACCTTCAAGCCGTAAGGCTCTTCTTATGAAATAATTCACTGGCAAAAAATCTATTTAAAATTCCCTCTGGAAAAGCAGGTCGAAACTTAATCTTAGAATTCATCCGTTAGTTAGATCATTTCTGTTGAGGAACTGAATTTAGCGGAATTGCTCTTAAAGTATTCATGGTTTTACCTTACTGTAAAAACCTTCACGTCAAAGCAAAGCAAGGTACTATTCAGGAAAAGAACGATTAAAACTATGGAACGAGGGCAATATCGAGGAAATTATGCGAGAGAATCACAAAATCCAAAAAAGGTTTGTGAATTTTTCAAAACGAACAACTGAAGATTCAGCAAGGTCATTTGCAAAGTTGATGTATCAAATATAGTGCTGATTTAAAGATGTTGACAGAAGATCACGACAATGGATTATTGAAAGCTAACAATGACATTTTTAATGTCTAAACATCCTAAACTTGCTGAAATAAAAGAGGGTTTCTTACTCCAGGAACCTTTCAATATGGTATCAAATTAGTTCTTTCAACGCAATTGATGAGACAATGATAGCAATTGCCACAAGACTAACCAAAGGATCAGGTGGTCCATCACGACTTGACTCTGCTCAGTTTTTGCCACGTCATTCTTAGTAGAACCAAGGTCCTTTGGCAACAAAAATTGTCGACCCAAAATCTATCGAAGCATTGGTCGCATGTCGTCTGATATAAATAAGCTTTGAATAAGAATCGAGGAGTAAGACCGATAGGGGTTGGCGGAGGATAATCGGAAAAATAAGCACATGGGTACTGAAAGATGATATCCAAGAGGCTGCTGGACCTTTCCAAACTGTCACAGGTTTAAAGAATGGTGCCGAAACGACAATACATTCAATGAGGGAAATTTATAATTGCGATATAACTGATGGTGTCAAAGTCGATGCAAAAAAATGCATTTAACATTTTAAATCGCCGAGTAACACTCCTCAACATGCAAATCATTTTTCCACCTTACAGCAAAATATTGATCAACTACTATAGAAATCCTAGCAGATTGATAGTTTTCCAAGAATATTATCAACTCTAATACTACTTTCATTCATTTCCCATTGTATTATTTAAGTAAAAATATTGAAATTTACTCTGGAAATTTTGTATTTGTGAAAAAACTTTCTGATCCAAAAGAAGGTGATCCTAAAATAACTGCTTATCCTTCTTGCTGAAACTGAACTTTTGTCCATACAGATAACTGGATATTTATCCAGTATATGGATGGCGATCCTTATCATAAACAGAAGCATTGTAATGGACAAAAGCGTCAAGGGTGGCTATCTATACGTTGTGAAGATCAAGGTGAAGTAAGTAAAATTCCTATATTAAATTAACTCACGAAATTGTGCGAGTCATGTTCTCCACAATATTTTTTGTGACCAAAGAACTTTGAAAATGACTAAATGTTGCTTATTATAGACACCAACCTTGCGTTTCATAGAAGAGGGTCGTTGGAAGGAAGGTGAAAAGCACAAGGAAACAATATGCTATTACTTATTTGAATACAACCACAAGTATGCTTGTTCGGATGAAATTCTGAAAAAACTAGAAAACAAACGAAAATTATCTGGTGGCGCAATTTTTTGTATTGTGTGAGTGATTATATTTAATTAAACTTTTGATAACAAATAATCACACTCGTACTGTACGTCTTATTTTGGGTGGTGTTTAAAAGAGGGTAGCATTTTGCTGGAGGGAATATGGTATTGTAATGAATAGTTTTCATTCTTGATTGGTAGAGAAACCTTTGTTTGACAGTTTGGCCACACTGAGAAATGCATTGTTCTGAACTGGTTACCATATTGGTGATGTTATGGCCATGTTGTCACATTTGTCATTTGAAGGTCTTTGCTCCTTCGAATAATTATTTTTATGAAAATGATTTTTTACAACTTTTATCAGGAATAACTTTTTCTGATGATAACACAATACAATTTTTAATCACCAGTGTGACAATAACAGAAAGATATTGAGGTATTTTCACACATCCAAACATTTTTTGAATAGCAAGCTGTGAATGAACGCAGATTAATTTTGTCAATCATAACAAATAATAATTTTATGATGATGCATGCTGCCCTTTTTTTAGGTTACTTTCATTTACTCTCGCCTATTTTCTGTTTGGTTTCATTTATCAACGTTTCGTTGCTGGTGCCAAAGGTTTGGAGCAGATACCTAACTTTAGCTTTTGGAAAAAAGTAGGAAATGCTTCAGCTGTAAGTGGTGTTTACATTTCAACTTTCGGTTTTATATAGTATGTGAGAACATTTTTTGATAAAAGCGATCCCATTTTAACCTCACCAATGCAGTTTATATTCATTCTCTGTAAGATGTTGTTTACTTAAAAAAGGTACAGAAATGCTTATCAATGTTGGTCCTCAGGTACCCCAAAAATTCAAAATTGGAATTTCGATAAAAAATTACCCCACCATTTAGACTATGATAAAACAAGAAAAAAATACTTCAGACCATTAAGACTCCGCAAATTCTGTCAACGGTTTCTGTCAGCTGGCGTCCTATAAGTTGTTACGTCATTATCAGCTTAGTTAACCTCATTGATATTGATATCGTGTGAACCAAGCCTTATAACGTGGGTTTTGTTTTATCTTTCAACTGACTCTTTCTCTCTCCATAGGATGGATGTGATTTTGTTTGTAGAAGAGAAGAACACCCAACTACATATAAGGTAGTACTGCTAACCTACTGTTTTCATGCAGATGTGGGTGGAACCCTATATTTTCAATATATGACAAGCTGATTTAGTGCGAAAAGCTTTGCCAAAATAAAATGTCAACATTTTACATTTTGTTTTTATTCTTTCCATTCCGAAAAAAATTTTCCTTATATATTTCTTCCCTTCCTAACTGTTTTTTCCACTTTTTCGACATCGATATGATTGAGTTAAACATGGTGGTTAACAGGGATGGTAACAGTTAGTTTTTTTGGTTCTGAACCCTGTATTCTCTGAAGGAGCTGAAATTTCATTAGTTTAATCTCAATAGGCTGAAAAATAATATCTTTTTCACACCAGAAAGGCTTGAGATTAGTAACCTTTTTAATGAAAAAGCTGGATTTTCATGATGAGAATTTGTGGGATAAAAGTGTAATTACAAACATTTTTTCTTCTATTAAGGGTATGGCTGATGCATTAGATATCGATTCGAGCGAAGACGAAAAAGATGATGGACTTCTACCCATGTAAACGTTTTTATGCGCCATTTGTTTTGGTGATAATATCATTGTCAAGTAGTTTTATTTTGCAGTTCTCTGAAAATAATTTCAAATCTCTATGGACATGACTACATTAGATCATTTTATAATTTTATCAGTTTCTAATTTTGAATTTACAGAATCATCGCTCTTCTCTGTATCGCCTCTTACTGTTTTCTTTCTAATGCATTCTTCTAATTTAACTTTGAACATCTATCTTTTGAACATCTATCTTTTGAACATCTATCTTTTGAACATCTATCTTTTGTACATATATTGGATTCATAGAGTTTAACCTAACTAAGAAATTACGGAGATACGCATACGTTACGTCAACGTTGCGACCAACCTATGAGTAATATACTCTGACATTCGTTAGAGTTTTTTACTTAGCTTTCCACTTTTACTGGTTTTTTTGAAGCATTTATTTCCACACTCTTCCATACCTGAGATTTTATCGCCCCTTTCTTTTTCTTCTTTTACCGTGAACTGTACCTGCGATATTTGTTCTTTATGAAAATAATTTGTGAGAAGACACTGGAAATGTAAATTTTTTATGGAGCGCCGATTTAAAGTAAACCTGTTGAGTTTGTACGTATTTAAGTTATTTTTTATTAATGCATTCCGAATTCATATTGCGCATGTCTTTCCTCTAATTTGCGTCCGGGTGGTTATTTAACATTTTGAGAACTAAGAGGTCGCTTTTTACAAATACGAAAAAAATATGTATACTTGGATTACTTAACTTAGCAACTTTCGATTTTCCAAGAAAAAAACGTAAAATATATGGCGTGTAGGGAAGTCAAAAAACATTTCAAACTTTTCTGTACATAATTTTGAACTGACTTTAAACACCTTTGATTTTGTAACAATTTGTAATTTGCAAATATTGCATACTGTAGTCGCCCACCACTATTCGAAACAATTGAAAGCATCTATCCATGCATGCATTCACATCTGGTGAATTGATGTAAACAAAATTGTTTATGACTTTCACGATGGGGGGAAATGGGGTTGTTGTAATGGACGACGATTTTTAGGACTTCAAGAAAAGTGTTAACAAGTAGATTGTATGATTATGTTTTCATAAGAAATATAAAATAGTTTGAGTATTTCAAATAAATATCCGCGTATACTTTTTAGGTGCAGTGGAACCTGTAATAACACGGTGACCACTTTAACACCGGTCACCTCTAATAAACGGTCCCCGCTGATTTCCCTTATCAAAATCTCATACGAAGAACCTCCGCTCGCTTCTAATCAACGGCCTTAACAGTTCCTACAAGTGACCATTGTTAGAGATTCCACTGTATTTCGTAAAAAAAATATTAATTTAAACAAATGCTGTGTCACTTTCGGCATCACTTGTATGAGTAGCGCTTTCATCACTCGAAAAACTACTACTCTTCGAAGATTTTCTACTGCTTACGGATTGTCGTGTTGCCGTCACTTTCACCGAATATTCTTCATTTTCGTTGGGCACCCTTTCTGCAATAGCTGGTGCAGCGGAAAAAGTAACGGAAGTATGGTCAACAGGCGGTCGTGGTTGCACTTGCGAAGTTTGTCTGTATTCATGTTCACCATTTCGATCAGGATATGGTACCATCGGAATATGAGAGCTTTCGTTAGAATTAAATTTGATATTATCTTGGATTTGGTAGAAAAGAATCACACCAATGAGAGTAAATATGAGTGCAACACATGTCAAATAAAAACTCCAATCAAGTGTCCAGGAATTGTCGTAAATATGGCGCTTCTCAACGGCAAAAACAACAATGGCGAATATCAAAAAGATAGCTAGATAAAAAAAATCAAAGTTTCGATTAAAGGATAGTAAACAAAGTAGAATCTGATTTAAGGGAGTAACCAACGCTCGAGGGTATTGACACAAGGCTCCAACAACGCCTCTCTTCCAGAAATTGGCCTTATTTACCCACAGCGCGAGTGCAACTTTTTGGTAAACCTGTCGTAGTTTGTAGTTCATTAATTATTCATAAGATGTCGAAAACAAATATTTTTCATTTTATTTTGGTCACAATCTGTTAGGTCATACCAATGGAATAAAAAAATTGCAATTGTGGAAATTTTAGATCTTTGAGGGTATTTCCTCCTTAAACAGTTTTTCGTAGGAAAACGACAAGTCATGGATATCTAATGAAATAAACGAAATCATTGTTATAAATCATCTCGCTTATTCAACCATATTCTGAATAATTTACACCATGAACTGAGGATGAATCAAGGATTCGTGCTTTTACATTCCACTCTGACGTAAGATACATCGATATATCAAATGAGACTTACCACAAAAGATAATGGCCACACGAACTGGTTTAAGACGAAAGTACTTCCCATAATTCATACTACACATCAGTAAAACCTTGGCTAGAAAAACTGATATACAGCAAAGCACCATGAAAGCTCGTACTGCGGAAAACCAATCCAAAAACGGAACTAGATCAACAAGAAAAACACTTATATCATTAAAATGGTACAAAAAACTGAAAATTAAATACATGCTATTTTATAAGAACCAAGACTCAATTTCACTAAAAAGATAAGCATCGCCTAAGCCCCTCTCAAAGTTTGCCCTATCCTCTATACTTGTTCTTTATCAAAGAGACAGGTATTTCTTTTCTCTCAACTTGAAGCGTTTGCAGTAGGTGGTTTTGGGGGATATCTTTCTGTTATCAAATAAGCACCACTAAAGCACCAAAGTTGGCTCAAAATGCCAAAAAAATAAGCAACAATGAGCCTGGTTGATTTTTACTGATGCTTAAAAAAAAACAACGTGCAATTATCGTGTAATTATCGTAAAACAATGTGACCTTTAAGAACGAGATGCATGTTAGAACAGGTTGTAAAAGAAAATATGAAAAAGCATACTTACCATCATATGATGGAGATTTCTGCATGGTCTTACAACCATCGCGATTACATTCTTTCCACAAACCAATATTTTCCTCGTCTGTGGACAACCAATTATTTGTCAGAGTCGATACCAAGTACCATATTGATAAAAATATCAAGTAAAGTAACCCGAACTCCTTTTGATATTTTCGAAACATTTTCTTTTTATGTATTCTTCGGTTAAACACACTTCACCCTGCTGATGATTGAAAACAGAAAACAAAAGTGTTTTAATTGTCAATCTGTGTTATTGTGTGTTAACCAAAAAGACTTCAGTGGTCCAAAAATAACATTAGAATAACAACAATTGTTAAATTCAATTGTTGACGGCATATAATAATTTTGACAAAAACAGTAAAATATGAAAAAATCAGTCACAGCTAAAACTGACTAAAAATGTGACCTAAAAATGTGACTAAAAATGTAGAATATTTAAATTTGGGATTTTTTTCAACTGTTTCGAAACATTATTGTTATTACGCAACATTTTTGTAAGACACTTACCAAAATCATTTCATCAAGAAAAATTAACAAGCATTATCAATATGTAGATAGGGCTTTAATTAGCTAGAATTTCTTTCCATGGATAAGAAGTGCAGAATGTCATTTCTTTGTTTATGCACTAAACACATCCACTCGCTAACAAAAACGCAATCATAACAATAAGAAACTAGCATTATAATGAGTTTTACAAACCTTTCATTATTTAACGCGAGGGAAACAATTCGCCAAATTTACGACAACAACTTTCGTAAATCACAGTTTGAAAGATAAATTGTTGGCATAGGTGTATTCAAGGTCAGTCAACAAAGTGGAGGAGTCCAACGTTATGATATTTTTTTTCAGTCTTAAGTGTCGATTAGGTTACTTGCACGTTTTCCTTTTCTACTTTAAATGACTAAACTCTCCTCCACAAATTTTGACTGAGCTCTGGCTACGCCTCTGGTTAAATTGGAATTTTTAGCAGCACGAAATATCGCAAAAAGAGACAAAAATTGCGATAGTTTTTGCTCAGTGGAAGTGTCGACTTAAATCGCGTTATAAGACATTAAAAAAATCCATCATGCATTTGAACAAAATACTAAACACCATTCTTGTTAAAGTAAACAGGACAGGCTATTTAGTTCGTTAGTTAGCAAATCCGGTTTTTTTTGTATTTGTTCTAACCCTTCTCTCTACAATATCATGCATACGATCATTGAAATTAATAATAAGATAAAGACATAAACCAAACAAAATGAATGAAATATTATATCCCTAATAATTATCGATGAAAGTCTTGTAAATCTTTTGAGGGAGTCAACATTTTTTTTTCATGTTGACACGAAAATCATTTCAAGCATGAAATTCCGATTAAAATAACTTTGCAAATTGTCATAAAAAAAGAAACCGCGTTAATGTAATGGTTTATGGTGTTTTGATAGTACACTAAGAGCAGGGATGTGTTGCTGATGGGTTTTTTTTACACTATAATAACAAAGTCTAATACGATTTGTACATAGGAAATTGAAGGTTGTTTTTTCCTAGTTAGAAATATATTAGAAATACCGTAAATACTAATTAGCGTCCCCTTCTTTTTAACGCCTCCCTCTTATTAACGCCCCTCCACTTATGGTTGCGAACAATAATTAAGTGGATACGGTTAGCGCCGACCTTCATGAAGGATGGTTACTAAAAATCAGAACAAATGCGCAGGGTGATTCACATCCATGTCTTACAATGAGTTTTCTAGAAAAAGAAAAAAAGATAATGAAACGCTAACAATTCGTCTTTAATGTTATTATTGATATGAATAAAGCAAATCAGATTTGTAGAAAGATTATTATCTACTAATACTATGTTCTTTTACGTGATTAGCCCGATTCCTTATGATGACCTGTTTTCGATCAGTGGGCTCATGGCGGTGACTAAGAAAAAGGTAAAAAAAATAATAATTCTACTTTCCCTGCAAATTTTCAATCCACTCTTTTGGTGCCTTTTCCCTTTTAATCGGTAACGGCCCAATTTGTATTTGTCCAGGCAAACATTGATGTAGGGAATCAAGTCATTGATTTTGTGATGACGATCGTACCGTTCTTCGTGGAAGTAAACCCGTCACCTCTCTCTCTCTCTCTCTCTCTCTCTCTCTCTCTCTCTCTCTCTCCCATCTCTGGTAAATCACCTCTCTGTTAGCTCCAATTCAAAACTTTTATCAAGTTTCATTTTCTTTATCGATTATAAACTTTTTTTTTTAAAATTTGGCTACAAGAAAAAAGTCAAAAAATACTCAATTAACCGAATTTCGAACTCTCAAGGGATGGAAAATTTTTTTCAATCTTTTCCTTTTCAATATCTTGACAATCAATAATTTTTTCAACATCCTCTCTAGCTGTTTTTCAAAACTTGATTGATCCACACAACAAAAACAATCCATAACTCAAAAACATTCGAAAACACAGTTGCTCATGAACAAAAAACGTAATTTCGGATATTTCGGATAATTTCGGATGGTTTCTACAAACTGAGTTTTGAAAAAAAGTTTAAGATAGCGAATACATTGCCTAAAAAGTGGTTCGGGTAGCGGAACAATTTGTAAGGGCGTCGGACTGTAAATTACTGAAGGACGGAGACTTTTGTTGGAGATAGTGTTCACGATAGCGGGAAATGGAAAGGACGCTTTATATGTTGCTTCATCTTAAAACAACAACAAAGCCGTATCTTGAACACGATAGCGAAAGAATTTTTTCAAGAAACTAAAATGGTTTTATTAAGTTTCCAATGAAAATATCCTTACAGCACCACATTATATCCTAGAAGAAAATGACCAAAACATTCCGCCAAAAAAATGAGATTAACCAAAGTGGATAAATTGTATCTTGTTGGAGTGTTTTGTCATTAAAGAGACGTCCAGATTACAAATCTCATGTTCACGGGTAGCAGACGGCAGTGCTAATAATATTGTAAGTTTTTTGGTAAGCAATCTCAAATAAAATTGAACTTTGATTGTGTGATACCTTTTAGAGCTCTTTGTTTTCATGCACAGAATCAGTTTTTTATCTTCCAACCCTTCTTTCAGACATTTTGAGCAAAACAATCCTATTCTAAACACTGTACTTTCGTAACGGAAGGTTTGAAAAAGTTCGGTTTGAAAGAGTTTTCACTAAATCTGTTACCGGTCAAAAGTCCCTTTCGTCCAAAAACAGACACAGAAGTCAATTTCTTCCTAAATTTCTGGAATACTTTGAACCAACGGAAAGTCTAGCATTTTTATGATTAAGGGTGCTTTTTTTCATCCCAAAATAGAGCTACAAGTTTTTTTTAAAATATTTCCCCTTATATTTATCTTTTAGTGGAAGTGCCTTTTTTTTCAGTTTTTTCCACCTGAAGGGTGGCATTATAGTAATTTATGCAAAATAACATATCAGCCAGTTTTAATCTAATTAAATAACAAGAGGCCCTGGGGCCTGAAGGTCAGCGCGGTTGGGCATACCAGAAAAGTAGTACACGTTACGAAGGACAACTAGAACACTTATAACACAGATAACATTCCGCGTGTATTTACTAAATTTCACAACCTTTCTCCTGCGGCGTCAAGAACTACATTCTATTCCGAATTTGATATCCTTTATAACTGTAGATTTTCAACCTGAAGTCCTTATACTGGAGTATTGAATACAATTATTCATGTATTATGAACTCAATCTATTATAAAAAAATGTTAAGTACAATGTAACAAAATATGTGCCAAAGTAAAAAACTGAAGAATATATGAAGACAACTGAAGAATATATACTTCTCACGTGACAAAGATAGCTATGCAAAATTGAACAATGGAAATCATTTTTTGGAAATATCTTAAAGTAAAAAATCTGGTTAAGTTCAGATAAGGCCGATAAGAAGTTCAAAGACTTCGGACAAGTCCAGGTAATTCTGACAAGGTCAAGTTTTGAGGAGAAGTTCTGGCACCAGATACGAGATAATACCATAGATGATGCCACCAACAAAGGACGTAAAAAATAAATTATATAAATGTTATACAATCTCAGATCCACTAGTGATGAATTTCTAACTAATTCTCACAAGTATTTTTAGAAATTTCATTAATTTAAAAAGAAATTCTGCAATATCCCATATTTTGATAATCTCCCAAAAGTTAATGGGCAAAAATTCACAAATTTGAGGTCAAAAAGAAATGTTGTAGGAATATTCGGCTTAGTTGCAGTTCACTCCATGAACGATTATCTTGCCCTGCAAAAATGAGTCATAATGAATCATTCTTTGGAACCATTACAGGTCGATAGTCTGATCCATGGTAGCAGTTTTCGTGCAAATTTAATTTCGCGAATTGAGATAAAATAAACTTTTCCCAGGAATTTAATTTCGTTAATTTCGCAAATAAGGCTTCATATTTTTTTTAAATTAAATATTACCATGCATATGTTGACAGACATTGAGGCAAAAAGTATTCTTTCCTTTCACAAGAATTTAATTTTAAGAATACGTGAAATCCATTTTTTTCCACCTTGAAGTATATATTTGGAATATATACAGCAAAGCCTGAAAGAAATTGACGCAACTGTGAAGGAATGAATTTTTACATAAAAATGCAAAAGATTTGTAAAGTCTGTTACATGAAGTCATTGTCTTCAACACGATTTGATAGGGAAAGCTAACAATCTTAAGTGGAAATGTAAAGTTTCTTTCTTTCTTTTGGATCATAAAAGTCTTTTATTCTCGGATTTGCTCTGACAAGTTCAATAGAAACTCCATCACAGTGTCATATTTTTGGTGAAATTTATAAGAGCGTATTAGCAAAAATTAGAATTTTTAGTGCATAAAGGAATCAGTTAATACACCGATATAGTCAAAACAACAAGAACCTTAAAAGAAACAAAAAAGATAACGCTCCTTCACGGGAAAGGGATTACCCAATATCAAGTTTCATATCAATATCAATTATTTTCTTTGATTTATTTGACTATTAATATTAGTCCAAATTGTGTATAAGGGGTGCTGCTATTTAAGTTTAATTTTTGTCATCCCCCAACAACCATCATTATCCACTATGTAAATTTTCATTCATGTTTTTTTTTTAAATAAAATTAGGAGAATAAACACGTCTTAAGAAGTTAACACAAGACCGGACACCCATAGTCAGGGCGCTAGTGGTCCAAAAAAATGTTTATGTTTGCAAATGATGTGGACATTCTAAAGATAACGGGAAACACTTCTATAAAACTTAAGAAATATAAAAAATCTTGCTGGCTATCATGAATTTCCTTTACAGCTTGTCCCAGTCAAAAACCTTATATACCTCGAACGCGAGCATCTGGCACAGATCAGTCCGCCATGATTATGTCTTCTCGAAAAGAAAATCGAATGTTTTTATATTTTAACAGGGGGTAATTATTTATATTTATACTTTATATGGTAAATTCAATAGCAATTCAATAAAAGTAGATTTTCTTATGATCAAATCCGCATAAAATAATAATGAAGCAAAATTGTGAACGGTTTTAAGAAAAAATCGAACACAATTATAGAATGTCTTATGAAAATTTAACCTCCCCGTCTGTTAAGTGCGGATTTTGAAGCTCCTTTTCCATGTAACCAAATCTAATCGAATCCAAGCGCGGGAACAAGTTTTCTGGTCTTGTTGACCTCGTTGAGCAATGAGCGAAAATAGTAAGGTTCAAGTTTTACGATTAAGTTTATCTTCCAAAAGAAAGTAAACTCTCTGTATTATTCACGATTGGAGGTATTCAGTCAATGAAGAGCCTTTGCTAAAAGTCACCGAATATTCTCTTGCAAGACTTAAGGCGGCCAGGCATGTATCCCGTATTATTTTCTTTAATTTTATTGCTCTTCATTTCAAGCCACCTCAAACTTTTCTCAAGCAAAATAAGAGAAACGGCCCTAGGTTTGAGTCCGCATTTCAAGTTGTCTGAGGCCTTAAACAGACACATGATTGGGAATATGGATGACAAACGTTCGTTATTGTTTTTTAGTGGAACAAGAAGAGACAAAAAATTCTCAGAAACCCTGAAAAAAGAACATATTTCTAACTTAGCATTTCATCCAAAGTGCTACAACAACTACACTCAGAAAAAGAGTCTTCAAAAATTTACTGCTCAAGGAGAAAACACACCCAAAAATGAACATGTAGAAGGCGAAAACGCAGAAGAACTTACGACTCAAAGATCGTCAACCCGTAAACGAAACCACAGAGGTAAGAGACTTCGATATATATATACATATCGAACACCCTCTATCTCGAACTTCTCCCTATCTCGAACAATTTTCTCGCTCCCTTGGACATTTCTGTAGCCCTCGTATTGTTCTCTATCTCGAACTCTCTCCATCTCGAACAAATTCCTTGGTCCCTTACGAGTTCGAGATAGAGAGAATCCACTGTATCGTCAATAATTAGCCAGGGTTCCCGACTCTTCTCCCGGCTTGATAAATTTCACTTATGCTTTTCAAACTCAATCCAGAGCTGAGGATCTGAGGTAGTTAATATTTCAATATCTTGCAGTAGTCGTTTTGGACCAAACCAATGGCAGAAATACATAAGACTAATTTGTAAAACAAATCTTCCACATTAACGTATAACATACGATTCGCCAAACTCTCGAGGTATCTTGTTTTATCAGATCAATCTATTAACAGGAAGCGAACTAGATCCGTTTTGTTTTCTCCACTAGAATTGTGCCGTATGTTATACGTTAATATGAAAGATTTGTTTTACAAATTAGTTGTCGAAAATGGTCAAGTTCGTTGTACCATGTGCGTGAGTGACACCAAAGTCTTTCTTTGCTGCAACATACTGCCGTACAGTGATCTTGCATTTACACAGTGGACAGTGATATTGCATTATATACTTTGTATTTCAACTTTTTACTGGATACTCGCTTTTACTTGATAATGGGTGCAGGCGAACGGAAAAGATTAATTGACGTGCATTCATTAGCTGCGAGTATTGGCAAAGGCATTTGTCTGGCAATTCTGGCATTTCACGCATTCACCAGAAATGACTACACCAGTGCCTTTCATGGAATTGGAAAGTCAAGGCATTCAAGCTAATGAAAGCATCAACAGGGTTTAAAAAGTGTTTCGGAAGCTTGGTAACTGTTTTACGTTTGTTTACAGTGGTAGAAAAATCTGTGTGTCGCATGTATGGCATAGATGCTGAAAACACCAACGAAGCTAGTTAATTGAAATTTTGCGCAAAGAAAAAATCACCGGAACCACAGCAGCTTTCACCCACCAGAGATGCCTTGTTAAATCATTGCAAGAGGGTATCTTACGTTACTGCTGTCATTAAAAGATCGCTTGAACAAAATCCTGTTGTTCCAAATCCTGATGAGTATGGGTGGAAATTGGTAAATGGCGAGTTGGAGGTAGTGTGGATTTTGAATGACCCAGCACCAAGCGAAATTTTGGAGCTTATATCCTGCAACTGTAAAAAGACGAAATTGTCTGTGTAGAAGCCATGGCTTGTGATGAACCGATTTATGTTTTTGCTTACTTTGTGAAAATTGAAGTAGCAGTGAAGACAACGACAATGACGAAACAAATAACAGCAGCGGCGATGAAATTTATGAATCGGCGGAGGAGGTCGATGAGGATGATGTGTCAACAGACGATTATATTTCTGATCTTGAAGATTTATAAATTATAGTTTGTAAATTATAGCATTTTTTCATTCGAGTTGTACTCATCTAGCATTTAGCCTCATTCCCAGTCTCTTTTCCCCTCACTTTCTTTGTTCAGAAATTAAAACTAACACTCCTTAGAAGTAGCCAATCACCGAATCGAATCATAAATACAGCAATGGATTTGTTTTACATTTGCACTTTGCCAGTGTTAAGGCTATGGGCATTATGCCCTCTTTCAAGGTTGAAGGTCTTAAAAACGGTTTGAAAAGATTTTGTTGTGTTATGGTGATTCTTATATGTAGCAAATAGGATAAGAATCGTGATAAAAATTTCAATTTGTATTTTCTGGTTACCTGAATGCCTATTTAGTACAACGCCCATTTGATTGGCGTTAATTCAGTATTAAAGCAACTGGGTGCATCTATGAAGGAATTTCAGAAAGTCCAGCAAGTATATTCTGGAAGTATCAATCAAAGAGAGTCTTTTTAGCATGGATTGCGAATGTCCACATCATTTATTGCCACCAGCGCCCTGACTACCACCCTACCCACAATTTTTAAAAGTACATAAACTGCCACTACAACCAGGGTCTCTCTATACTCCATATTATGTGTGTGGTGTGGGTGTGAAGTGAATTTTTAAATAGCTAAGAGAACGCTATATAGCTATCTGTTTTTAGACACCCAGGAAATAATTTGTGTATTTTTGTATATTTTCATCAACAGGGAATTTGTGAAATTTTAAAAGGCCACAAAAAAGGGAAAGGAGAGACAGAAGAGGAGGGAATAAAAATCCAAAATGGGATCGAACAGTTTCTTACAAAATCAATGTCATTATAAAAAAAAAGCAGTAAGAATTTTCTAACCTTGAGTGCTGCACTGTGTCGTTCTCTGGAACACAATTTAGGATTGCACGTTTTCTGTAGTTTAGGCCGCACTCACAATAATTAAATTACTTTGTATAAGTTGTAGTGTACCATTCATACATTAACCACGGTTTGTGGACAGCCTCTATTCCAATGTTTTTCGGAATCAGCCTACAACTGTGGACAAAAAATCTTGGAATTACGAACGTACGGAAGGACGTACGGAAGGACGTACAAACGCTAATGAAAGATTAGCTGCTTTCCGCGCTGACCAATTATCCACGTTGCGAGGAAATAACGATAATTGACAGATCAAAATTGTTGTCAGCCAAATTTGTTTACAAATGTGCAATTTAAATTTATGTTTATGCTTCTGTAGCATGATTTAAATAAATAATTATTTTCATAATGGCTACTATTTTGTGGTGTTAGAAGGATGCTACCGACTGTTTTTTTTTCAAACAAAATGCACTGATGGTTCTTGAGGTAGGCAAATCTGAATGCTAAGGTATGTACAAAATGCATTCTAATTTATTCCTGGAAAACTTTATTAAAGATTTAAACAAATTTGGTAATCACGAAAGAAGACATTTCCCTATAGGGCGAAAGCTAGAGCGTAGCTAGAGCTCAGTCAAAATTTGTGGAGGAGAGTTTAGTCATTTAAAATAGAAAAGAAAAACGTGCAAATAAATTAATCGACAATTATAACTGAAAGGAAATGTCATAACGTTGGACTCTTCCACTTATTTTGACTGAGCCTAAATACGCCTATTAAACCAGCGTTTTCCTTCTCCTTCTCCTTCTCGGTTCACTTTTATAGCCGAAGTTCCGCAATAGAACTTGTCCATTAAAGCTTTGAGGTTGGAGCAGGGGCTAGCGTTCTGTTAAGTAGCGTATGTCGTATAGCTACACTATTTTTAAACCTTATCGATTTATGATGTTTACACTGCAATTTTGTTTTGATTTTCCATCTGTTGGTTTTGCATAAAGGTACTTGCAACAGGATAGCTTCTGTGGATGGATGGAACGTTAAAATGCTTTCATTAATGATTTATTTTGGTTTATTTGTGTTGCAATTAAAGGAAGAGCCAAGTGTGAATGACATGTGAATGACATGTGAATGACATGTGAATGACATGTGAATGACATGTGAATGACATGTGAATGATGTTTTCCACACGACGATAACAAGTATTAATGCCTTTAGGGTATATAACTGAAGGGATGACTCTTAACATTAAATTTCTTGATGTCACTTATACTTTTGCTAAAAATGTAAAGAAATATAAGATATTATTAGCAACTGTAAAACAAATTGTTCTGAAATAAAAGAAGATGTCCGTGCTGAATGAAGAAATGGACCATTGGAATGTATTTTGGTCAATCACTGCAACTTGAACACTACCTTATTTGCTGGAATAAACACCCCTGCATTTATTTCCTAATTTGGAAATTTGGAAATTTTGCCCTGCGTTTATTCGAGACCATTTATTGGAGGTTCGTGTTTATTCGAGGAGATAGGTATATACTTCATGTCAAGAAGCGACTGTTTTTTTTTTCAGGATTGCAACACAAAAGTGATTATTGATTTCAGTTATATAATACTGCAACTCATTGGTCTATGCTGATAGTGTATATAGGTTATTGGTGGTCCACGAAATCAAATCCATGCTAAAATTGAACCACTAGCTTTGATGTTATGTGCCGGTAACATTACTTCAGCAGTTGGGTCATTTTTTGGGCAAATAATTCAGAGTTTCTCGTATTTTGCACGGATTTATTTTTGTGGAATACCTTATTGGACAAAACAGTGTGAGACAAATTGCGGGGACGATTGCCGGGATGGGGACATATCTACTAAAAATTAATTCGTGGAACACACTAAATTTCAACGAACCCTGGGTAGTTCGGTATGCCTTTAATGAAAGAAAAAGATATTGATCGACTAGCCTATTGTTTGAGTGCTCACCTCCAGAGTAGAAGGTGAGGGTTCAAAACCTATTAGAGTCATGCCACTATTTACCATGCAGCTTCCATAGCCTATATCGAGGTTTTAAAGGCTCTAAACCTAATAATCTTCTCAAAACTTGCAGTTTTGTATACGCCTTCTTGTAGTTTATATACGCCTTCTTAAAATCATTTTTAGGATAATGTAACTAGCTCTAGTGAAAAAGTCAAACTTTATTTCTTAAATATATCCTTTACAATTCAATTTCTTATTGTTCAAACGAAAAGCTTAAATGTATTAGCTGAAACGTTCATACACCATGATATACTAGCGTTTCTATTTATCTCACTTCCCAGTGAATAGAAGAACGTTTTAAGACGTATTCCTACAACATTTCAACAACATTTTCACTATAAAGTGTTCACCAAAGAAACTTTTGAGAACTTTTCTGTACAAAATCACAACAACCAGCCTGCTGATTCCAATCAACTACGAACCAAACGATTTCGAGACGGAGAATTCCTTTGTGATAAGTGCTAAACAACATTCACAGCCGCATGGCATTCGGCCATCGAAAGAATAATCAGAAGATTCTTTTACGAAGAATTGTATAAAATGGCTCATGGCTCCGATTGTGGTCACGTTGACATGAACTTTTGTATAAAAAGTTCCTTTTTTCTTAAGTGCGCAGTGAGGATGCCCGTTAATTTGCGATTTCCATCTTTCAATTGTTATCATTTGCAATAAATGATTGCTATATGTTTTGTACATAAAAATACATCAGCTTTTAAAAGAAAGCATTACAAGCCAGAATTTTTGGTGTAATCGAGACAGGAATTGGGACAGCACTGTTATTACAAATTAGAGCAAGGTATTAATACAAATTATTACCTGGAGAGTATTTCGAAAGGAGTCATTGTGGGAAATAGGAGAATTTGATTGGTTCAATAACCAGTTATTACAGATCGATACTGTTCAGTCAAAGGAAAGGTCCTCGGGCATTATTTCAGTCAATGTTGGTGGTATAAAATGGGGCTGAGGACGGCTTCATCTCCTTCAGTTCTTCATAATTGGTGGTACTAGTAGTGACTAATTTATAAGAAAAATTTAATTTAATTTAATTTAAGCGAGAGAAAAAACTCTAGGAACGAAACTTTGAATGTTGGATGTAATATCATGGTGTATGCATGGACAATAATGGAGGAAACTTAATTAGTTTACATGTTATGATGAGGTTAGTGCAGGTAATCGAAACCGAAAACTAATGTTTATGTAAGGAAGACGAAATTTGAAAAAAATGTAGTTTATATTAACGCAAACATCTCAAATACCTAAAAACATTTAAGCTGCATATTGGTTTGTAGATTTTGATCAAAAGTATTTTCAAGTTGTTGTTAAATGGAAGATATATCTGTGAGTTTGATGTGTTATAAAATTTCCTTAAGTTCAAGACATTACTATTTTTGGAGAGGGGATCCGTCTGCGAACCCAGAGCTCTATGTTATCTAACTGCGGTAAAAGCCAGTCTTCTTTTGTAATAACACAACATGTTTGTGACCAATATGAACAGCATGTTGGCCTCCCAAACAAACGCATAACATCCCAATTTAAATTCGAAATGATTCAAACTAATGTTGGCCGATGATGTTGATTACTCTGTTCAAACTGTACCAACATGTTGGTTCATTTTACGCCCTAGCTTAAGGATTATCTTATCGTCAGCGAATAAATATGAATAAGTAAATTAATATCAGTTTGATGAATAATATGGAAGAGTGCTCGATATAATTAAATTAGAGCGATTTGAAATGTTATATTGTCGTGACATCAATTTTTTTGATTTATATGTATTCCTTGTAACGTTCTTTCATTTAGCTGGCGATTGTATGAGAAATAACACGAAACTCAGAGTACTAAATAATGTCAAGTTAGTTTTTACTCACCCTGTTTGTATTTCCAACGTTAAAATTTTAAAAACAAATGGACATGACTTCAAGTTTCATTCAGATGTACACGAGTGAAATTATGAAGTTGCCTGTTTCTGGCAGATGATTATTTGTTATGACGTATAATAATGGTCCCAAAACACTCCACTGGGGGGAAATTCGCTGCTGAAGGCAAAATAGGACAGAACAATCGTTTAAAACTTTTGGACTTGAATAAGTAGTGAATTGTTTTTAAATAAAGATTGTGAAGAACGTTCATGTTTGTACATAAAACAAAACATCATGTCGGAAACGAAAGAAACAACATGATAAAGAACAACTTTAACAATATGAATGTGTAAAATATAAAGTGGATACATTTCTAGACAGACTACATGCCCGTTAAAGAAGTTGATCATTGATAAACCACTGCAAAAGGCGAATAAATTAGGCTTCCAAATCAGTTAACACAAAAACGAGCAGAAGAATTTCCTTACCAGATTCGTCGGTGAGAATGAGAGAATACAACATGAATGTTCTAGGCATTTGATATGCCTCTAAAAGGCTGATTATATGATCACTTTTCATCCCGGGTACCGCGATATCTCGGGACCCCTCCCTGGAATTTTCCTGGCAAAATTTTTATAATGCGTTATTATTTCAATGGAGAAGCTAATACGAACGATAGAATTTACTCCAAGGGTGGTACAAGAAAAGTACTTTAAAGCAGTTTCCCTCCCCCTCTCCTCCCATAATTTTTGAAGATCGTGATTATATTTATTGGGACAAGAAAATACAATAGGATTGTGTATAGAAGACTGTTTCCTTTTTTTCTTCGTCTGTGTTCAAAATTCATTCCTTCAAATTCATTCAGAGTTATAATGTATACTAGCACGTAAACCGTTTCATCTGTGATGTAATAAATGGTCCAGATCCTCGTTGCTTAAACCAATAGTTTTCATTTGTATTTGTAAACGTTCTGTACTTCACGATAACCTGGAACGACCCATACTCTTTATTCTTTCATCTTCCGTGCATTTTAAGCTGTGTGAATGAGTAACTAAGCAGCCAAATTTGTTTTTGGAAAGATATATAAAAATATTTACCATTAAGTAGCTTAAATTTAATTCTGAAATTCATTTTAAAGCTGTTTAAGAGATCGTAGAATTCAAAATTTTCCAACCATGATGGACGACATGATTAGGTATTATTACATGTTTTTGTTTTTTGGTATTGTGACCCTGGTACGGCACTGCATCGTTTTTGTGTCTATAGACAATTATAACCCCACCAATATCACCAATTATATATGATTTATTAGTTATATATATTGTTCTTTAGTTAATTATATTGTTCAAAAATTTGAATGTTGAGTTTCATCAAACGATACATCCAGAAGAAGCTGGCCAGTTGTTAAAAACGTGTCATTTCCTGAAGCAAATAGAAAAAACAAAACAAAAATTAAATGAAATAAAGATTGGATGGGAGGTTCAGATTTATTTACTTTTCGATTTCAATCAACAACAGTTTCTGTCGGTCAAATTAATAATTTGCCGACTGTCGGCTGTAGGCGAAAATTTATAATAACCGACAAATTTTGCGCCACATTTAATTTATTGAAATTGAAAATAAAGCATAAAAATAAATTGGCGCTCTTGTCATTTCCACTAAATTGAATTAACACAAAATTTGTTGGCCCAATGAAGGTGAAAACCCGTTAATTGAAAAGAGAACAAGAATGAACAAGTTGTTTTATAGATATTTGTTGGAGTTAAAGGGCAGTCCTCACTGTACTCGCTTTTCGATTCACCTTTAACTTTTTAGGTATTCGATTTGCGGTTTGTCCTCATCATTTTTATAATTCTTCTTGCAATTTTTACCAGGCAGAAAGCAGCAACAACAATTTCATGAGGAATTTATTTTGATTGCTATTAATTATTTTGATTGCTATTAATTATTTTGATTGCTATTAATATGTTTTGTAAGGTCAAATAGATGGTTTGGTTTGCTCCTTCACACTCCTTTTAACTCATGATAACATAACATATTATAAGAATAGTCACGACTTAATCATCGATACAAATTGTAATGTGAACGGAAAACGATCATACCAAATACTGTAGTAGGTTGATGTGTGTGGTCAGATGATAGAAACTTTTTCCGGTAAAACATGAGGAGAACACCACCACTAATAGTTGCAGTAAAAATGACCATTACGACTGCCGGAATAAACCAATTCAACTTTTTTGGACCTGTTTCTGTTAACGAAAAAGAATAACGATTCCATAACAGTGTTGTAAGGATTCATATAACAGTGCATAGTAAGTAAGTAGCCCGGGGCTTCCATATCTATATCGGTTGGTTCTTCCACCCGCCGACTTGCAACTAGGAAGAAAAATGTTATACCTTGGCAAGTTTGATTAATTTGAACAAATCCGTCACCGCAAACGCAGCCTGTGACGATTTTAGACCTTCCATCGTAGCTGCATGTCAAGTATGGTCCATTCATTAACATTGGTTCTGCGCCATGAACGCATTGACCGGCAACAGTAATGTTGCCTGTTGTCTCATTTGGAGCAACAGTAGATTCGAAAGTTGCTAAACAATCTGAGACTTCATCACATTTTTTATAGTATACTGTTATGTCTCTGAGCCATCCACAAAGTTTGTTTGCTCCAATCTTTAGTTTGATTCGTTTCATAACATGATTAATCCTTGTTCTCACTATAAAGGTATGCACCCCATAGGCGTAACTAACAGGTAGTTTGGTGGTAGACTCATTGCGATCTGTAATGGCGTAAATGTCTAATGTTAAATCATGCTTTTCCAGACAGTAGGGATAACAATTGATATTAACAGATAAGTTAACATAAATCATCCTGGCGTTTAGGGTTGACCAATAAAACGTTTCAAGAAAGCAATCTCCGCCCTGATCTCCATGTTCGTGGCAAGCATACCAGTTTCCACCAAATATGCGCCAACCGTTACTGTAACAGTTACCACGTTTAATCCACTTTCTGATGTTTCCTGCTGTAGTGTTATCTTCTGTTTTAAGCACTACATCGCTTGTACTAATGATACGAGGATAGATGCACCAAGCCAAGCAAATACAGATCGCTAAGCTTTTGAAGTTAGCCATTTAGTAATCTTGATATAGTCTTGTGATATAATCTAGTGATATAATCTTGATATTAGATCTTAAAACTGGTGTCGTAGAAATTGAACTCCGTTTTTCTTTCTTTTCCTAACTCTTAATTATGAGATATATCTATATATATATAGTTGTTTGGAGGTTGACAAATTAAATACTCATTTGTACACGACACTGTGTTTCATGGTATTAACCAATCTTCAGGTATACATTTTTAACTAAAATGATACAATATAAATAACAAATTTAATACATACATACAGAAAAAAATCGCAAGCAAATTTTTGAAAAGTTCAATCCATGCTATCTGATTTCACATTGCTTAATAAATACTTGTTTTGATGTCTACATTTAGATACAAGTTCATTTCTTTTATTCAATAAATCACCATCAGTAAATTTATTAATTATAAATAACTTCTCGCTTAAACACAATACACATGACTTTGATCGCAATGGACTTTTAATTGTTTTCAATATGCTCCATTTTAATAATGGCTCTTTATTATCGTCTTTCAACTCCCAAATGTATTTAGAAAGTTCTGTTTCTTTAGAGTATTTTCTATTTTTAAAAGATTTGACATGGTTTCGATACCGGTCCTTAAAAGGTGTTTCCGCTAATCCGATATAAACTTTCTTTTCCTGATCTTTGTCGTTCGATATATCTGCTCTGTAAACTATTTTTGGCGTTAGGCATTTGTTTTCAAGAGGACATGTAATCTTTTTTCTGCAATTACAACCGTATACTTCTTCATCTTTTTTGCTTAGTAACGCTTTGTTATGAGATGATATTATAGAAGAGATGTTTCTCATACAACTATAACTGATCTTAACTGTATTACGATTGAATACCTTATCGGTAAAAAATCCGTCGGTAAAAAGTGACGAATTTTTGCCTTGGTGACGAATATTTTCTACCGACGAAAATTTTTGCCGACGAATTTTTTTACCGACGAATATTTTTTACCGACGAATAATTTTTACCGACGAATTGCTATTTTTTTATTTTAACACTATTATGCTTTTTGTCGCTTAAAGACACATTAGGGGTGCCTACTGACCTTATCTTTGCTTTACTCGTGTTAAAATGTATTGAAAAATGACTAGATTGCTTATGGAATACGTTTTTTCTTCAGAAAATAAAAAGAATAATAAAGTTTACAATTATTTATCATTTTGTCTTTTCTCAATGAATGGGTTTTCTTTTCGTGAAATAACTTCGTTTGCTGACTTTACAGCTTCTGTTATACCTGCTTTGTCAAATCCATTCACGATTGATTCATTCTGCTGCTTTAGGTAATCAAACATTTCAACGATCCAACGTGCATGCAATGGTTTCAAATCAGACAATTTCATTGATACTTTTACATCACCAGGAGCTACACCTCTCCTTAACTGCTCGCTAACACGATCTGCGTACCACTTGTTGTACTGATGAGAAACAAACTTCTTTGCCTTTTGATTGATTGAAATATCAAGAGGCTGAAACTTGTTGGTCAAGTTATGCGGTACGATAACCAGCTCACATCCATTTTTCAAACATAATTCCTTTATTTCAGCGTTATCTTGACCTTTGAAAGTATCCATTATAATTAATGAATACTGCTCCTTCATGTATCCTAGCTCTTCCTTTTTGGATTTGAGATATGGAAAAATTATCTTCTTGAATAAGCTGTCACATTTCTCATAATTGGACCAATGATTTGGTGTAAAGGTAACATCGAAGGCTTTAGGAAACTCAAACTTAGGTAAACTGCGTTTGGTTTTGCCACTGTAGATGAGCTGGATCGGCAAAAATTCACCTGATGCAGTAACTGTAAAAGTTGCAGTTATTTGTCTTTTGTCATCGACACCCTTGATTGGAACTGTCTTTGAACCCCTTAAATCGAATGTATATTTCCCAGGTGAAACATAGGACAAAGGGGTTTGATCCAGGTTTAACACAAGTTCCATTGGAATGTCATGGTCAGAAACAACCTTTGCAATTGCACGTTGAAAAGTAAACTTTTCCTCTTCTAAAAACTTACTACAAGGTTCAACTTTTCCTGTTGTCCCTTTTCTTTTCACCCAATCCATACTTTTCAAAACACTACGTGCCCAGCCTTCTGTGAGCTCTAGACTGCCGCCAAATTCTCTCAAAAGTTTCGGATCATTAGCCTTGATAACTCCGGTAGCAATCGCAATCACCATTTTTCGAGAAATTGCTGTGCCGGCTAAGCGTGAACCAACAATAATATCTTTGATTTTTTTCATCATTTCATCACCCACTAAATTTGGTCTTCCTTTTCTTTGAATTGGCGCATTCGCAATGGGCTGGTGGTTAGTTTTCTTCTTCTTGCAACTCTCTTTCCATCCGTTGACTGTTGTTCTCTTGAGTGAATATTTTGTATACACTTTTGAGAAACGATCGATAGCTGATTTAGTCCCATGGATTAAAGCATAACTCCCAATCTCTTCCTTTATTTTGGATGGAACATTACTGTACTTTACAGTTGACTTTTCCACTTGTTTTTTGACTTCCTTTTCGACGTACTGGACTTCGGCTTCATCTGTAATGTTCGAAGCAGATTGAAATAGAGGTGGAGTATGTTGACTACTCGTCAACGTTTCATAATCAGAATCTACCTTTTTAAAGTAAGATCGTAAATCTGTTTTTGAAGCCATGACTGTCTCTGCAAATAACATGAATTTTTAAACAACTATACCAACAACATTCGAATTTTTGGCAAAGCATTCGAATTTTTCAAAAAACATTCGAATTAAGATAAAAAGAATCATTAAAAACATTCGAATTTTTTAAAACTCGATTCATCGGTGCTACGCCATCTTTTTTCTCTTGACTTCGATTCAAGATGTTTTCTTTCAAAGCTATCATTGCTTCACGTGGATATCATGTTTATAAAGAAACTTCATGGTCAAACGCAAAACTTAATGAAGAAGTGAAAGTAGAATTGGAAAAAAATACAATATCGTTGTCAACCGACCCATACGCGTGTGCGATCAAGATAAAGAATCCTTATTTCAACGATTGGAAAACAGTCGGACACATTCCACGTGAAATATCTCGTTACGTTTATTTTTTCATAAAACAAGAAAGTGGGAACGTTTCTGGAACTCTAAAGTCCCTGAAATACAAGCCGTCGCCAATCCCCTCTGGTGGATTAGAAGTCCCTCTCTTGTTAAAATTTTCTGCTAGAGATAAATGGGTTGTTGATACAATGGAAGAATTTGTGCTTAATTTTTACAGTTATGAATACACCGGAAATTTCTCAATTGACGATAATGAGGATGACGAAGACGAAGATTATCAAACCATTATTATCGATTCAAATGAAACTGAAATTCAAGAGACAGAAACTCAATCCGAAATTCAAGCAACTGGAAGCCAAGACATTGAAACAGAAAGTCAGTCGAGTAATATTGACTTACAAATAAATGAGAACATAATAAATGAGGAAATACCAGTTCAAATCATAATAGATTGATGTATTATTGATATACTTTTATAGTAATTAAAGTCAATAGAGAAAAACAGTAAAATTTAACGTTTTATTATGTGTTTCATTTATAGCCCGGTAAAAAAGTTCGTCGGTAAAAAGTGACGAATTTTTGTCTAGGTGACGAATATATTTTACCGACGAAAATTTTTGCCGACGAAATTTTCTACCGACGGATTTTTTACCGATAAGGTATTTTATGCAGTGCATTTTGCTTTGGAAAATGTTTATTTAACAATTTAAAAAATATTCTACCAATGTTGGTTTTCACATTTGCTGAGTAAGGAGGATTGAACCAGATTATTTTACGTTTGCGTTGTCTTCCTTCTTCTTCGTCTTCATTTCGAGCTACATGTATATTGTAAGTAAGCACTTCATTGAAGCCACTGGCTTTTAATGCCTTTTCATAGGTCGGAATGGCGTTGTTAAAGATGTTTTCATTTGAAGAAATATCAGAAATACGTTTGTTGATAGATTTAGGTATTTCTTTAATAATGTTTGGAGGATGGTTGGATAAACGGTTGATATAAATTGGTTCGTTGTTAGGTTTGCGGTAAGGTTTATACGTACCGTCTTTGATATTAAGTTGTACATCTAGATAGTTTACTGTGTTAAGGTTGATATCAATAGTAATCGTTAGATTGCATTCTTTAAATAGTTTAACTATCTGTTTTTTCTTCCGTTCTTTTTGGGGTCCAGATAAATTTCGAAATAAACCTAACCCATCGTCTCTATACAAACCGATGTCTTCTTTATTGATAATACTAGAGAGTTTCTTTAAAATATAGGAACCGACTAACTCGCAGACTTCAGCGCCGTCAAAGCATCCCATTGGAACGTCAAAATTCTCATTGCCAGATTTTTTTACCCACGGTTCGCTGTTCAAGAAAAGGAGAGTCTTTCTTGCTTGCATGATAATAGATATGTCATCGTTAGAGATCTCGCAGACTGATTTTGCAAAGTTTAACGAGTCTTTGAAAAGTTTTTCTGAAATTGAAGGGTAGAAACTTTCAATATCAAACATTATAAACGAGCATTCGTCTTTTCTTTCAATGGCTTTGAACCATTCTAATACCGATGTTGTATTCTTCCATTGGTTTATTTTAAATTTATCTAAAATCTTCTTGTTTATGATGTCTAATATTTGTTTGCTAATTTTTCCAATATCAGTTTTTGATGGATTGATCAATCGACAAGATATTGTGTTAGGGAATCCTTCTTTGTGGTCTTTGATTGTGAAGTAAGTTTCTGATTCCTGTAATTTTTCAACTCTATCCAGGATTTTCAATTTAGTAACAATACTTTTTGTTTCGCCATTAATTACTTTTACTTTGTCGTTTGTACTTTTACGGTATGTTTTCGTGACGTTTTCTTGAAGTAATTTATTGTATTCAGTTGACGTAAGTCTGTAAATGTTACGTGACTTGTCAGCATTTATAAATAAATCTGAAGTGTTTCGAATTTCTTTTTGATCATCTTCTAACTTTTGTTGGAACTCGTTCTTTACTTTTCTAAATTCAAGATTTTTCACCATCATCATCATATCGTATTCAAAGTTTGATAGCTGTTCGACAAGTGGTGGACACTTTCTCGAAGGAAATCCATAAGTTGTATTTGTACTGCTTTCTAGTTTTCCCATAAATTGAAGACATTTCCATCTCATTCGTTTTAATAAGTTTTCTGTTTTCTGTATCAGTTGTAATTTAAATTCATCCTTTTTAGGTAAAGGGATATATATATATATATATATACTCTTAGTGTGTAAGGAGCATTATCATTTTAGTTGTTGGATACCAAACGTCAAACGTTAATCCTTTCTATTCAAGATATTACGATATTACGAACTTTTCTTTAGTAAATATTTGAATTTATCATGCGTCAAAGATATGAGATAATACATAGGTCTTTTTAAAAACTGACAATGTCACATTCGTTCTTTCCATGATTAAAAGTCTGAATAGTACAAACAATAATAATAATAATAATAATAATAATAACGGATTATATTTCAGTTCCAAAATATTTATAATTGGCTATTCTACTGAAATAGCGTAAGATAAGCAGTAATATATGCGTAAGTGTTGAATAAAAAAAATATAAACAAATTTTTACATTCCTTTTCTTTTGAGTTTATCATAGACCGGTTGTTTTTGTTTGCGACGTTTCGACAGTTACTACTGTCATCATCGGACGTTTGTAAATGAATGATGTAAGGTTTATATATGTTTTCAGTAGGATCGAAATTAGGATCGAAATTATTTCGGACCTGGAAGGAAGCAATGTCAATATTTCGGACCTGGAAGGAAGCAATGTCAATAATTTGTTTTGCGTAGAGCTGGAATCCATATCGCAGGAACATTATACGATGTACTATTAATACTGGAATTGTTTTTGACACTGTATATAGTCTCTTTGACTTTTCGGGCAGTCCATCCTTTTTCCTTGTCAAGGATCTTTCTATTCTCCCAATCAAACTTGTGGTCATTAGTCCAACAGTGGTCAGCAATTTCGTTTTTGGTTACATCGCCATTCCGTACGGCTCGCATATGTTCTTTGATGCGTTGCTCAAATGTTCTTTTTGTTTCTCCTATATAAACTGATTCACAATCACTACATGGAATTTGGTATATCACGTTATTTGTGTCGTTCATTGAGATCTTGTCTTTCGGATGAGATAATATGTTACGAAGAGTTTCCGTTGATCGAAATCTGCATTTGATGTTGTGTGCACGGAATATTCTTTGTAAAGCATTACTGATACCAGATACATAAGGAATACTAATAGTGGTCACCGGTTCTTGTTCTGTTGATTCTTCGGTGTTTGAAGTTCGAGTATTGTTTATTCTATTTTCAACTCTTCTAACAATCGTCCTGTCATATCCATTTGCTTGGAGAACCGATTTGATATGTTTCATTTCTTCAACACGATCATCGTCATTACTAACAATATCTTTCGCCCGATTTATTAACGATGCAACAACACTTTCTTTGCAACTTTGCTGATGGTTTGAGTTACAGTTTAGATATTGGTCTGTATGTGTTGGTTTACGATATACGTTCACTGAAATGCTTCCGTCTTGATTTGTTTTTACAAGAGTATCCAAGAATGGGATGCAATTATTCGATTCCTGCTCGATTGTAAATTTTATTTTCGGGTGCAATCCATTTAGATGTTGATGAAAATTATTCAATGAATCTCGTGTCACTATAGCGTAAACATCGTCAACAAAACGTTTCCATACTTTTGGGGGTTTGTCAGCGGTTGTTGTGGCTGTGGACTCAAACGCTTGCATGAAGATTTCAGCAACTACAGAAGATGCCGGACCTCCCATTGCAACTCCATCTGTTTGAGTGTAATAACTTTCATCGAATAGAAACCATGTGTTTGTTAAAACAAGCGTTATCAATTCCAAAAATTCTGTTGGTGGAATTTTCGTTTTGGATGAAAAGTTTGAGTCATTAGAGATTAAATCTCTAATTATATTGATCGTGTCATTTATCGGTACATTTGTGTAAAGTGATGTAACATCGAATGATACCATTTCTTCATCAACATTGACAGTTTTTGTTCTAACAAAGTCGGAAAACTCTTTTGAATTCTTGCATCGGTTAGTTACTTGCATCATTCATTTACAAACGCCCGATGATGACAGTAGTAACTGTCGAAACGTCGCAAACAAAAACAACCGGTCTATGACATGATAAACTCTAATTATATATTATGAATACTAGACTGACAAACAATATAAATATATTCAATTCCTTTTCTTTTTCTTTTTTTTAACAATAGAACCCATGCAATTCGAATACTTAGATGTGAATTGTGAAGGCTATGAGTTGAGACATGAAAACGATGAGATTTGAAGATTGGAAAATAACGAGAGTTCCACTATTTTATATTTTTTTTTGTTTGTTTGTTTGTTTGTTTGTTTTTTTTTATAGACTTTTTGCTAATGCTTTGTCTGATAAATATGTCCTGGTTGCTTTGCAATAACTTTTGTAGTTTATACTTTTACGACACGACGGAGGTAGATCGTTAAATAATTTTGAGGCTTCATGCTCGAACGTGAATACGATGCTGTGGCTCCAATTCAGTTTTAATACGTTCTCTTTAAAGTTTCTCGTTGGTCTCGTTGGTTCGTTGGTTTGCATTGGCAAGAATTTTGGCCAGTCTTGGCAATTGATTGATTTCCATGCAAGTTTAACAAGTACAACTAACTGATGAGAAGATTCACAGACATCAGCAGGTGTCTGGCGCCTTTACAGGAAACTATACGTTACAGATTTATAGCAGCAGTCACAGGAGGACATTAAGTGAACGCCAAGAAAGAAATATAATGAGGTCAGCAAATTTCGAATTTGATAACTCAACAGAGATGACATGTGCACTTGTCTCAATGAAATTGGACATTTCACAGATAAATCAAAACAGCAAATAAGAGATGAAAAAGAATCATTGGTGGAAAAACTTAGATCAAATATGAACAAAGATGCGAGAAGACTGACCGATGTTAATACGCAAGCTGGCGCGTATAATTGACTAACCGCACTGCCAATCAAGGAAACAGAAAGTTTTAGCAATAATAAGTGCAGGGACGGGTAAAAGAGACTTATGATAAAATATATAGACTTCACTTAAAAAGTGAAAGTGAAAGTGAATTTGAATGGAAATAAAAGTTATAGTAGGTATGGTACTTGTTTTGTCGACGCCCTGAGACAGGATCTATCGACGCCCTGAGACAGGATCTATCGAGCTTAAGAAATGATTTTAAGTGCCGTTAATATTTATTTGTATATTATGTAGCACATTATATTATGAGCCTCAGATATAAACTACTAAGTATTGAATTTGTAAAAAGTGAACTCAATGAAGGAGGTTATATTTTCAAGGGGATTGCGGCGACCCTGTAAGAAAGAAAAACAGTAATAACTTAACAATTCAGTAACAATTGTCCGGTAATCACAAAAAGTGTTCGCACTTTAGCACCAACGGTATGGAATGTCATTTACCATATCATTTAAAATGCAATGAAAATCTACTTAATTACAAACGAGACATGAAAAGATGGAACGGTGATTTGTGCCATTGTTTTGAGTGCAAAAACAACAGGAAAGCATAGTTGTGTCTTTACATGTATGTTTTGACATGATATGTCACAGCTTAAGACATGTATGTAAATACTGCAATCAGAATATAAAAAAGTTATCATTATTACAACGTAATTACAACGTCAGTATAACGTCTTCTCTAATGTTATCAGGATGTTATTTGAAATAACTTTAAATCAGGCTAAATAAACAACATAGATTTATATCTTTAAACAGAGTAGGGCATAGCGCGAGGTCTATATTTTTATGTAAAGATGAGGGATCTTTCGAAATATTATAGAAGAGAAGTTCCTCTCTTTACCTTCTGCCCCTCTCTTGCAACCACTTGAAAACACCACGAGGTAAACTTATGTAAATGTGACACAAACATCTGTTTTCATGTAAGAACTAGCATGGACTGAACATCTAAAACGGCTAATCTTCCGAAGCTCCTCGAATTACACTATGACATGGCAAAAGCGACAGCATATAGCGACTCCAACTTCTAAAACGCCTTTAATTGAAAAACGAGTTAACATCTAGAGCGACTCGACGACTTGAATGTCGGCTAATGACATCACGAGTCTTTATCTAAAGCGGACTCGACGACTTGATAAACGAGATTTTGGTGTCGAATTAACTTCATACAAATGTTTTATGAAAAATGATATAAATGTTTTACTAAAAAATGTAAATGTTTTACTAACATCACAGCTAAGTTTTCCATGTTGTTTTAGGACTGGCTTATCAAGCAATTGATTGCGAGCAATAGTCTTTGGGTGATTGAAGCGATTATTGGCGGCGGAAGGGGTTTGGCTGCTCTTGTTTTGTTGTTGTTGTTGTTGTGGAATCTTTCTATGAATATCCACATATAGGGTTGCGCAGCCGTGAGCTAAACGTCACTATGTTTGCACAAGCGAATGTTTTAAAAACTTATCAGTGCTTATTATACATGGTAATTAAAATCACTATATTTAAGGTTTGGGTAAGCAAGAGTCAGTTACTTTGTTGGCAAGCCAAATATACAAAGGAAGCAGGCGGAACAATAAGGCTGAATCTGAACTACATTTCAATGAATGAATCGCCTGTGCTTATATTCACAAAATTTAAAATGAAAGAATAACGATCAGTGGTGCCATGCTGTAGAGGCCAAAAAGCTGATCAAACAAATGTATGGGACACTATGACGAACCGTTACCGAGATATCGTTGATCAAGTAATTTGTAGACGTCATGATGTGACGTCACAGTTCCACTATTCACCAAACCTTGGCCAATTCGAACTCCAAATTACATCAGTTATTGCCATTAGTTATCTAGATATTTGGCCCTAAACGTCGCGTATTTCGTAAAAGAGTCACAGTATTTCGTAAAAGAGTCAAAGTATTTCGTAAAAGAGTCACAGTATTTCGTAAAAGAGTCACAGTATTTCGTAAAAGAGTCACAGTATTTCGTAAAAGAGTCACAGTATTTCGTAAAAGAGTCACAGTATTTCGTAAAAGAGTCACAGTATTTCGTAAAAGAGTCACAGTATTTCGTAAAAGAGTCACAGTATTTCGTAAAAGAGTCACAGTATTTCGTAAAAGAGTCACAGTATTTCGTAAAAGAGTCACAGTATTTCGTAAAAGAGTCAAAGTATTTCGTAAAAGAGTCACAGTATTTCGTAAAAGAGTCACAGTATTTCGTAAAAGAGTCACAGTATTTCGTAAAAGAGTCACAGTATTTCGTAAAAGAGTCACAGTATTTCGTAAAAGAGTCACAGTATTTCGTAAAAGAGTCAAAGTATTTCGTAAAAGAGTCACAGTATTTCGTAAAAGAGTCACAGTATTTCGTAAAAGAGTCACAGTATTTCGTAAAAGAGTCACAGTATTTCGTAAAAGAGTCAAAGTATTTCGTAAAAGAGTCAAAGTATTTCGTAAAAGAGTCACAGTATTTCGTAAAAGAGTCACAGTATTTCGTAAAAGAGTCACAGTATTTCGTAAAAGAGTCAAAGTATTTCGTAAAAGAGTCACAGTATTTCGTAAAAGAGTCACAGTATTTCGTAAAAGAGTCACAGTTTTCTTAAAACATGCGCTGCGCTTCTGGACCACCGAGTATAATGAATACGAAGTACAAATTCCAGCGGTGTGTCTAATCGAGCAAAAAGGAATAAAAAATTTTTCGAAAGCATTTTCTGTGTGGGGTGGTGAAAGACCCTTCGGTGAAAAATAATATGCACCAAAATCACAAAATTAAAACTAAAATCCGAAATGTAATACAATTGTTGATCGGGTTTGAGTTAAGTAGCATGCGTGCCGGAATATGATATGTAAGCTCGGGCGGCACTTGCACAAATTAATTTATTATTCATTGAACTGTCTTTTCAAATGTGATTGATTGGTGGTAAAATGAAAAGAAGGAAAAATACGTTCACATTTCTCTTAAGGAAAAATAATAAAGCTGATCAAATCAGTAAAGGAGGGCTTAAGAGAGTTCGAAAGCGTGGGCTTCATTCATCAACCCAACTTCGCTCAAGCTTGAAGTTGCAAGGCAAGGGAAAAAAGCTTACTATATTTATTTACATTTACTTATTGATACCAATAGTGAATAATGATGATGTTTAATGATGATGCAAAAGAAAAACAATTTATGATTTCTTTATTTCGGTAATAATTTTTGCCCAGAGCCAGGAAACTTGAGTTGGTGTATTTCAAATTATGTGGGAAACAGTTGTTAATTCTTAGGGAAACCACAAAAATAATACTGACCCCAGACGTGCCATACATGTAGCATGTAATATTTAGAACACAAGGCATGCAAAATTCTACTGATGCTTATCATCTATAAAGGGAAAGGGTTAGAGACAGGTTTCCTAGCTAACTGGTGATCAGCGTGCTAGCACGCGCTGCAGTCAACAAAACATTCAAGTAAAATTCAAATATGAAAACTTGAATTCATATAAAATACACACAAAGTACACCATTCGACGACTTGAGAAACCATTCAACGACTTAAAAAACCATTCGACGTCTTGACGAATCAAAAATTTCCAATAAAAATCGAATTATGACAGTGACTTGGTCATTACTAAACCCAAAAAATGATAAATGTTTTGACAAATTTTCTCTTCGAGTATTGTTGTAGCATTCATACTATAGTATTTTTCCCCCTATAGGTATAATTCACTGGGTAGAATGTCAAGTCATATGACTTTCTGACTTAAATTACTTGAAATATTTTTGACCCTATTGTACTTAAAGACATTGGGAAATATATTTGTATATACATATTAGTTTTTATTGGTTTATGTATATATATGATACCATCTTGATAAACTGTGAAGTGAATCAACTTTGATTGTCATTCCGCCTCCCTTCTTGTTATTTCCCTCACTTACTACCACTGTATAACCTAACTCTTATCTGCCCCGGAACTTCAAGCTTATAGATATGGAGGTTCAGTCATGACCAGTAGTGGCTTGAAAACTACATGTTACAAATGAAAACTACTCTACAAACTATTACTACATTCAACCTGAAAAAGCACCATCATTCTCTCTCCCTCTACCTCAAGATATTTGGAGGACTTTTATCCAGAATACTTTTCCAGTTATCTGCATATATTTGTATTGTAAAAGATCTAAAAATTATTGTTTGGTAGTCTAATTTGCTTTTCTTCCATCTCTCCCTTTCACCCTTTGAATTCATTAATCTTTGCTCAATATTACAAATCGATTTAGATTTTTTCTTTTTATCGCAATTTTCGACTGATTAAGTTCTGCGTGAATCGAATTACAAGATTTGCTAATCTTGTAAAATAACTGATAATTAAGTAAGAAGTGCGAATTTTTTAGATTCTTGCCGAAAGATGTACATTTTACGTGTATCATTTCGTTATCAATATCTCGTTCACTTTTCAAAATATATGTCAATAACGCGAAAATAAATTCTGCGAAATTCACAGGTTTTCTTTACCTTCCAACGACGAAAATTTCTATCCTTAAGGTATTTTGAATTTCAATTTTGACGCATTCTTGATTTTCGCTGGCGAACTTGGTGATTCACGCACCCACTCCGCAACCCATATATATTGATTTTCTTCGTTCTCACGTGCTGCTGCACGTTTTTATTTTTCCCCGCATAAACCAATTTCCTATTGACTCAAACAACACTCACGCGATCTTGGGGCATGCTTTTAATTATCCGAAAATTAGAATGTCTACCGTGATTTTGGTGCATGTTATTTTACATCGACCTTCCATCTTGTAAACAGTGTTTCCATTTTGTAATACATCAGTTGCTGAAATGGCTGACAAGTAAGTGCTTTGTGTCTTTCAATCACTATATTAAGGTTTGCTTTGCGTAAGCAAGAGCTAGTTGCTTAGTTGGCAAGCCAAATATCATCACTATTATTAAGGTTTGCATATAAGCAAGAGGGTTATTATTATGGTAAAAATGGTTTGCATCCATAAGCACATGAGCAAGAGCTACCTAGTTGCTAAGTTGGGGCAAGTCAAATATCAAAAGCCTAGAGAAGCAGCAGAAAGAATGAATGGAGGATGGAGATGAATAAAAACTTAAAACGAACTTTAAAACGAGAATACCTTTCCTCTGGAATTCCTTGTATTTTATGAAAAACTCGTAAATATTATTACTCATAGTCTCAAATGATGATGAAAATAATAACTAGAGTATATATATTAAATCAATATAGGAATGACTATGATCAATTTCATGAACAAATCGAATGTTTAATGTTCAAAATAATAAAAAAGAAAATTTTATATATACAGAATGAATAAAATATTATCGGTCATTATGTCACATGGCTCGATTAGTTTGTCAAAAACGGCACAAAAAACGGTGAGGTAATCGAAGTAATTTTTCTGAGTCAGCATATGTATATACAGTATATATATCATAATCAACTTTTTCATAATGTCAAAAAAACAATAGAAACTCCATCGCTGATGTTATCTTTTACTAGATGAAACTTTATATATATGAGAGTATGGGAAAAAATGAGTTTTAAAGAATAACTTCTCTTATATTTTGTTTTCAATGATAAGGTGTAGCAGACTATACGACTGTGTCAAGCTAGGGCTGGGCTTTCTTTTATGCAGAAATATTTCATGGTTTCTCTGTTAAAAGCTAAAAACATTTTACTGCGAATAAATTTTTATACCATTTTAAAATGCTCGACAATACATTTAATTGGATACCTCATTTGCTAAGTAGATCAGAAATGGCATCCATTTATCTAATTAGTGCAAATATTATTGGCATAGCACTGGTAACTAGTAAATCATTTCACCTCCCATGATGTGAGATCAAAGTTCCAAAAGTCGTCAAATGCCTTGTGGCCAATTTCGACCCGAAATGACGTCAGTTATAGCCATTAGTTGCTGAGATATTTGCCCTTAAATCTCCTGTTCCTTTTGGGGATGCAATCTAGTGGTTTCACTTTCCCCACTGATGTTACACACTTCTCACTATATGTGATTGACCATAAGCAAAAGTTTTGAGACTCTATTACACCAGAATTTGGGGATAGTTTTTTTGGATAGTTTTTGGCAAGCAGTGTCACAGATTTATGTCAAAAATAACTGTCCTTGGTACTGTACTGTAGTAGAAATTTCTATGAACTATAATATATCTTGCCAGATGATGTTCCAGCTCCATACTTGCTTTTATATACACAAAAACGTAACCAATGTTGTGGTTGTTACCGGCTTTTATAAAAGAGAGGCATGTTTTCTTTGAAATCAGCATCTTGCAAAACAACCATGACAACATATATTTGTGTGCAGCTGACACTGAAAATAAAGATATGTGCATGTTAATTATGTTATGTCATATTGATGTGTTAGTTGATGATGATAGGATGTGCATATATCTGTTCTCACTTGATTGTAAACACCATCCCGACTTGAAATGCTTCACACTTCGTGGTCGGGTTCAGTCACTGCTACATGTATGGCATTCCAATGCACACTAAAAGCAACCCATTTTCTGTCATTAATTGACCCTATGCTGGCCAGTGAGGAAGTTAGAACAGTGTTTATTGTATAGTGGTGTGTAAGGTATTGAGACTGTTGTTGAAGATGAATTAATTGGGTGCGATTGGACATTGAAATTTCCATTTGTATTTGCTTCTCACATTTTACAAAAGAATCAAGTGTTGTCTACATCTTTTCGTGGCCACTATTATAGAAGGAAAATAAATTTTCTATAAATACATGTTTAACTTTGCTTTCTTTGTTTAGAGGTGATATTGCTCTTATTGGTCTTGCTGTAATGGTAAGTACCAAAAAAGGAAATTCGAATCCTTCAGAAATTCGTTAAAATTTGGCTCTAACATGCACAAATTCTTTCGTCAACGTCATTGTTGTCATCATGCCGACTTGAAGGGTAATTTTTTTTTCAAGGAGGAAATTCCTGTCAACTAAAACTTCATGTCAGTGCGAACATTTGGGGTTGCGCCTTTAACTAGAAAGTCGGGGAAACTGGCTAATTGACTTACTTTACTTTAAGTTTTTGTTGAAATTTGTTGTTTTCTGTTATCATCTGAACAAACTAATGTAAGGACTAGATAAATAATTTAAAAATTGTCGATACAATTGACATAAAAATTATATTCATGTTGTATTGGATAATCCATAAATGGACAATAGTCCAAAGAGAAATAAGAAAATATAGGAAATATAGAAATATACATAGAAAATAATAGGAAATATAGAAATATACATAGAAAATAATAGAAAATATATAATAGGGCTTTCATGAGACTTCAAAATTAATTTCTAGAACTCCATCTGTTTATTACTTTCATTATAACAAAATTGATGTTTTTTTTATTTTCACTGAAGTCTTGAAAAATTGGAGTTACCATATCATTCACCTTCTTCACGAGAGTTATTCCAATGGGACAGCGCAGAGAAATATTAAAATGAATATTAATCATAATAATAGATACTAGATGTCCTTACAGGCAAAATGATTTCTGCATTATGCCAACAGATTATTATAAAGAAAGACTCCTTTTAACACATTTGAGACCTTGCATAACCTGCTCATTGTACAAAATATTGTAATCATGATTTCACTTAAAATAAGATTGTATATGAAACTCTTTCTTGTTTTTATATAAAAATTAATTCCTTCGCAAATATGTTAGTTTCTTTCAGGCTGTATAATCATAAACAATCAGCACTAGATTTGTAGTGAAAATATATTACAATTCCTTTCAGTATATGCAAAGCTTTATTCAAGAAATCTATGAATGATACTGGCTATTGCCCTCAGAAAATTGTTGGTTACATTTATATACAAATTTTAGAATTTACAATCCAATAGACTCTTTTAGAGGAAAAAATGCACTTTAATTGTAATCGTGAAAAATATAAACAAATATATGTACGTGTAGCTGTTCTGGAGCATGGGTATCATTATGTTTAATATGTGCCTCAACCCCAGACTAGATTGTAGATCAGATCTAGGCTAGTACTTCTGTTCTGACTCGTTTGCCTTGGGTAAGTGAGTTTAGAGAGCTGGGACCAGTCTAGAAGCAAAAGCATGGCTGTTAAAATTCAGTTAATCCAGTAAAACCACATTCAAGATTTCTATTTCACTTTGAAAAAAAGAGTTTCAAGAAAAAAGAAAAGAACCTATTTCTTCTTTAAACATTTTCAAACATTTTACATTATACCAAATCGAAAGGAAACTTCCATGTCATATTTTTAAAAAACATTTTCTCAATGAATGTCGTCCAGATTCTGACCAATCAGAGCTTCATCAGATACACATGGACACAGAAGTGATCACGCTAGATTTGAATCGTAAAAAAATGCGGACGCAATAGGACGTCACAGACAGTTGTAATGGATTTCTTTGCTCCAACAAATAAGTAAATTGGGATAAGCTGTTCATTGATAATCATTTTCCTCAGTAGTGATATCATTTGAAAATAAGAATGTTTAAAATGCTCTTCAAAACAAGCAGGTAATGGCATTAACTATGACCAATGCTTCTATCGGGAAATTCCTATATAAACAAATGCCAAGGTAATGCTAATATAGACAAAATGTTATGATAAAATTTAGTCTGTGGAGGTTCCTCCTAAAATGAAGATACACTAAACCTTGTAATAAGTTATGTCCTTGCACCTGTTAAGTATACAATATTATTTAGTAAACATTTACTGTCTTAGGGTCAAAATGTAATTCTTAACATGAATGACCATGGATTTACTGTAAGTTTCTGATTTTCATGTTGATTTTTTGTATGTTGAGACATATGCCATGTCCAATATTGAATTTAATCTTGCATTGTGTATTTGAGGGTGATTACAAGATCACTCTAGAAACAATTACAAATTATATTGTCATTTTTTTGGACTGGGCTTTTGTTTTTCAGTCATATATAATTTGATTTGATAGGTTGTTGCATATAACCGAACTGTTTCCAAAGTAGAAACGTTTATGGCTAATGAAGCAAAAGGTATCTTACTATCTGCTACTGTTCTCATGACAATATGAGGAAAACAAAATAAATTGCCTTACACATTTACCTTAAGATCATTTATTAGATATGATTCATTTCAACTATCTATTAGGAACTAATGTCATTGGTGCTACATCACTGGAAGATCTGGTGTCCAAATTGAAGAAACCTAGACGTGTAATGCTTCTTGTAAAAGCAGGAGCAGCTGTTGATGCCTTCATCAAAAACCTGGTTTGAAAAAAATATTTTCAATTTCACTTGTATATTAATAATAATACTTGTTTTTCTTTTTCCCTATTATAATGTTACTTTTTAAGGTGCCATTACTAGAAGCAGGTGACATAATCATTGATGGTGGGAATTCTGAATACAGAGATACTAATGTAAGATCAATAGATTGATGTAGGCAAGTCAGCCATGACTTAGTCAAATTCTTTTCAATTAAAATGAAAGACTACTTGGTTAAGGTTACTGTAAAAGAAAAAATAGTACCAAAATCAAAATTTCTGTTTTTTAAACATAGAACACATCTTTCTATAAATTTTCACATGCAAAAATCTGGAAAAGGTCTTTATTAGTGGAAAAAAGTGGATAACAATAAATAACAATAATTTTGCAGAGAACTCATCTTTATAAATCAAAATAATGTTTTGTTTCTACACATTCCATTTTACACCTTTTCAAAAGCAAAAATATTTCAAGAGTACCGATAAATAAAACACCTTTATAAAAACCTCTGAAAATCACGTTCTGAACGACGTTCATGCATAATAATTAAACTCTCTTTTCTCATAATATGTCAAAACTCCACCTATTGTCGGAGTTTTACGGTATTCCGTTCAAATATTATTATTTTAGTTTTAACGTACCGACTTCTGAAAGAAATAATTCTCCAAGCTAAAACATTAGTGGTTGTGTGCCAGGAAATTATTGAGTGAAGATAAATTGTAAATTAGCCTTATAAATTGTGCTCGATTTTCCAAAATATGTTTATTTTTACTTGAAAAGTAAGAAAATATACACTTGAAGAAAAACACTGGTGTTTCTTTACAGTAACCTGATTGTTGAAAATAAATTAATTTTGTTTACACACGGTAAACCTGAAAAGCCATGTTCGTCAAATTTACAAGGTTGTTATATCTTTCTAATCTCTTTGTCTAGAGAAGATGTAAGGAACTTCGAAGCAAAGGAATATATTATGTTGGGAGCGGTGTAAGTGGTGGAGAGGAAGGAGCGAGACATGGACCGTCTCTCATGCCTGGTGGTGCCCCCGAGGCATGGTAATGTAAAAGGATGTTAAGAAAATTCCCTTCTGATGCACATTACCTTTATTAAAAAAGTTTTTGCCATCATAAAATAATATTGAAAAGTTTTACCTGTTATAATGCTTTTTACAAGATCAAGAAAATAAGTTATTATAATAGTTTTTTTTCTTTTCCAGGGAATTTTCTAATGACTATGGTTGACATTTTCACTTTTCAGGCCTCACATCAAGAATATTTTTCAGTCAATTGCAGCAAAGAAAAATGGTGAACCATGTTGTGATTGGGTATATTGTGACCTATTTTTCCTTCTTGCTTAAATATCTGTATAAGTAATGTAAATGGGCAAAACGTTTTTGCTTGTGCTTATTTTTTCGGCATTACCAAGTTCTACCAGAATGTTTAGGGGAAAAACACATGATATAAGAAATAAGAAAATGGATTATCAATTAAAGCTCTAGTTATATTGAATTGTTTGTCATCACTTATAATATATTTTTATAATCTATATTTATGTTCATTTGCTTCAATTGCTCAATGCTTTTTGTGCGTAGGTCGGAGAAGAAGGTGCTGGTCATTTCGTGAAAATGGTACATAATGGTATCGAATATGGCGATATGCAGGTAAGTACTCCTGTCTTTTCGGATATCCACCTAAATGTTGATAACTAACAGTCGCCTTTTGCTATTTTTAAACGATTTCTTTCTGGAAAATTTGTTCTTGATTTTCAGGTAATATGTGAAGCCTATCATCTAATGAAAGATTGTCTTGGGATGACTGCACCTGAGATTGGAAAGGTGGTTTTTTCTATCATAAATTAAAGTCAGTTTTAGTTCAGCTTCAGGGAAATTTTCTAATTTGGAGATTAATTCGGAATGTATTTTCCCCTATTTTTTCTTGCATAAAAACGTTTTTTAACACAAAAATCTTTAGATTCAGTTTGATATAACCAGAAAGTGAAACCCTTGTCAAAATGAAGAATCTATTCAATCCTTTTATTAAATGGGTTTCATCATCTACCACCATTTCTCTTCAACCACGTTAATTTTTATTTCAGGTGATGGAAGAATGGAATAAAACCGAATTAGATTCTTATTTAATCGAAATATCAGCAGCCATCTTGCAATACAAAGATGACCAGGGTGAATATCTTGTTGAGAAAATTCGTGATACTGCTGGTCAGGTATGGTATTTCACATCACACAATAGGTTACAGGATTCAGTTGTGAGCAATATAATATATTGTTTGAAGGAATTCCCTATATATGAATTGATTTTAACTATAATGGAAATATAGATGAGTATTGTTTTCATTCAAGAAAGGGACTGGCAAATGGACGGCGATAAACGCATTGGATTATGGTATACCTGTTACTTTGATCGGTATGGTATTTTTCTAACTTTTTATTTCATGGCGGAATTGATACTGTTGATACTTTCGCTAGGTTTGATTGGCTGATTGTTAGTAATCCATTGATATTCACATCGTTTGTTACATAAATGACATAACATTGATATTCACATCGTTTGTTACATAAATGACATAACATTGATATTCACATCGTTTGTTACATAAATGACATAACATTGATATTCACATCGTTTGTTACATAAATAACATAACATACTTTTGTTCGGCGTTGCCTGTATAAATTTATAAACGAAAATGCGTGATGACTTTTAGCTGAATCCGTGTTTGCACGTTGTTTATCATCCCTCAAAAGTGATAGGATTGAAGCAAGTAAATTATTAAAAGGACCAGAAAAGATCACCTATAATGGAGATAACATTGGCTTCATCGAAGATATAAGACAAGTAAATACTGTTTCTTCATATATATTTTTTTGAGAGAATTGCTGGAAACTGAATGAGAAACCAATTTCCGACCGTCATGTTCATCTTAGTGTTTGTCTAAATTGGAATTCTTCTACGATGATTTTCCTTTTCTAAGGCACTATATGCATCAAAGATCGTATCTTATGCGCAAGGTTTTATGCTGCTCCGTGAGGCTGCCAAGGAATTCAAATGGAATTTAAATTATGGCAGTATTGCTATGATGTGGAGAGGTGGTTGCATTATAAGAAGGTACTATGTAGCGTGGTAATCACGCATATGTCGCACACACGTGTGCATCTGAGTATTTAAACCTTTTCGTTAATAACATTAGAGCAGCCATCGACTCACCTCGTTTTCAAAATGACAAAGGAACTCTTTGAAGAAGTTTTTGCGGAGTTGGCGAATCTCCATCTTGAATCTCCATCTTGAATCTCCATCTTGAATTCTTTTCTTACTCGAATAAACTACTTCATGATTAATTTTTTTCTATTAAGTCGTTTCCTTGACAACATCCGTGATGCGTTCGAGAAGAATCCGGGGCTGACTAGCCTGTTACTGGATGATTTCTTTAAAGAAGCTGTTCACAACTGCCAGGTACAGTCTAGTTTCAACTTGTTAAGTTGTACTTCTTTTAACGAATGTAGGCTTATACATGCAAGTAATTTCGCGTAAGTAAGGTGTTGGGCTTGTATGCAAGTGGATGTATAATTGGAAGTTTAACAAATAACAGCATTTTGCGGTTGTCCTGTTCATTCGATATTGCTATTCGACGGAATTACAATAACCGTCACTCAATGCCCTCGCGAGTTCAGCCTTAACTTTGACGTCATTCAATATTAAGATAATCTTGTGAAACCATATTGCGTTTCCCGAAAGAAAAAAAACTACACTGACGGTAATTCCCCGTCGTTAACTTCGTTTTAGCCTATCAGAATACATTATTTTCCTTATTGCCGGTAATGCCCTCAATATTTTCCTCGGTCATCGTATCGACCTCGCACGCTTAGACCTCTGGAAATATTTTCCAGTAAAGCATTCCCATTAGGTTATTATTGTATTCTATATAACACGATATAGATGCCAGGAGTTATCCTATGTTGCTACTTAAGTGTTTTGACGAAAGCTCGTTTATTTTGTAGTCATCATGGCGAAAAGTTGTATCTACTGCTTTCACTCTTGGTGTTCCAGTACCATGCTTTAGTTCAGCACTAGCGTTCTATGACGGCTACAGGTGATATATACATTCGTTTTCTTACTTGTAAAGTGTTATTGAAAATAAACTAACATCGTCTGGTTAGACTGCCTTCCTAGAGAGTAATTATATCAACTGCAGATAAAAGAGAAATTGTGTAGTATATGAACAAATGCTGTACAACGTTTGGCCTTTACAAACAAACGTATACAACTTTTGAAAATAGCGCTACGCAGAACATTTTACGATTTTTTGTAACGAATTAGCCGATCAGAATTGTTTAAGTAAATGAAGAAAACTTAATTTGCTTAGTTTGCTTAGTTTGGTTGCGAAACAGTACATTTTATGGCTGCTTTTTAGTTGGCCACCTCACTTGCAGATTTTGCCTAAAAGTCTATTTTCCCCAATTTGAAGGCAAAGCGAGACCTGTTGCCACCAAGTTGGCCAAAAAACCATCGCAATTACTTAGGTACTTAGGATCTCAAAAATCATTATGAGAATTTTTACCTCAAAAGGTAAAATTTTTACCGACTGTTTCATTGGCTGACGAGAAAATAGATTCGAGTAAGAATGTAAAATTCATATAAAATTCATGCTTTTTCAAAGCAGTCACGTGTACAGCAAACATGCGATTTTCATGTGTATCTATGAATTTCTCTTTCTCTTTTCCAAAGGCAAAAAGTTTTACAAAATATTAATTATACACTTTACGATTTCTGTCTCGAAAAAGATCTCATAAATAAAAACCCGCTAGTGGAATATTTTATTTTATTATGTACTTCTAGATCTGAAAGATTGCCGGCCAATTTAATACAGGTATCGAATATAAATCATTGTTTTTGATATTGATGTTTTAAGGTTAGCAGTTTAATGTTTACAGTGGTCCGTCCATCCGTCGCGTAAATTCTAATGAAAGCTCAAAATAATATATTTCTTTGTCCCCTAAAAAATGGACATGAGTTCTGCTGTAAGGATTAAAACTCTAGTTTATGCTTAAATCTGACTTTGTTTCAAATCTCGTATTTTTATTTGTATAGGCACAACGAGATTATTTTGGTGCGCATACTTACGAGCTGCTGTCTACACCTGGTCAATTTCACCACACTGATTGGACGGGGCGTGGTGGGCGTGTTTCATCCACAACTTACCAAGTTTAGGATCTGCTGTCCAATCATCTCTAATAATTTTGACTTCTTTTTTAATCGAGGATTAAATATTTATAATTTTCTTACTTAAATATTCAGTAATGCTAATACAGTTTACGCTCTATAAGTGGAACCTCCACTTATCGAAAGTTCCACTTATTCGATTTTTGAACCGACAAGGAAAAGACCGAGTAAGAGAAAGTAGGGAGAAGAAATAGACCTTTCCCGAATTTTTATCCTACCCCGCCTCGTTTTGATTTGGTAATTTGATGAAAATTATCACTAATTGTCCCACAGCGATTTGGATTTAATCAAAATAAATAAATAAATAAATAGATATTCAAGTAATTACCGTGAAACAATACAGCGCATCACAACGAGGCAAGGTAGGATAATTACACAAAATATTGGCGTTTAAACTGAAATTCGGGAAGGTCTATTACTTTTACTGTCACCCATTGTTTATAAATTGAATCGAAATTTGAATAGATCATTAACTTGATGTTACTCTATCTTTTTTCATATCTCTGTGATAAATTTGTTTTTGAGAAAGTATTTAAACTGACAAAAGTAAAGTAAAACATTTTAACCTGATGTTTTTGTTTGTTTGTTTGTTTGTTTGTTTGTTTGTTTGTTTGTTTGTTCTATCAATACTACTTTGGTGTTGGAATATAGAAGTATGCATTATTTTCTGGACTTGCCGAAAATGTTTTTGCAGGGAATTACATTTTTGTTGCTGAGCGCAAGAAGAAGTGAGATTTAAAACCCCGATTACACGCCATCAAGGTGTTTACCTTACGTAGATGAATTGAGGGTCAAAAGTTCGCTTGAAAGGACGAAGTGAAAACCTGACACCAACAGATTTATAACTAGGTTTACATCGAATATGTCTCATGCAGGCCCGATTGCATTGTGATTTATTTATTTATTTTTAAACACATGAAATTTTTTCTTTCATAAGTTTTTATTTTGTGTATCCTTTGAAACAACATAATCATTTCAGTTGAAAAGTAACTGGTTGTCTTATTCTCTGAAATCTTGGCGATAGATCGCTGCTTCCATTATTATTTCCCTTTCCATGGATATTATGGAAAATTATCCAAGTCAGTACATCTAGCCTCGTTTTTATGAAATTTATTGTTTCAATAATGCTTTAACTTTACTACTTATCTCTAATTTTGATATCTAAAACGAGGCTGGATATCTAGAACGAGACTGGTTGTGCTAACTACGCCAAAAACGGCGTTTAAACAGTAATTCGGGAAGGTGTATAATTTCTTTCTCCAGAATGATGCCCCCGCGCCTAATTAATTCAGAGGATGAATCATCTTAATGTATGTAAGGATATACGATATATCCTCATTAATAGCGAGCTTACGCAAATACGAGGCGGCGAATGTGAACACAAATACGACAATGAGGACACGGCGATGTGTGAAACAAAACTGTTTTTCTTGGGATTTCAGGAAGTGAAATGTTTCTCCCTAGTTTTTATCCTATATTTCAAAAACATTTTCTCCCTTTCTTGGGTTGATCGATTATGTGCTCCATTAATTTTTTAATATTCGTACTTCACTCTCACGACCTCTTTCCCGGTGCTATTGAGGAAATCCTGACGTCTACCGGAGTAAAAATTGCCGTCACTTGCAAATAGGCTTCGAGAAATGTGTGGCCAAAAATATTTGTGACGGAGGTGTTACTGTGACGTCATTTCATGAGTTCATTTTAATAATATCATTTAATATGACATATTTCAATTCCAAAATATTGCTTGGCTCTGACATTGAAATAGCGTACGGTAGTGTAGATGTGGTTGTGTAAAAGTAGTTTAAAAAAAACAAACAATTTAACGATAAAATAATTGCTTAGAAGTGGAGATAAATATAATTGGATTGTGATTGTTGAGTAGAATTGAAAACAATTGCACAGGTTGTTGAATAGCAGAAAAAAAATATCAGAGAGATTTGGCTAGTGTTTTATCTAGACTATATTTATATTTACTATATTTGGCAACGACTTGGTGTATCACTACCATGAAAACGACCCGTCGTATACCTCAAATATAACACGTCATACATGAAGAAGATCCGTCATATGCCTTCGAAATATCCCGTCATGTAAAATACAGTGTAATGGCCTGTAATACGACCTAATAGCTTGTAATATAGTGTAATAGCACACATCATATATGTCGTCCATCACATGTAAATAGCCTGTAATACAGCGTTATAGCTTGTAATACGATGTTATATCTTGTAATACTGTGTAATGGCCTGCATTACGGTGTAAAAGCTTGTAATAATGTTTAATGGCCTTCAATACGCAGTGTGATAGCCTGGTAATACGGTGTTATATCTTGTAATACTGTGTAATGGCCTGCAATACGGTGTAATGGCCTGCAATACGGTGTAATAGCGTGTAATAATGTGTAATGGCCTGCAATACGGTGTAATAGCGTGTAATAATGTGTAATATCCTATACTAACTGGTTATGAGGGCATTACCGGAGAATATTGACTGACGTTGAGGTAAATGTGACGTAATACCCGAAATAAACAGTTAGTATATGGGTTATTCACGTTATCCGGTTACCCGCGTTTGTGTTTCTTCAAAATTATACTTCGCTTCCTACACACAAAAAAAATTGTAGACTAAACTTTTCTTTCTCATTTTTGTGTGACATTCGATTTGTTATTAAAAAAAGAAAAATGCAATGCAATGTTTCCTTTACTGTTTCCTTTACTGTTTCACTTATTATTTTGTCCCTACAATGTTTTTTCTATCTATTTTTTTTTTGTGTTTGTTTACATTCATGCCTCTTATTTTATAAAAAATATTGTTGCCATCACACTTCAGCGGGCTGTACCGGTTAGTAAAGACCGGAGTGACGTCACATTTAAGCGAAATTGACCAATAGAATCGCGCGAATGTTTTGTATCGAATACAGCCCTGATACGCGGGTAATAATCTATATACTAATAGCGACTGTGCATCCACTTTTTAGTCTGGTCAGTGTGAATAAAAGGACTGGGAACGAAATGTTCGTATGGACTGTGATATAGTAACATTTTAGGTCGTGCGTAACTGAGTTGTGACTTTAATGGCGATTAGTATTATAGGAGTAGCGCGACGTCAGTAGGCACATTGCATAGCACCCTATATAGAACGCGATTTTTAAGGGCAAATATCTCTAGAACCAATGGGAATAACTGACGTCACTTTGGGCGCGTGATATTGGCGGTGGGGTGTCGAAAGATTTGGGTCTAAAACTTTTTGGGGACGGGTGTGACGTCATCAGAATCTTTGATCGGCGATATCTCCGTAACGGTAAGTCGTACACAGACGATCCCATACATTTTCTTGATCAGCTTTTCGAGCTCTGCAACTTAGTGGTACTTATTCTTTTGGATTGTTTGATTTTATTTTTTATCATCCCTATAATTTGAAAGAAAGATCACGGGATGGTGGTAACTCATGGGGAAAGTGAACCGGTAAAATGTTTTTACCCGGGATACTAGTCTTCTTATACTAATACTAAATCTTGCTTTTTTCTTACCTAACTTTGAAAGAAAGAACTTTAGGTAAAATATCTCGGGAAGTTCGTCAATGGATGTTTATTTTTTCCGTATTAGTATAGGGAGAAAGAATCTCCCATTAGGAGAATCTCTAGCTCCATCTTACGGGGTTTTATTACTTCATGGAGTTTTTGTACCTTAAGGAAGACATCATAAAGCCGCACGGAGGAGAAGGCAATGCAATGGTTTTTGCGTTCGAAAGTTCATCAAATTTTTTAAACGTTCATTTCTTTAAACGAAAAATGAAGACGATGTGTGTAAAAGTATTTGTTTTTGTTTTTATTTTTTTATCCAACGCTTTAAGTTTAGTAATAAAGAATAACAACATTGATCGGTATCAGTAACTATTCTATCCGACGAGATAATCGATGTAGACCTGTTATGTGTTATCAGTTTATCATTTTCTACCGATGTCTATTTTTTTTATGTGTTTGGACGTATTATTAAGGTAAACAAAGGTAGCAAGATCATTATCATCTTCTTATACTAATACTAAATCTTGCTTTTCTCTTACCTAACTTTTAAAGAAAGAACGTTAGGTAAAATTTCTCGGGAAGTTCGTCAATGGATGTTTGTTTTTCCGTATTAGTATAGGGAGAATCTCCCATTAGGAGAATCTCTAGCTCCATCTTACGGGGTTTTATTACTTCATGGAGTTTTTGTACCTTAAGGAAGACATCATAAAGCCGCACGGAGGAGAAGGCAATGCAATGGTTTTTGCGTTCGAAAGTTCATCAAATTTTTTAAACGTTCATTTCTTTAAACGAAAAATGAAGACGATGTGTGTAAAAGTATTTGTTTTTGTTTTTATTTTTTTATCCAACGCTTTAAGTTTAGTAATAAAGAATAACAACATTGATCGGTGTCAGTAACTATTCCATCCGACGAGATAATCGATGTAGACCTGTTATGTGTTATCAGTTTATCATTTTCTACCGATGTCTATTTTTTTGATGTGTTTGGACGTATTATTAAGGTAAACAAAGGTAGCAAGATCATTATCATCTTCTTATACTAATACTAAATCTTGCTTTTCTCTTACCTAACTTTTAAAGAAAGAACGTTAGGTAAAATTTCTCGGGAAGTTCGTCAATGGATGTTTGTTTTTCCGTATTAGTATAGGGAGAATCTCCCATTAGGAGAATCTCTAGCTCCATCTTACGGGTTTTTATGACTTCGTGGATTGTTGTGCCCTAAAGGAAGACATCATAAAGCCACCCAGAGGAGAAGGCAATGCAATGTTTTTTGCGTTCGAAAGTTCATCAAATTTTCTCAACGTTCATTTCTTGAAGACGCTGTGTGTATAATTTTTTGTTTTTGTTTTAATTTTTTTATTCAACGCTTTAAGTTCAGTAATAAAGAATAACCACATTGATAAGTATCAGTAACTATTCTATCCGACGAGATAGTCGATGTAGACCTGTTATGTGTTATCAGTTTATCATTTTCTACCGATGTCTATTTTTTTGATGTGTTTGAACGTATTATTAAGGTAAACAAAGGTAGCAAGATCATTATCATATTGATTTGATAGTATTTGAATGATACCTTTTATAGATTAAAAAATTGAATAGTATAAATGATTGTAATGCAAGAAGAGAGTGATTACATACATATTTACATGCTTTTTGTATCATGATGCACAAATGGAGTTTTAGGTTTTGACATTTCCACAATTCATAGCAGAATAAAGAATTGAAAGATAAAAACGTCTGAGAAGGTATTGTTTTTGTTAGCTTTAGTTAATAGGGAAATTTGAAGGTATTTTCTTATATATCAGACGTTTTATTGTGGTTAGGTAGGAGTATCCATTGGTTAGGTAGGACTACTATGTATTGTCTCTTTTCTAAATCTTTTAGTTCAACTGTACAACTTTAGAAATCTCTAAATAGCCCAAATAATAGCACTGAAAAATAGGGATAATAGGATTCTTTGAATGATCGATCCAAAATATTTGTGTTAAATATGATATAATTCCAACATGGAGAAACACAACAATTTTTGTAGATACACAGACTTATCATGACAGTATTGCGTGTAAAAACAATTTATGAAGAAAAACTGTAAAATGTTTTTACACGCTACACTAGTCTATATACTAATAGCGAGTTGTGCATAACAAATTTAGCTTGGTCAGTGTGAATAAAAGGACTGGGAAAGAAATGTTCGTATAAAAAATGTTATAATTAAAATTTTAGGTCGTGCGTAACTGAGTTGCCGAGATATAGGCGATATTAGTATTATAGGAGTAGCGCGACGTCAGTGGGCACATTGCATTGCACCCTAAATATAACGCGATTTTTAAGGGCAAATATCTCGAGAACCAATAGGAATAACTGACGTCACTTTGGGTGTGCGATATTGGCGATGGGGTGTCGAAAAATTTGGGCCTAAAACTTTTTGGGGACGGGTGTGACGTCATCAGGATGTTTGATCATCGATATCTCTGTAACGGTTAGTCGTACATAGGCGATCCCATACATTTTCTTGATCAAGTTTTCGAGCTCTACAACTTAGTGATACTTATTCTTCCCCTTTCTTTCTACCAAACTAAAAAGTGGATGCACAACTCGCTATTAGTATATAGACTAGTATCTCGGGTAAAAACATTTTACCGTGCCCTTCCTCTTTCAATATATAGTATATGACAAAAAATATAATCACGCAATTCAAAAGAGTAGGTATCACTAAGTTGTAGAGCTCGAAAACATGATCAAAAAAATGTATGGGATCGCCTGTGTACGGCGTGCCGTTACTGAGATATCGTCGATCAAAGATTTTGATGACGTCACGCCCGTCCCCAAAATGTTTTAGGCCCAAATTTTTCGACACCCCACCGCCAATATCGCGCGCCCAAAGCGACGTCAGTTATTCCCATTGGTTTTCGAGATATTTGCCATTAAATATCGCGTTCTATTTAGGGTGCAATGCAATGTGCGCACTGACGTCGCGCTACTCCTATAATACTAATATCGCCTATATCTCGACAACTCAGTTACGCACGACCTAAAATGTCACTATATCACAGTCCATACGAACATTTCGTTCCCAGTCTTTTTATTCACACTGACCGAACTAAATTTGTTATGCACAGCTGCTATTAGTATATAGACTAGTATCCCGGGTAAAAACATTTTACCGGTTCACTTTTCTTCCTCTTTCAATATATAGTATATGACGAAAAATAAAATCACACAATCCAAAAAAATAAGTATCACTATGTTGTTAGGCTCGAAAACCTGATCAAGAAAATGTATTGGATCGCCTGTGTACGACTTACCGTTACGGAGATATCGTCGATCAAAGATTCTGATGACGTCACACCCGTCCCTAAAAAGTTTTAGACCCAAATTTTTTCGACACCCCATCGCCAATATCGCATGCCCAAAGTGACGTCAGTTATTCCCATTGGTTCTCGAGATATTTGACCCTAAAAATCGCGTTCTATTTAGGGTGCAATGCAATGTGCCCACTGATGTCGAGCTACTCCTATAATACTAATCGCCATTAAAGTCACAACTCAGTTACGCACGACCTAAAATGTCACTATATCACAGTCCATAAGAACATTTCGTTCCCAGTCCTTTTATTCACACTGACCAAACTAAAAAGTGGATGCACAGTCGCTATTAGTATATAGACTAGTATCCCGGGCAAAAACATTTTACCGGTTCCCTTTCAACATGAGTTACCACCACCCGTGCTCTTCCTTTTTCAAAATATAGGGGTGACGAAAAATAAAATCGCAACTTTGCAAAGAATAAGAATCACTAAGTTGTAGAGCTCGAAAAGTGGATCAAGAAAATGTATGGGATCGTCTGTGTACGACGTGCCATTACGGAGATATCGTCGATCAAACATTTTGAAGACGTCACACCCGTCCCCCAAAAGTTTCAGACCCAATTTTTTTCGCCACCGATCGCCAATATCGCAGACCCCCAAAAACGTCAGTTATCCCCATCGGTTCTCAAGATATTTCTCCCTAAACTCAACGTTCATTTCTTTAAACGAGAAATGAAGACGCTGTGTGTAACATTTTTTGTTTTTGTTTTTATTTTTTTATTCAACGCTTTATGTTCAGTAATAAAGAGTAACAACCTTGATAGGTATCAGTAACTATTCTAACCGAGAGATAGTCGATGTAGACCTGTTATGTGTTCGTCTATTTTTTAAATGTGTTTGACCGTAGCTTTTTCGTATCAGTTAGTTTTGACTACTATTCCGAAATGTGTAGCTAGCAGTTTATTTGGTATTTCATTGTAGTGTGTGGATTGTTATTATTAAGGCTCGCCTTTAGGGAAACGAATGTAGCAACATCATTATAATATTGTTTTGATAGTATTTGATTGATATCTTTTTGTTTTAGATTAGAAAATTGAGTAGTATAGATGAATATAATACAAGAAGAGTTAAGCTCATGGGCTAATAGGCTTAGAATTGAATTGATTGAATGAATGTATATAGATGATATGGGATGATTCGATGACTTGATAAAAAAGATCATTTTCTCATATAGTTCCTCGGAAACATGAATTTTCATTCTTATCGGCTTTTTTATTATGTATAGATAGATAGAAAAGACATTGTAGGGATAATAACCTGCAACCGTTAAGGAAGTCCTTTTTTTCTCATTTTTGTGTGACATTCGATTTGTTATTAAAAATAGAAAAAATGCAATGCAATGAGTTCCTTTAAACTGTTTTACTTACAATTTGTCCATACAATGTTTTTTCTATCTATCTATATTTTTTCTGTGTTTGTTTACATTTATCTTCTTATATTTTATTGTAGCATGTGGATTGATATTATTAAGGTTCGCCTCTATGGAAACGAAGGTAGCAAGATCGTTATTATATTGATTTAATAGTGTTTGAATGATACCTTTTTTTAAGATTATAAAATTGAATGTAATACAAAAAGAGAGTGAAAATCATGGTTATATACATATTTACATGGTTTTTGTATCATGATGCACAAGTGAAGTTTTGGGGTTTGACATTTCCACAATTCATAGCAGAATAAAGAATTGAAAGATAAAAACGTCTGAGAAGGTATTGTTTTTGTTAGTTTTAGTTAATAGAAAAATTGTGTGTAAAAAAATTTTTGTATATACACAGACTTATCATGGCAGTATTGCGTGTAAAAACAATTTATGGAGAAAAACTGTAAAATGTTTTTACACGCAACACTAGTCTATATTTAAAGGGTTTACAGCTTCTGGCTATGAAGTCCTGCTTCATTGAAAGGAGTTTGGGAAAAGAGCTTGAAGCCGGCAAAAAGGGGCAGGAGATTGAGGGCCATTTGTTTGGTACCTAGGAGTGCGATCTAACTGCCCTGGCTGCCCAAAAATCCATTTGTTTGTTTTTTGGAGACAGTAATATCTAAATCTCTTTGCCCTGCTAAGCTAGCAATCAGAGCCAAAAACGGATACTTTACCACGGTTAAAACCTCTTGCTCCGACTAGCCCCAAAAAGACGAATACAGTTTACCCTTAAAAATTTATGAGCAAAGGAGAAATATTGAAGTCATTGCAGTGCGTAGTAGACATATCCTTATTATGCGAAATTTACAAAAACAATTTGCGGAGGGCAGTGAGAGCATTATTGCTGGTCCCAGTGCTGACAAACGAAGCATGCTAACGAAGCATGAAAGTCTATGAAAAAAAATTATATATATATTTTTTTTGTAAATATATATAGATAGAAGACAACTTAGTGTAATTGATCTCTTGTTTATTGGTGAGAAAAACGGTGGGTTAAAACGAGAAAAAAAGTGTAACTCACTTCCAAAAACTTTGAAGAGGCTTTAGAATGCTGAATTTTGTATTAAAAAGACTAGATTCTAAACACGTTTTGACAGATTAAAGATTTTCAGCAATTACTGAGACTATTAGCAATAGTTCGTAGCATTTCTTCTATATATTCAATATATATCTTTATAGTATTTTTCGAGTTTCCTGGGCATTAACTTAGGGGGTTTATCATATTTATTTTCGCGATGTCCTTTTCTAAGATTGTTACTATTGTTTGTCGTGGTTTGCCTCTTTATCTGCCTCGATTAGCTGGTGTATTTAGTTGAGATCGGAGGATATGACCAAAATCTCGATATCGTTATTTCGTAACTTATCGGTCTTGTGTTACTTTATATAGTTCTTCATTGGTTAACTTGTCTTGATAAGTTCCATATCTTTCTTTACATTTGTGCCTCTTATTTTATAACACTTTTGTTGTCATAACACTTCAGCGGGCTGTGTACCAGTCAGTATCCACCAGAGTGACGTCACATTTAAGCTAATTTGACCAATAGGATCGCACGATTTTTTTGAATCGAATACAGCCCTACCTATCCGTACAGCCCTGCTACGCGGGTAGTAATAATAATAATAATAATAATAATAATAATAATAATAATAATAATAATAATAATAATAATAATAATCGATGATATATTTCTAACTCCATAATTTACATGGTTCTTCTTCTAGAAATGCGAGATTTATAAAATGTATATGCGTTGCGTGTATATAAATTAACAATTTATTTTTTTTTATAAATTTTTTTTATAAATTTTTAGCAATAGCTTTGTCCAGTAAATATTTAAATGTCTTTCGTTTGAAACTGTATAATGTATCACTTTCTCTGACGGTCTTTGGTTTTTTGGTAGGTCGTTGAAGATTTGTTTGGCGTCACTTTGAAAGGATTGGTGTTTGTTGTTGCATATGATAGTAGGGCCAATATTTTCGTGATTATTTCTAAGGTTACGAGTATTTTTCTTGAGTTCAATGTGGATGTTTTCGGCTGCATCTATTTTTTGGATACTTTTGAAGGCGTATTGAAGGCGCAGTTGCGTATTCAGATCGTTCTTTTATTGGCAGCCATGGTATGCTGAGTACGTCCTTGACGTCTGCACGTTTGTTCCAAACAAATCCAGCAGCAGCATTTTGCAATTTCTGAAATCGTTTTTGGAGATACTCTGGTAGGTTTTGGAGAATTGCATTGCCATAGTCTAGTTTTGAAAGGATGAGAGTTGTTGCCAGCTGTTAGATTAAAGTTTACCAGTCTTTTTAGGTTCCGTAGGGTTTTTAACGTTATATAGCAATATTTTACCACATTGTTGATGTGTTCATTCCAGTTAAGATGTTTATCGAATGTGACACCTAATAATTTTGAAGACTGTATTTGTTCTAGATTATCACCATTGCATGCTATATGGATTTTGTTCTTATCAAACTGGTGTGTACGGGAAAGTTGTTTAGTAAAGAAAGTTATTAACTTTGTCTTCTTGTTATTAAAGATGAGGTTTGATGACAAAGACCATTTTTGAAGCCATTAATAAATAAATAACCAGTTATTCCCCTTATTTGGGTGGAAGAAATTAGGATTGGGCCATTATTTGTAACAACGTGTTCAAACTAGAAAAAGAAATACAAAGAAATACAAATATAATTAAAGATTAAATATAAATCTATTTTAAATTGGATAAAAAATCGATCCAAAAAATACTGAAATACGTACCAGATGGCCTAATGTAATTGATTTGGTTGTATCAAATTGAAATTTCTCTTATTCATTTCAAAAACATCTCTTGTCGTTATACTACTTCTCTTGTAAAAAAGAATTCACAAATACGAAAGAAAGTAGAAGCGAGATACGAGTAGATACAAGAAGTCCCTAAGGAGCGGTTGAAAGCAATAAAATTGAAAAATTAAACATTAGATAATTAGATAACACTAGATAAACTCTAGGATGGAGATCCTACACCGTTTTATTCCAAAAAGTCCCGACCAAGTGCAGAAAGTTCTCCTAAACAGTCTAGAATAAAAATAGGTACAACAACAAGAAGAAAATCAACAATCAAGACAGGGGAGGTCTTATACTTCTCCCCTATTATGTAAACATAGCGAAAAAAGCGCACATCCAGTGAAATATGCTCTAGTATAGTAAAGTTTATCATGTTTGTATGTCATGTCATAAAAGAAATATATAGTAAAGTTATCAAAAACATCAAAATCCATAATGGCTGCACTATCTACGAAATCGAAACTAATCAACGCCTGGTATAAAGTAAACAATGTAGAAAGAGAAAAGAACAAGAAGAAGACGGAACATATGCTAGAAATAATTAAAGTAACCGAGCTAAAGCACAATCAAAATAAAATTCCTTGGTTTTACTCCTAAAATATTTTTCATTTGACGATTCATGAACTGTCCTCTTGGTTGGAGGAATTTCATTGAACATTGCTCTTGATTTAAACGCGTTTATGCTTTTGTTTTTTTGATGATTTTTGGTCCGGTGTTGTTGCATGACCGTAGATTTATTTTTGATGGGTTGTGAAGTGACATGATGTGATGTGTTTTTTGCCGTTGTCATCTGCCCTTTTTAATCACAGCTTATTAATGAATTTACGCGAACTATGCCCCCACTTTGTTATTATCAACATCCTTATGCATATACACACAAAAACTATAACATTAACTACCTCATCTTTACTCTCACTGCATCTATTATCAGTGAATAATCCATACTTTATTATGTATATCTTATTATTATACTAACTAGTGTTGCGTGTAAAAACATTTTACAGTTTTTCTCCATAAATTGATTTTACACGCAATACTGCGATGATAAGTCTGCGGATATACAAAAGTTGTTGTGTTTCTCCATATTGGAATTTTATCATACTTAACACAGAATTGTTGTATAAATATTTTGGATCGATCATTCAAAAATTTTCTAAAGTTGTACAGTTAAACTAAAAGCTAAAATTCCAATGTTCAGAGATTTAGAAAAGAGACAATACAACGTATACTCCTACCTAACCAATGTATACTCTTACCTAATCACGCTTAAACTTCTGATATATAAGAAAATATCTTCAAATTTTTCTATTAACTAAAACTAACAAAAACAATACCTTCTCAGACGTTTTTATCTTTCAATTCTTTATTCTGCTATGAATTGTGGAAATGTCAAACCCCAAAACTTCACTTGTGCATCATGATACAAAAACCATGTAAATATGTATATAACCATGATTTTCACTCTCTTCTTGTATTACATTCAATTTTATAATCTTAAAAAAAGGTATCATTCTAACACTATTAAATCAATATAATAACGATCTTGCTACCTTCGTTTCCATAGAGGCGAACCTTAATAATATCAATCCACATGCTACAATAAGATATAAGAAGATAAATGTAAACAAACACAGAAAAAATATAGATAGATAGAAAAAACATTGTATGGACAAATTGTAAGTAAAACAGTTTAAAGGAACTCATTGCATTGCATTTTTTCTATTTTTAATAACAAATCGAATGTCACACAAAAATGAGAAAAAAAGGACTTCCTTAACGGTTGCAGTTATTATCCCTACAATGTCTTTTCTATCTATCTATACATAATAAAAAAGCCGATAAGAATGAAAATGATGATTCATGTTTCCGAGGAACTATATGAGAAAATGATTGATCTTTTTTATCAAATCATCGAATCATCCCATATCATCTATATACATTCGTTCAATCAATTCAATTCTAAGCCTATTAGCCCATGAGCTTAACTCTTCTTGTATTATATTCATCTATACTACTCAATTTTCTAATCTAAAACAAAAAGATATCAATCAAATACTATCAAAACAATATTATAATGACTAGTGTAGCGTGTAAAAACATTTTACAGTTTTTCTTCATAAATTGTTTTTACACGCAATACTGTCATGACAAGTCTGTGTATCTACAAAAATTGTTGTGTTTCTCCATGTTGGAATTATATCATATTTAACACAAATATTTTGGATCGATCATTCAAAGAATCCTATTATCCCTATTTTTCAGTGCTATTATTTGGGCTATTTAGAGATTTCTAAAGTTGTACAGTTGAACTAAAAGATTTAGAAAAGAGACAATACATAGTAGTCCTACCTAACCAATGAATACTCCTACCTAACCACAATAAAACGTCTGATATATAAGAAAATACCTTCAAATTTCCCTATTAACTAAAGCTAACAAAAACAATACCTTCTCAGACGTTTTTATCTTTCAATTCTTTATTCTGCTATGAATTGTGGAAATGTCAAAACCCAAAACTCCATTTGTGCATCATGATACAAAAAGCATGTAAATATGTATGTAATCACTCTCTTCTTGCATTACAATCATTTATACTATTCAATTTTTTAATCTAAAAAAGGTATCATTTAAATACTATCAAAACAATATAATAATGATCTTGCTACCTTTGTTTACCTTAATAATAACAATCCACATACTATAATGAAATACCAAATAAACTGCTAGCTACACATTTCGGAATAGTAGTCAAAACTAACTGATACGAAAAAGCTACGTTCAAACACATTTAAAAAATAGACGAACACATAACAGGTCTACATCGACCATCTCTTGGTTAGAATAGTTACTGATACCTATCAAGGTTGTTACTCTTTATTACTGAACTTAAGCGTTGAATAAAAAAATTAAAACAAAAACAAAAAATTATACACACAGCGTCTTCATTCTCATTAAGAAATGAACGTTGAGAAAATGTGATGAACTTTCGAACGCAAAAAACATTGCATTGCGTTCTCCTCTGGGTGGCTTTATGATGTCTTCCTTTAGGGCACAACAATCCACGAAGTCATAAAAACCCGTAAGATGGAGTTAGAGATTCTCCTAATGGGAGATTCTCCCTATACTAATACGGAAAAACAAACATCCATTGACGAACTTCCCGAGAAATTTTACCTAACGTTCTTTCTTTAAAAGTTAGGTAAGAGAAAAGCAAGATTTAGTATTAGTATAAGAAGATACGCAATACGCAACAGGGGTGATACCATTCAAAATATTTTGTCATTTAGAATAAAAATAAAAGCTCAAGTAAGTCAACTGCTGTCCATTTAAAATTTAGAATACAATAGAAACTGCTGACCATCCAGACTCAATGTTTATATAATAGTTTGTATAAATGGAGTATTATTAAATGTTTATAATAATACAATTTGTTGACACATGCCTTTTGGTAAACAGTTGAAAAGATGAGATCCTTGGACATACACACTTTGCATAACCTGACTCCTTGGAATGAGCCTTCGTCTCCATGCCCAATCATCTTGATGACCGCCAGTCTGAATGCCGTTTTCTATAATGACTTAAGTTATGCTACGCTATTAATAAAAGTAAGTGATTGTTTTGCCAGTCCATTCAGAAATAAATCGACCAATGTCACAAACGGAACGAATGTAGTATGAGTATTTATTTGGGTTTTTTTTTGTTTTTTTTATTTATATATTTTAACCCCTCTCATTTTTATGGAGCCACTTGCTTCAGGAACATCGCAACTGGCCACGTGACGTCAATTAACCAATCCCAATTATTCAGTAAAGAACACTCAGCTTAGTTTTAGCTTAGTCCTGTTATGATTATCTTGTCCTGCAAAGAACGAGTCAGAACATAATGAATCGTTCTTTGAAACCATTACAAGTTGATGGAATGGGTCAATAATTATGGGACTGAACTGCAACTAACCCAAAAACTCTCCATTGCGGGGATAATATTAAAATAGAATATTGCAATTGTTGAGCAAAATTGAGACAAGAAAGTAAAAGGCTGTTATAGATTGAATTGATCCAGGAAATATATAAATTTCAGAAAAATTAGGTTTGTCTTTGTCTAGAAAATAACAGACTAGTCCCTCTCATGAGTGAAGTTTCTTAGATTCACGGATTTATTAATTTTTTATATATTTATTAATGTTTACTTAGGAAAGCCTCTTCAGTTCTTATAGAACTGTTATCAATGAGGGTCAAGCATAGGAGGTCCTAGAGCATTTATAAAAACCCTATTTGGACTACAGAAGCCGCATATTTGCTACAACCACTCAGCTTAACAACCCCCTTAGAAATCAATCTCATTCTCAAGCTGAATGCTAAGCTGAGTGGATCGACTCACACTGTTTAGTCACTAGCATGACTCGGTCAGGATTTATACCCTGACCTTCCGCTCTGGAGGCAAGCAGTCTACAACTAGGTCACCAGGTCAGCACCAGGATTGCTTTAGGTAGATTGTTAAAATAGTTTGGCTTCTTTTAAAAATGCTTTGATTTGGATTTTAGGAATTCGTTTAAATATTCATTACATGAGATACTGGGAGGGTATTTAATTGCACTTTGTTGTTCCTTGATTTGTTATTAATGATCTTGGGTTTTACATATAAAAGTGTGTAATATTATCAATTTCTTAATGAATAATTAATGGTATGTATAGTTAACATTTATTTTTAATGTATTATACATCAGGTTTTCTGAAAATATTTTTTGAATATTTAGAAACAGTCACTATCAGTCTCAAAGTCATCCAACTTCTAAAGAATCATTCTTAGTGTAACTAATTTTTTGAAAATGTTTCTTGATCAGAATTATTGCAAGCCTTGTAGGACAACTTTCCATGATGGATGGGTAGCTACTATTTACCATTACAAGGATATCTTTTCTTGCTTATACAGTTTTAAGCGGTTGATACACGAGCGATACATGATCAAATTCTTGTTACAGTTTCAAAGGCGGTGATGGGTTGATTTAACTTTAACTTATCTCGAAAACTTGGATGTGTCGATAACTTGTCTTTTTTTTTTTTTTTTTTAATTTATATTGTTAAATTTTCAACAATGCTTTATATAAAAAAATGAGAGTATTATTAACTTTCAGATCAGTCAAAAGTCTCTTTGTGTCATTAAACATTCCTAAAGTTAAACTTTGATTAAAAAGTGCTGCTATGAGGAGGCACAAGTTTCTTGAAGGAGGTATATGTTTCTTGAAGGAGGTGCAAGTTTCTTGAAGGAGGTGCATGTTTCTTGAAGGAGGTGCATGTTTGTAATGATGAACCCAACTTCATAACTCATCAGGACCAACTATTATGCAGAGGAGAAAGTTCAGAACTTCCTGTTAACATTTATTACGTTTCAGATGCAAACTCAACTCACATGATGTAAAAATTTCCTTTTGAACTGTCTATCTTAAATAATTCAAGGGAAGAAACGTTCGCTGATAAGAATTTATTTTAAAAGTTTGCAGGTATAAACTTTCTTGGTACAAAATGCTATAAACATTATGTTCCAATTTAGGGCATGTTTTTCACCGTTTTAGATCAAAATAAATTTTTGTGCATTTTCATCAAGGGTATCGCACCCAATTATGGTCTATATTAATTTAAATTTCATTATCCGATTATGTGGTAGCGATAATGACCTGATATCGCCTGTATGATAAAATGAGAAGCCAGTGATATCAGCAAAGTATGCAGTAATGTCTGTTTTAAAAAAATACATTATAATAATGACTAACCAACTGCATTTTTCATTAGAAAACTGTGTAAACTACACACGAAACCACACATGATTGATGTAATGTTGCATTATTATGATGCAATTTTCATAATTACTTTTGATTTGAAAGGATTGTTGTCTTTTGCACCGGTATAATGTTACATAGATTCTTATAATATTATAAACAACCTGTTGTTCGAGAAGTATTTTTCTTATCATATTGAAATATGAATTCCATCATGTACTGTTTTCACTATCCATCAAGGCAAGAAGATAGTGACCTGCTGGAAATCTTACCTTTTTTGATTATAGAAAATTGTAAATTTCAATTAAATGTAAGTTGTGGTTCTGTAAAATCATGGTTTTCTGTTATCTAAGATTTACCTCAGATGCATATTATACTATTGCACATAATTTCTGAAGTAAAGGCTGCCTGCATAAAAACGTAGTTTTTTGTTTTTGAAAATTTGGAAGAAATGTAAAATTTCTAGTAAGAAAAGTATATAATATATTCTCAAATTAAAACAGGTATATGTTGTTGTGCCAATTTATTTTTTGGGTTAAAAATGCTGATGTTTTTTTGTTACTTCAATATTTTATTTTATTTAATTTGTCTAAATTTAATTGAAAACCATGGTTTTCTATATTGAAGGACGGGAAGTGTCAATCTTGATTTACCGTGATTCATGATTCTTCTGCATCTCAAATACACACTGTTTTGGAACTTTCACTATTTCTTGGTATCTAACGATGTTAATTCAAACTTTCCTCTCAGAGCATGGATTTATATTCGCAAGTTATTGTTTCTTACATTTTTGTGTAGATCTATTTTTGCAAGTTTTACTTTTTTGTAAGTATTTTATACATTTGATTTATATTTCTTTATTGTTTACCCTTTTTAGACTGGTTCATATCTGATTGTCCATTATTTGCCAAAAATTGACAAAAAAACCTGTGTAAATATCGTGAGGAACAATAATTGTTTAATATATTATTTCACATGGATTTATTTTCACTAATCAATCCTCCAGAGATTTTTCATGAGGATTTAATTTCATGAATTTGTGCAGCAAATAATTTCTGTCTTTTAGGCATATACCGAATACAGTCAATAAAAGTCAAAACTCTCTGCAATGAGAATGCAATAATTTATTATGTTCAACAAAATTTAGAGTTTTGAAAACTGTAGGCTGAGAAGGGTAAATTGTAAAAAATTGTAAATTGTAAAGAATTGTAAAAAGAAATGCAAGATATAGCACCTCAGATTTAACACATAATAAACAATCAAAATGCTCATGTTGATTAATAAACTTCAACAAGAGTATATATTTTAAATTGTTAATATTTTAATATTTCATATTAAACTGATTCAAAAGAAAGATATGTTATTTATTTATTCACTAAAACTTTTCTAAAAGTAAATTTTAATCGCAAAATATATTGTTAAATGGAAAGCTTGTAAGTTTAAAACTATCTTGTTTACCATATCAAAGATAGACTGTAGCTTTGTCTATGTAGACTTCAAGTTTGCTTGGATATTGTAAAGTGAATGTTTTGAATCTATATGGTGTCTATACAGTAATACTAAGAATAAATAATTCAGAATCTGTAATATAGAAACAAAGAATCTATACATGTAGTATGCACCTGCTAGTAAATGTTTGAAATCATCTAGCACCTGTCTTCAGATACCCTAATGTTTCCTCTGTATCTAGCTCTTTTTTAAATCTTCTTTTTTGTAACACTTGCGTTTCTTCTGGTTTGTTGAAAAATATGAAAGTTAAATCTTATGAGGTATACCATTGACCGTTTAGATTATACATTGTATAAAAAAATAACATATAATGAGATATTTGAAGCAATGTAGACGAAACACAGACACATGAAGATATTTATTCCAAGAAATTGTAATGGATCGCTGGCGAACTCCAAAAACAAGATGGTGGACACCGCAGCGTGTTGGTTTAAGTATGATAGTTATGGTTTGTATGTGGGGAATGTACTTGTTAACCCAAACACACATAAGGTACAATTGGGATATTAGAGAAAGTGATTATTTGAAAACAGAAATTATCAAGCTATCGAAAAAATATATACATGCATTATCGAAGGAAAACAGTAAAAATGAAATAGGTAATGCTGTTGGGTTTTTTAATGTAATAATCCGGTCATGGCTTGCTTTCCCCTATCTCTATCACTGTGAATCAATCAAAGAATTGCAAACAATCATTTAGTAATCATTCTCATTTTAGTCATTTATTTTTCTTATTTAGGGACATCAAGCAACCAACAGACAGCAGTTTTGCTTAATAATATGCTTTATAGAATAGAATATCTAGAGGATCAATTACATAATGTTATAGTCAACAGCACAAACTCATTTGCACATATGGACAAAGTTATTAAAACACTAAACAACTCACTACATCGTACATGGAATATGTCAGGTATATCTTAATTTTAGTTATGCTAAAGTAAATAGTAATTACAATTTTAGGATGTTATGAGTAGTTCGACCACACAGTAGCGACTGAAGTTCTATAACATTACCTGTCAAATTGGAGAAAAATAGATTAATATTTTTTAAACCTTTTTCTTTTAAATAGAGGCTCCAGAAAATAATTGCGAAGTTCCTCATGATAACGGTTACCCACATTGCAGTACTAAATTTGAGGTGAGGTCCACAAAATAATTTGTGAAGATTTTGTAAAGATATAAAGTATGTTTGATTAAAAAGAACGTCTTTATGAAGCTGGAAAAAAGCCACAATACCAATTGAAATACTATCAAATTCCTCTGAAAAAACAAACATCAAGTTATTGCTGTCATCCAAATTATCTCAAAGTTAGAATTCCATGTCCTCTTTTCCAATGATTTTAGAAGTATCTAAACTAATCTTCTTCTTTTTTTTAATACTTATAATATGTAGTGGATGAAAAAAAACTGGAAATCCAATCCCAAATTTGCGGAGAACGGAGTTAATGGAAGTACTTGTAGTTTCCTGGTCTACCTAAGCCAAGTAAGTATATTGAGTAGACTCAATCTCAATTTTTAATTTGGCTTAGTTGTTATTATTACTGTTTTTTTTTTCTATTTTCATTTTGTAGGTAGAAGATTACTGTCCAAAAATTTTCACTGTCTCAAAACAAGGGTTATCAAAAAATGGAGCTAACAGTGATGAAGACACAAAATGTTTGGCGAAAAGTCATGATGCTGCTTTTCCTGCATGTAAAGAAAAAATCGATGTATAAATTTTTGAATTATTGTTCTTTGGCTTTCTGCGTGAGCATGCATGGAGAACAATTCAATAGTTCTGCTTTCAAGTTTGTAAATCGGTTTTCATATTTTGGCCAAAAAAGGGCAATTTGGGCAAAATTTGAACCAAATTTCACAAGTGCTTCAATTTTCATGAAAATTTGTATGTAGTAGAAGAATTAAACACTGATTGTTTCCAATTTGTGAATTGTTTTTCATATCTTGGCCAAAAAAAGGGCAATTCAGGCTAAATTTAATTATAGGGTTGTGCAATGTACCTAGAAAACTAAGAGCAGAATATTAAGAAGATTATTATTGCAGTTTGGTTACAATAAGCTCACTTGCAGAAAGCCTTATGCCCCACCACCCCACCCACCCGGGCTCTAGTTTTTTTTATGTCTTTTTGAGTTTCAAAAGATAGATAGAAAATAGCAGAGATTGATTATCATTGACTTAAAAAGGTAGTTTCTTCTAGAGATCATCCTTGGTTTTCTATAAGATTATTCGTTCTTATTCCTAATTTTTCAATTCCTCAATTTCAGTGGATGAAAAAATATTGGAAATCAGATCCTTTATATGCCAGTCATGGTGTGGATGGGTCAATTTGTTCATTCATTCGATTTTTAAGCGAGGTAATAATCTACTCTTTCTTCCTTTTTGCATCAGGAAGCTACTACACAAGTATTTTGGAACTAGTTGGTATCATGCTTAATTTTTTATCTTTTTAAAATACACTTCAATTTAAAACTTCCAAAAATAAAATTTGTAAACTAAACCATAATTGTCGTCACTGTTGTTTGAAGTTGGTAGAATCAAACACCTAATAAACATTGAAATATTTTTATTTTTCGTCACTATGCAGTAACTATTGGTGCCTATCAGCATGCTGTTGAATGTTTATTCCCTTTTAAAGTATGTATCATTAGAGCTGTTTTCTTATAGGTTGAAACGTGGTGTCCATTGTTATTAGGAAGGTCACATAAAAAAGAACAGTGTGAAATTCCAAAAGTGGCTGCATTCCCACACTGTGGTGATAAAGTTGCATGGATGAGACAATTCTGGAATACGGATCCTTGCTACAGAACATTTGGCGTCAATGGAACAATTTGTTCGTTCATATCATATTTGGGTGAGGTTGGTAAACATCATTATTTCTCATGTTTCCTCCGAGGTAGAAGAGAGAGAAGTCTGTTTATTATTTCTATCTGATCATTATACTAACGTGTCGGGAAGTCATCTTTATCTGTTCAGTGTACAGATCCATAACATGATGAAATTTCTTGACAATAAAGCATTTTTGTCATTGAAAATTGGAATGAGCACATAATTTCTCCAACCTCATAGGTTGAAAATTGGTGCCCTTTATTCCCTGGACAGAAGAAGTGGCTAAAGGAAATAGGTAGTCGTGAAACAGTCAAACCAGTAAGTGCTTAGCAATTTCATTGATGGGATGTCAGAAATTGTTTATGTCGAAATGTTTTTATATTTATCTGTTGAATCCAAGATTTTGTATGTATAAACTTTTCACATATTGAAATCAGGAACTTCCATTACAGAATCTGTCACAGACAAAATTAGAGGATTTATTGGAAATTCTACGAAATCATGATAAGATTCGAATTGAATGGATTTCACAACGTATCAAACGCTTATGGCCAAATTGGATTAAGGGACGAGAAAGGCTTGTTAATCGCGTAGACCTGGGTAGCTATCAGCAGAAAAAAGTATGAAAAAGCATTTTTCACCATTTTAAGTAGATCATACATATCAAGTAACAAATTTGTGAATGTCCATTGATTTTTTTGTTAAGATCTTGATCTATATTGGTTTGCTGGCAGATGAAGCAAACTATCATTTTGCAGAACAAGCAACGAAAGGTGGACCACTCGGTGAACTGGTACAATGGAGTGATTTGATTGTTGCACTTTATCTGCTTGGTCATGATATAACACTATCACTTTCAAGAACTGGAAAGTATGGCATGGAAAAGTGAGTGACATCACTACTGTTTTCCTGGTCAAACTTCTGTAAAAGACCTTTCTATATAGCAGACACTCTGTTTTGGAATGGCTTCTGTTTTATTGAGATTTCACAGTCTTTTTAATTTCACAGCCATTACTTGTTAGTGGAAAACGTAATCTTTTAAGCTTAATATTTCACACTTGTTTTGGATTTATTTCTGATTAAGAAGGTCTCGTCAACTGATTCATTTATCAACTTTTTCTTTTGTTTTTTATGTAAGAATACTGAAGACAAGTATATCAGGATTGTGTCCCAACAAGAAACAAGCTCAATATGACGTCATTTACACAGATTACATTGGGTTATCTCATATGATCAGAAAATTCAAGAATGTAAACAGTATCAAGTTGGTAGTTTTGTCATTTTTATTTTTAACAGGGTCCATTACGTACCTGGAAAACTTTACTTGCTCAGGAAAATTCTTTCAAGCAGCATGCTTAAGTTGTTTTCGAAATTCACCCAATTAGATTTTTGTTCCATGCTGTTGTCATTCTTCTGTATAAAGTCAACGTTAGAATTGACATTTGTTACTGAAAAGACATGGTGGTTTTGTTACTCAGGGAAAATGACACTATTTTTTAGAAAATTGTGGAATTGTTAATCAAATATCGCTACGAGCACTGTTTAAGTTTTACACTGGAAACTGTGATATTTTGTTTCTTCTGTCAGATATTTTAAACATGGGACTGCCATTCATTTGTTTATTCATTTTATGGTTAATTTCACCCAAAACATACACAACCCAATTACTCCTCAAACTTTTACATACTTCCAGGTGTCACTTGCGCGTTGTGGATTCCTTTGGGACAGAAGCACAGTTTAACCATAAAATTGAAAAGAACATTAAGAATTTGTATGGCATTCATAACTTGAACCTCAAACAATATTACACAATGTTTCGTGAGTATTTTTACAGTATATATTATTATATTTTTGCGGCGTTTTTCCTGAGTTTCATATTTTACGAATTCCTGGATATTCCACATGTTTTGTATAAAACATGCATTGCATTTATTCTCCACAGAATACAACATCTTTAAATTTTATTTTTGATTATAGCTCATAGTCCTGATAATACTTTCTTGGGTTTTATTGTGGAAAATCATGGTTTTGATGATGGTGTGAAAATCAAGAAAAAACCCATTGCACTTGTTTATGGAAAGCATATTTCCATGTGGGAAGTAAGAAGCTAAGGACTTTTATGTTTATCTGATGATTTTCTGCAATTTTGTTAAATATTCACTTATTCACTTATTTTGTACTTAAGCGCAGTAAAAATAATTTTGAGCTAAATGGGTTAAAAAATGATTGCTGGCCTAAATTTTGTCCAGGGTGAAAGTTTTCTCTAATAAGGACCGGTATAAAAATGGTTATACAAAAGTTTTCAATTTTTCTGAATTAATTTTGTTCTGTACACTTGTCTCGTTTCAAATCAGTTTAATAATGACGTTCATGACGTAATCACTGTTATCATACCGTCGTTAGAACATTCCCTGGTTCTGAAAGTCTATTGTGAAGCTCCATTGTCGGTCACTGTGGGTATTTTTAACTTGAACTATCTAACTAGTTTTTTTTTACATTCACTTTTTGATCACATGGTGTTAAATAACTACTGCAGATTGGTTGGAATTTTATCATGGTGATCAAAAAGTGTTCCAGACAAAGTTTACCTATATTGTAAAGATCAACTAGAGCCTGGACGGGCATTAGGTTGTAACTAAACTTCAATTAGAAGGAAATACTTTTCTTAAATATGGAAAAAAAACTCCTTAAAACCTCGTCATTGATTTGATCTTGCAGTAAATTTTCATGAAAATTGAAAATTGAAGCCCGAATTGCCTTTTTGGGCCAAAATACGAGAAGTGCTTCCCAAATTTGAAATCAGCATGATTAAATTTTTATGAAAATTGATGCACTTTCAAATTTGGTCTAAGTTTTACCTAATTCTTCACTACTTACATGTCCGCCATTTTCTCTCACGGCAATGAATGCGGACAGTAAGAAAAATACGAAGAACTGTAATCCTTACGCAGAAAGCCGAAGAACAAATTGACAAGAAGTTGTTATAATAGACTTCTAGACCAGGGGATTTTCTCATGGCTATGTTATGCATATGAACGTCAGCAAATGTTATGAACGTCACCAAATGTTATGAACGTCAGCAAATGTGACGTGTTTTGGAAAAAAGTCTTTTAGATATTATGAAATGTATATTATGATGTAATGTATATACTATGCAGTTCTAATCCAAACAAAAATCGCCATCGTTGTCTTTTAGGATCATCAGAAAATCGCCTTCCTTGACGTCATTCGTCAACACTTTGAAGTACATGCAACAGTAGGCGGTCGGAAAAATGACTCCAAAGTACCTTACATGCTGCCTCGTTATGTTGTCAACCATGGCGTGTTAGCAGGGGAAGCTTATCAACAGTTATTAAGGGAAACTACTGTAAGTCTTTTAGTGTTTCAAAAAAATGAGGTCTTATCCAATCAAAACTGGAGAAATTCAATTGCGTGTCACTGTGTGTTTGTTTGGTGATACCTGTGGTTGCGTGTCACTGTGTGTTTGTTTGGTGATACCTGTGGTGTTTTTTTAGTTATTTGTTGGACTTGGTTTTCCTTATGAGGGACCAGCACCACTGGAAGCTATCGCTAATGGTTGTTTCTTCTTAAATGCAAAGTTAGATCCACCGTTAGGTACGTACAATAAACACTAAGGGCTCGTCATGATGGATATCTCGTAGGAGGAGTGTAAATGTTGAAGGAGAAATGTACGTTTCACCAAGTACTGAAGATATGCTATTTATTTAGTTGTTGTTTTTATGCTTCTCCCTGCATCTACATATTTGAATGAATTTAAATTTTCCTGAAATAAAATGAATGTAGTGAATTACCATACCGTAAAATACCAATCAAGCGCGCCTGGTTATAAGCGCACCAAATTCTTACCAAGATTTTATTCCCGTTTATAAGTGCACCCATTGATAATCACACCATCTAGGGAAAGGGATATCGAAAACAAAATTTTTATGTCACTGAAAATGCAAGATTCTGTCTGCCTCTTTAAAAGTTTTTTAGTATGTTTTGTATATCGAAGTTTAATGCCTTCTCGAGGGAAAGTTAAACGACCTTCTCGAGGGAAAGTTAAACGGCCTTCTCGAGGGAAAGTTAAACGACCTTCTCGAGGGAAAGTTAAACGGCCTTCTCGAGGGAAAGTTAAACGACCTTCTCGAGGAAAGTTAAACGACCTTCTCGAGGAAAGTTAAACGACCTTCTCGAGGGAAAGTTAAACGGCCTTCTCGAGGGAAAGTTAAACGGCCTTCTCGAGGGAAAGTTAAACGGCCTTCTCGAGGGAAAGTTAAACGGCCTTCTCGAGGGAAAGTTAAACGGCCTTCTCGAGGGAAAGTTAAACGACCTTCTCGAGGGAAAGTTAAACGGCCTTCTCGAGGGAAAGTTAAACGACCTTCAAACACATGAAAGTTAAATTTTATTTACAGGGAGAAGTAACGAGAAGTTTTTTAAACAAAAACCAACTGAGAGAAAACTAACGTCACAACATCCATACGCCGAAGTATTTATCGGCAAACCATACGTTTATACAGTCAAATTGAATGATAAAGATGCGTTAGAGAAAGCATTAAATGAAATGGACGATTCGGAGGTAAGGTGTAAAACGTATTTGAAGCATCTCTGTTTTCTTTTGGGGTGTGCCTATTTATTTCATGACTACTGGACTGACTTATGAGGGCATAAACCCATTACTAAACAAACGATATAACTAGCAGTAGAATAGGCGGTCGCGAGTTACAACTGGTCAGTAAGTCTAATGCCCGGCCGCTAAATAGAGTAATTCTGGTCTGAATTTAATATCATATTTAAGCGGCCAACAGTTTTATTGAAAGTTAAAGTTCCATGTCTTTATTGTTTTAAACTTGATTGATCGATTTTTCTTTGTAAATATAGATCAGCCCTTACCTTCCGTTTGAATTCACTTATGAGGGAATGCTGGAACGACTTTACGCACTCACGAAACATCATGATTTTTGCGACGGAGATCATGGTGGAAATATGATGTGGCCGCCCAAATCAGCAAAAGTTGTGTTTACTGGCGAACCTAACGAAGGCTGTGATCAAGTGTGCTCAAGAAAAGGTTGGTGTGTACATTAACCTGATTGGTCTAAAAAAACCTATTACCTATTTTTCTATATATTTTTTCTTGTGAATTTCAGGTTATATTTGTGAACCAGCTTTTTTTCCCGCCATCAACGATAAAAACTCATTTCCAAAATCATGTGTTGCTACCCAGAAAGCATCAATGGTTGCACCTGCTGTCATGGTAACAGAGACGGTCGATGCTGAGTGCATGCTACAGGCTACTTCTTATTTTTACAGTTGCACTGCAAGAAGCCCTTCAGCAAAAAGAATCTGCCCGTGCAGAGATTTTATGAAAGGACAGACTGCATTGTGTAGAGATTGTCTGGATGGACTTAGGTAGCGCTAATGTCTGAGAGTTTTTCCTTCCTCTAAAATGTAATATAATATAATATAATATTTCTGACATCAGTAGGTCCTTTGATGTCGTGTAGTTTTGAAGGGGCTTTGTACAGTTCCGGATTTATTTATTGTACATAAAACGCCAGTTTTTTGCACATATTTTTCTACATTGCAATTGAATTGGCGACTTAATTTATTGACATTCAATTGTTGCCTAGTTACGTTTTCTGTTGTTTTTTTTTTTTTTTTTTATTCATTCGATGTGAACACCATCACAGTTTGAAATGTTTGTATAATAATCAAAGTGATTGAGAGGGAGACCATGCACATACAGAGAAAAAAAAATAGAAATCGAAGAGAAATATATGTTTCTTTAGTTCTAATATATTAACCCTATACTAACTGGTTATGAGGGCATTACTGGAGAATATTGACTGACGCCAAAGTAAAGCCCGAGCTTGCTTGGCTTGTTTTGTTTGCGTAGCTCCAAGGCCTTACTTAATTTTGTTTTTAGCGAGTTATACAAAAAATGAAGGATGGTGTTTTTTGAATATCCGTGAAAAATATCCGCAAAAAAATAAAAATGAAAATCCTTAATACGGTTTGGTTGCTCAGGGTGAAGAACAATGTTTGGTTGCGTTATATTTTGAAATTTTTTGCTATTGGTTCAAGCAGTTTTGATTTGAAATGGGTTAAACTTGTGTTGGCGGTCTAGCTATTTTGCAGTCTTCTGGTTGCGGGTCATTAAGGATGCCGTGCGGGTAACGGAGGAGGCTGTGCGGGTTGCAAAAGAGATCCTACTGATAACTAAGGAGGCCGTGCTGGTCACAAAGGAGACCCTGTGGGTCATAATGACGTATACTGTTTTGATATCAAATATCTTGTTGAAGTATTCTATCGCATGCATAATATAACAATTTTTATAATTAAGAAACTGGGGAATCTGCAAAAGCAACCTGCATGGTCTCTGCTATGACCTGCACAACCTCCTTATGACCATCATGACCTCTTGAGCCACCTGTGTGGCCTACATGACAGCAACCCGCATTCCGTCCCTTTAGGTTAACCCATGTGTTGGTTTATTTTTGCAATGAAAAATCTACTTTCATCTTAATCATTAATATTAATTTAGGACGAAGGGGGGTAAAGGGAGTTTGCAATATGAAAACCTTCAGGAGATGAATTTGAGCCCTCGTGGTTGTTAAACAAATTTAATTATGATTAAAAAAAAAACTGGGTTGCTTATAACAGTTGTGTAGTGCATGATAGTTGCATAATAGTTTTAATTTTCATCACTTATATTGGAACTATACTATCTATACTATTCTCTGCGGTTGGATTAAACTTTCTTAGTGAAATTTCTAAACATTACCTTTGAGAAAAATTTAGGGCATCAGCGGGTCAATCTAGGTGGTCGATCACAGCCTCTCAGTAAAACTTTCCCTTTCATAAATTGTATATTATCTATATTTTGATAATTATAATCCGCCCAGTTAAAAAATAAATTACTATTGCACAGAAGGGTCAAACTGCGCGCTTCTCCTATGATTATTCTCTCCGCTCTTCAGGAAGCTTTAGATTGTGTGCCTGCTACGATTCTGCGCGCTTTTCATAGCCGGAAATAGCATAGTGTGGAAAATAATGGTAGGGAAGCGCACACTGTTTCGTGAAGATTTTGACCCTTTTAGGCGGCCATCGTAATAAATAAATCCGGGAAAAGGCGTTTTCCCGAATTTTTCGTATCCTGAAAAACGACAAAAGCATGAATTTATTAGACATAAACTTTGACGTTATATTGCTGTGGTCTAAACAGTCACTATCATCTCGTCAATTTACTACACACGATTTGTTAATATGCCAAGCATTTCTTGTTTGTTATGAAAAATAAGAATTCTGCTGTTTATATAAGCTATTTTTATTCTCTTATCTCTGTGTTCATTTCTTCTCGCCTCAAATCGAATTTTGGTGCGGCACCATAATTTATAATATCACGTGATCTGTGTCGTAGCCCCTTTAAGGTAGTACAAAGTAATGACTAAAATATACCAACTAGGAAATACTAATAAATAAATAAATGTTAATAAATAAATAATAACAACCACAACTAATGTTTACATATAAGACATATACATGGGAAGGAAGTCTTAATCTTGTTCTTAAAAGCATGAAAAGATTTCACTTTTTTATCGAGTTGAGAAGACTATTCCACAAAATTCCATTTCGAAAGATTACAGAATTTGTCCATAATGGACAGTGCCTATCTTTGGCAAAACAAATAAACTGGTGTTACGCAGGGGTTGTGGGACTACCCAGAAATGCATAAAACTTGGCCAAAATGTTAACGATATCATATTCTGTGATTTGAAACTAATTTCATTGTTAAAATTTATCAGGAGGCCCAATTTTGAATAATTGCCGACAACCCTACGAAAATCAATAAAACCTCGTGCTGAAAACCCTCACCCATTTAAGCAGAATATTGGGTATCACTTTAGTTTGAGATCACAGAAAGACCTTTAATAACACAATTGTATAAAATTTCATTAAAAAAATTATTTGTGTTTTGTGTTTTACCACGGAAACACTTTGCCAACATATCCTTATCACGTAAAGATTGTTAAATTGGTAAAATAGCTTTTCTTCCACTAATTGCCAAGTGACCTTTTCATCTATGAAGATTGGTGTTGTTGAGCTTATCCTTTTGGTACTGACACCATGTATCAGGTGATTTCGGGGCAGGCTTCGTGATAACCGCAAATGTGATACATAGAAGTCATGCACGCTTTTTTCATTGCTGAAAGGTTGCCCACATTGGATCATAATGCAATACCAAAATTGTTTTCTATTGTATCTATCTTGGCATCAGTAAACTTACCCCTTCCTCCTAGCCCTTTTGTGTTCTTTTTAAGTTTGCGAAGCCTCGAGCCCACACGCTTTTGATAAAGGCCAACACACTAAAACTTCTTGATCGGTTTTTTTCGAACCATATATGTCCTTCACAGCAGGGTATGCCTTTCTGTCACCATCTCCATAAAATAAGGTGTAAAAGAGTACATGTTCCTCTTTGGATGCTTTAAAGATTTTAGTGGCCCCTGCCGTTTCCATTCCAGGGGATGAACCGATGTAATTTAGAATTCAGACGTGTGATAATTTCCACCTATCAAAAAGGGCGGGATCAGTTACAGCTACCTTTTTCATACTTGTGTAGCCCTTAAACAATAAACAATAAACAAGTAAATGACAGGTGCCGATGGTTAGGCAACTGGGGCACGCCAATAATTTAAACACGTTAAATAAATTTATAGATAAATCTATAAATCTAAATCCACTAGGTAACTCTGAATTCTGGAGTAGTTCAATAGATCCAGCTTTATCAGTGGACACTTGTTGACGTGTGGATGCTTGTTGACGAACATTTCCATCTTCAGTTGCAGTTACACCACACTCATCTACGTCTTCAGAGACAACTTCCGCTACTACAGGTTTTGGGACCAATTTCTTTCCCTTGTTTCTTTTGTTATACTTTCTTACTTCTTTACACATCATCCTGAATTGCCTTGACCTCTGTTTTTATTCAGGTTTATCCGTGTCAATAAAATATACAGCTTTCTCACTCACAGGACCACATACAGCTTGATATATTTGTGTTTGTGGTTCCAGGTAATGGATTTTAGCACTTGTTTGAGTGTAAAATAGAGACATGGGACACGGCGGAGAATAATGGCGGAAATTGGGCGTTATTTGTCAATCTAAGCGGGGAGAAAAGGAAGGGAACATTTGAATTTTTTAGGTGTTTATTATCTACTTAGGTTCAGAAAACCCTTTATAGCTCGAAATACAATGGTTTTGATGAAAAAACAACAGGATATTCGATATATTTTACGCTAGGTAGGTATATTGATAGTTGCAACTGGGAAAATTCATTTTTTTTAAAAACAATATGACAAAATTGAGTTTTGATTACTGGAAATCCACCTGACTCATATGATCATCGAGGAAAAGTGTATTTTATCAAGAGTTACTCCTAGCAACTTCACAGAATCTGATGGATCTCACATGATCCCGTTTAGATGTAACTGAATGTTAATCTCACTTGTGCCTAATAAATCATTTGGAAGTTTGCCAGGTTTGCTACAAGCTGATTTGCAGAAAAACAATTCAACACCTTCGCTAGGTCATGTTTCAATGTTGAAATGACTTCATTAACTGAAAAACAAGAATAAATAGTGTTTTTATGAGCAAAATTACAAATCTGCGTTTGCTTAAAAAATCAGGTCATTAATAAAAATATTGAACAGTAAAGGTCCAACAATGGAACCCTGGGGAACACCCATTAAGATTTGGATCCATATACTGAAAACTGAACTAACTTTTGTCCTCTGCGCTTTGTTTGTAAGATAGCTAAACAAAACTTATCAAAGCCATAAATAGCAACTTAACCAAGAAATAAATCGCGAGGCAAAAAATCAAAAGCTCAAATGATCAAAAGATACAATACAAACGTAACAGTTTCCGAAATAACTCTTTACAATTCTCTTGGAAATCCCCCACTCCACTCGAAAAAAATTATCATCTTAGGTACACTATGATTTCAAAATGCTTTCTGAAAAATATGGATGAAAGGAACACACTATGCAGAATGTACTTCGTGGCTAGCTTTCACATAGTGGAAACTGGTTGATAGATCTTTCCTGAATTTCTTGGCCTATTTTCCAATCTAGACTAGTTAATGATCACAACTTCATGATGTATCTAAACTTTGTAAAATCGGTTTGGATCAGTGAGAATAAGAGTCAGTCTATACCGCAAAATTTCAAACTGTTTTAAAAATTGTAATTATTATAACTTTTCGTGTCTATAATAACGACATTATTTAATTACTTGTTTAACTCCCCTGTGATAATTAATTTCATATTTTGGATGAAAAATGACAATAAATAGATTACATTTTTTTATAAAAAGAAATGAACATCATGTTCATGAATGTATTATATCATGAAAAAACATTCCAATCTATAATACAAAACATCGTGAAGAGTTTCTGATGCGATTTTTAAATTGTAACGATCGATCACAGTAAGTTTGAAGCCAAGATATTGATAGTTTCCCTTTAAACCTGGTGTGTGTGTAGGGGGTTGATCAAAAATCAGTTTTGTTTAAAGAAGGGTATGTATATACAATTGAACACCGGGTTATCCGAATTCACCGGTTATTCGAACTCGGTCCCAGCAACTTTGCTAATGTAACTCTCATAGTTTACCCTGACTAATTCGAAACCCCAGTTATTCGGATAACTGAGGGGCAACTGTATATGCATTTAGGTGTAAAAGAAATATTTGTTTTTGTTTATCAACTTGATATTATTATGATATTATTATTATTATGTTTTGTTCTGCTTTGTTTACTTTGTTTTCTCCTAAAAATTGAAATATTTCATCCAAACCAGGAACTTCCTTATCGACCCTTTTAACGCCGGCCTTTAATTGGCGTTAAAAGGGTCGGCGTTAGATGTTTGTCTGATATTTTTAGTGCTCTGAGAAGTAAAACTGTTAAGGTGTTTAGGGTTTAGACAACAGATAATAGACACAAGAGACACAATGTATTGCTATTTTCGTTTTAACTTTATTTTCTTTCAAAAAAAGTCAAAATACTAGATTGTTGTTTTAAAGTTATTAAGTTATTTAGATTATAAAGTTAAGTTACGAACATGCAAAAGAACTTATGTCATTCCCATTTCCCATCTGTCTCTAATCATGTTTACTGTAACCTAGGAGGATAGCTGCAACCTACATTTACTTAGGACTATAGAATAAATTATTTACAACTTCTGTTGCTAGATTTGCCTTGACTTTATAAAGTGACCAGCTTTCTTAGAGTTTTATGTTGCATTGTAACAGACTCATCCTTGTTTAATAATCCCTGAAATGAGGATGTGCAATCTCTGTTAGCGACACGCAAGGCGCGTTCGTGAATTCTATTGATTCGCGTATTCATTTTTCGACTATGTAACATCCACAGTAGTGGGCAATATGAGAACTGTGACACAATGAGAGCCTTTAGGATTAGTTTTCGCTGGTTAAAGAAGATATTCTGAACAAGGCATTGAGTTTTGACTTGCCTTGGTACAAAGAGATTGTACGTAGTCTTCGAATGTGAGTTTCTTGTCTATAATGGCACCTAATCGTTTCTCAGACTTAGAGGTCTCTATTTGCTGCCCGTTTAGAGGTATTATGCCTGAACCTTTCTTACTAGTAAAATATGAGACTTTTCAGGATTTAGCTTCATACTGTTGTTCCCAAAGCAGGTAAACATTTCTAGAATAAGAATAAGGAGTGGTGTCACCTGCATAGTTAGCAATATCAAAGTTCGAGTAAAGTAATAGCAAATAGGGCTTTTTATAGATTCCTGGGGCACTCCAAGAAGTAAATCTAACCAGGCACTATAGTTATTGTTAATTTTAACATTGTGTCGCTTTCTGTAACTTAGATATAAGTTAATTAACTTTTAAAGCTGATAGATCTAGCCCATATCTCAATAATTTTGCTAATAGAACATCCTGAGGAATGCAGTCAAATGTTTTTGAGAGATCCGTTAACAGCGCACCAAATTATTCACCATTATCTTAGAAGTGTTTCAGTTTTTTTTATCATAACTATTAGACATTGCTGGGTGCTGGAGTTTGGATAATAAATCGTTAAAATATCTGCTAAGTTGGTTGTAAATGCAACTCTCGAAAATCTTTGATAGATTAGGAAGAATACTAATAGGTCTGTGATATTTTGCATGAGTCTTTGCGTCTTTTTTGTATGCAGGGGTGACGTTTGCACACTCAAGAGAATCAGGGAAACAGCTATTTTCTTTGCAATAATCCAAGTTGTCCTTGATGAACGGCCCAAATATCATTATTCTCTTTAAGAACTTTCGTAAATATATCGTATTATTGTTGAGCTTTTGAGTTTACAAGTGACAAAAAAAAATTTAATTTTTCAAAGCATTTAATCATGCTTTTTCTTACTTTCAAGACGCTTGGATGTCGCTAATATTTGTAGATAGTCTTTAATACTGCTTTTGTGTACTACTAGTTATTTTCAGTTAGATGTACAGGTTATGCTGCTGAAGTAACTGTTAAATATTTCCGCTCATTTCTTGCTCATTTAAATTTCATTATTCATTATTTTGTCGTTTTGGAGGAAAAATTAGGTTTTATATTTTTTTTCCAGAACAACTTTTACTGTCAGTAACTACATTAACAACTTTTACTGTCAGTAACTACGTTAATATCGAGTTTGTCAAAGTAATCTTTCTTAGATTCGCGTTAAAGCGAAACACACGCGTTTCTTTAACAAAGAATCCATTAAAATGGTTGAAAATATTTAAATAAAGGGGAAAATGGGTTATAAACTAGAGTATTTTGTATATTCTGTGCGTTTATGTACTGAACTGAGGCGGGATAAACAGAGAGAAAAATTTTATGCACAAGCAAAATTAATATTTTTTGAAATAAACACTCCTCTCCTATAAACACCGATAAAATTTCCGAAGGCATATCATTTCACTCTGAAATAACCAAATAACATAACACCTTTATTATAAAAAGCTAACATATTTTCCTACTGCGTCATCAGCTAAAAGATGATGTAATCTTTACAAATTATTTTCTTTCTTTTTTCTACAGACAATTCTGGAATAATAGTCATTGTTTGGACCATTTGAGTCTCTGCGATGGAGTCACTTCGTAAACTTCGTGAACGTACATCCTGGGAATCTTTATCGGATGATCCGTCTTCATCGTTGAGTTCAGTGTATCGACGGACAACTCAGTCAACCTCGTCTTCAGAAGAGCGATTTCGACATTCAAGCATGACGGAAAATACCGTCAACCTTCCATCAAATCTGACCATTTCAGACCGAATGGAATTCCTAAATAATTTATCAGCCAATATTGTGAAAACCCTAACAACAAAACCAAAATTGTCATCTAATAGTCACTGCCTTAAACCACGGCTTTCAGCTGAAGTAATATTTAGTAGTGATGAAAGATTGACTGCTGTAGATTCTGCTGATTTATACGAGCTGGCACAGAATACTAAAGAGGGAAGGGATGATTGTTACAAAATGTCTCGAACAATTCCCAAGTCAATTACAAACTCCCATATTGGTAACCATTGTAATGTGAAACCTGAAACAAATAACAGTTTTGCAAAGAATAGTACCGTTTCCTTGGCAACAAACATAAATACACGTAGAGAACAAACGAAAGCTTTGAATATTCATGGTAGATGTTATTCAATTTCTTCTGATTATGATTGTGATGATGAAGCGGAATCAAATCCTGATGAGATTTTTGAACCAACAAGACATTTTTCGCAAGCTTCTTCTTACACCACCATCAGCTCTCTACCACTCGATGATATTGACTCGATTGACTCATTATCTATACGTGAAACTGATATCAATTTTGAACTTGAACAATCGAGATTAAGTACTGTTCTTTCTCGTGTTGATCCATACAATTTCCTTGATTACTTCAAAAAACGTCTGAATGATAAGCATGACAAAAATTTCGTCTCCACTTTATCAAAGCTTCTGCCAAAGAAAGATTTTTCCGGAGAAACTGCCCACTGTGTACGTTGTCATAACGATTACGACAGCTCAATTTTTGGCGACACGACGTGCATGCTACAACATCAAGAGAAAGATGTGATGTTAGTTTCTGAAGATGATAAATGTGCGGTTTTCCAATGTGATCAATGCTTCACATGCTTCAAAGTCGAAGGGATTTTTCGTTATACCCCCAAAACTATATCAATCGCTCAGTGTGGACCATGCTTTATTGGAAAACATACTGACAACGTTGAAAATATGACGTACGACACTGACGGCATTGTACAGACGTGTTCTGATAAAGGATGTTTCGTATATTTTGTATAAAAAGTATTTTAATTTTTAAAATTTTGGGAATCTTTAAGTTCTTGTCAATTAAGTCAAAGAATATAAAACTAACAATTCAATTTTTATTTGTGGTTGCCACAGTCCATCCTCTCAGCATTGGTTCAGAAAGAAAGGTTACCCAACAAAAACTCACGTCAATAACTTACTGTAGTACAAGTAGTCCCGCCATCATTCAAGTCAAATATAATTTTATGGACTTTCGTTTTAACAGATGTAGTTTTGCATACATCTTGTGACTGAAGATAATATCGCTTGGTTCCATCGCAGACAGATTCTGTTTCTTATTAATATTGCCTTTCCTCGTTCACTTTATTGAATATCATTTCAGCTAAAAATGTCATTTGGTGCATGAAAAACTGTCCGTCTTATTTGAGGAGTTTTATTCTTTATTTTTTATTACTTTAGTCAAAATTGTTGTTACAAACTGATGTGGATCTACTATAAAATTAAGTAAATTAGCTAAAATGTTTAAAGTATATAAAAGTTAAGTAAGGTCAGCAATCCTATTACGTTGGAGGTGTCTCAGTCGTAAGCCTCTTTGGTTGGATAAACTGATCACCAAGTCTTTGAAGGTTTCGTCCATGTTTATTAATTATATCTATAAGATAAAGAACGCCCAGTTTTGTGTGGGGATTACCCTTGTAGAGTCTTTAATACTAGGGTTTAATACTGTCTAATACTAGGGCGTTTTCCAAAACAACCGACCGGCCACCGACCAACCTACTAGAAAAAAACCGACCACCGACCATTAAAGGCGCAACGCAGTAAAAGTTTTTTCTTTGAAAAAAATGGACTTTATGAAACAACGAAATAAATTTCATTTTAATCCATTAAATGCAACATCATTCGAGACCATCAATTTTGTCAAGACTGTTGCATAAGATATGCAAATGTAAGGGAATCCTGCATGACCAAATAACAACGTATAAAAAGATCCCTCATCTTTACATAAAAATATAGACCTCACACTAACACTATGTCCTTCTCTATTTAAAGATATAAATCCATGTTGTTTATTTAACCTGATTTCAACTAAACGACCCACGAATTATGTGATTCGGAATACACAATTTATGAACTTTTAATAGCTTTTGATTTGAAGACTGACAAATTTTGAAGAACGCTTCAACATCTATAACGACCTTACTTCTAAAACGCCTTCACTTGAAAAATGAGTATTTATCTAAACGACTCGACGACTTGAATGTCGACTAATTAAGAACCATGTTAACTTCTGAAACGATTAATGACGTCACGAGTCAACATCTAAGGCGACTCGACGACTTGATAAACGAAATTTTGGCGTCGAAATTTTGGCTTCGAAATTTTGGCAGCTGATCTTTCATTTCCCCGTGTCTGTCAGTCAGTTAGTCAGTGTGTAATGTTGCAGTTAATTCCGCCCTTTCACAACACCCTCCTGAGTATCGGAGTCCGTTATTGCTCATTTCTCCAACGCCTACTCATCAATTCGATCTCTAATTGGTTTGCTAAGAAAACGGGTTATAAAAATGGCGTAAAGTTCCGGGTTTGTTGATAAAAATTCTCGAACGTGGGTGAAGAAGACAGAAACTTTACTTTAAAAAAAGATAAGTATTCTTAGTGTATTAATACAGTTTTTAATACATTACAGAACTAAGTTGTGTGTATACTTTGTAATGATGATGGGGATAGATGTTTGACAGTGATAGTGTAGAACAGCTTCTTCACCACCACCAGCTCCTATTTTTAAAACTTTATTTTTATTTCCCAATAGCTCAACAATTTTCTGGCTACAGTTTTAACTTTGTGGGATGATATTGTGCAGGCCTGAAAATTATTTTCTACGTCAGACAAGATGTCCACCGGTAGAATTGTAAACCCGGTCCAGACATTAACATCATCACAGTGTTTTCTCTGTATATATACGACACGAACAGAACAGTGAAGTGGGGAATGATTTAACCTGTGAACCCCAAACATAAGGATACTAATTGCCTTTGGTATTTTATTTACGTTTTACAATTTCAGATGTCTGGAACTAATATTCAGGTTGATTTGAAATTAGGAAAACCCATGCCAAGCAGGTTTTTGTGCATTTCATCATTCTTTAAAAAATAAAAGAAGTCAACTGACGTGCATATAAAAAAATGAAAACAATAGACACAGCTGTGGATGTTCACATGGCCAAGAAACAATAGAAAGGGATGCTAAAGCGAGTATGGTGACGATGATAAAACATTATGTAGATAATTTTAGATACAAAATGTGTTCAAATCAGTAAAAGAACACCCGGGTGGTTATTAAAATTTCTTTGATAATAATACTGATGAATATACACATAAGTATAACAGAAGTGCGAGAGAATGTAGAAGAGAAAAATATATATTAACCACACGCAATAATGTTTTATTCAAATTATTCTCCAAATTGTCAATAAATGACCTCCTCTTATAAACTGCCCATCCAAGTTGCAAAAATTAATAAGCACCTGGGTGTTTTAGAGGAAAAATAGAGTTAACAGAATTCAAAAAGTAAATAGCAATACTAATATTACTGAAAACATCCATCGTTTCCTGTATTGTTCTCTGTAAAGTGCATTAGGAAAAAATTGTGCCCAAAAATTTATTTAGTACATGCTTAGAACTGTCGTGCCACGAGTCTATGAAAGCATTGCAAATTTATGTTACCACAAAAAATGTCCTCAGTGTGAAGGTTTATCCAATTTCAAATAATGCATGGAAAAAGTCGAAGTAAGCGCGGACCTTCAAGCCGTAAGGCTCTTGTTATCTTTCATATTTATACAGGTTGATATTTATACAGGTTGGCCTCGTCAGATATAAGTTACAAAATATAAAATATAATCTGTTATCAAAGAGGGACCAGTGAGCAATGATGTTCCAGGTCATGTTCTCATATGTTGTCAGGTCATCCGTGTGTACTAGAAACACTTTCTATTTTCCAGTCACAATCTGTGATCTCCCAGATAATCATCATCTCCGGCGATCTGGGATTTTTAAGATATTTATAATGAAATTCAGGTTTTAGTACTGCAATGTCAAAAAGTTTTATCGAAACTTTTTTTTTCTTCCCTAAATATCAGCTGTAAGATTTTTATTTGTTTTTCTATTTAAACGGCCATTCATTCCAAAAGCAAAACAATATTATATTAAAAGACAGATAGCATGTGCGAATGCGGAACTTGCATTTTCTACTACTTCAGCTATTCGGACGAAAGTAGTTACTAAAAATAATAATTCCTGAAATATGTGAGAAAAAGGTTTTGAAATTTATAACCTTCTGTGTTGAAGTTTCTTATTCATATATTCAATGAAAAATGGCTGCCAGAGTTGCCCCTGTTTATGTGAGAAACGGTCAAGCCCTTTTGCCGCCCGCTTGGTGAGATCTCGGCTTTGTGCTTGTTTTAACTAAGTTTGCGTTTGTATGGAAATGATCTTACTAGTTTTTCCAAGATCTCGGCAAAGATGGATGTCCTAGTTTTCGAATATACATAGACGAGACTTATGAGATTTTGGTTTAAATTTCAAGAGAGTGAAGAGAATTACTGATCTAGAAAAACAACGAAGAGAAAACTTTAAATGAGAACAATTACAATTTGTATGATCCTTTTTTCACGTTTTCCAACTTGTGATATTTTTGAAACTTATCGTTGTTCGTTATGTCTTTGATATTGACATCGAGGCCTTCTACTACATATAAACAGACCCTTAGATTTATAATCATGAAGTATTCAGTTTGTACACCAAGAGTAAGGAAACAAAATGGTATGTTGAAAGTGCAGATTTAAGTGTGATTTACACTCACCAATTTGAACGGAAAAAAATCGAGCGAAAACATTTCGTATCCATTATTGAAATTAGGATTAACGCATGTGCTGTAGTTAAAATGACATATTTCATTGGAAATTGTTTTCGTGGAAATCGCGCTTTAAATAAATGTTCCTGTTCCTTTTAATGTATTGGTAAAAGAGGTTTTTTATCCCATAGACCTAAATTGCATCCATTTCTATCACAGAATCTTGGGGAAAACTGTTTTTGTTCTTTCCAAATCAATGAATTCAAAAACTTCGCTGACATTAAAAAAAAATAGAACAAAAAGTTTCGGAGACTAAAGTTTAGGCGAAATAAATTCGGACGATACACTTTCGGACAAATTTAGGAAAATTCGGACGATAAACTTTCGGAAAACTTTGATAAAAGAAGTTTATTGTGGAGTTTACTGAAGTAACATCGGCTTGTTATTTTTTGGCACAAAAATTCAATCTATTCTCTATTCAAGTAAACACTAAAAATCTCAATTCTCCCGAACGAAGATTATTGCACATGTTCAAACCAAGGTCACAACGGCTGCTGTATAGTTAAAATCAGATCCTTTTCCGTTGCTACCGACCACGCCCGAAATGAAATGTCTCATTTCGCTACGGAAATAAAACTCCATGTAAACGGCTATGATTCTAAGAAAGACAATAAATTAGATTGGATTAAATAAGATAAATTTAATTTCGAAACAGCAAAAGAGATGTAACGAGTTTAAGACAGATTTTCTTATCCCTAGTTTTGTGAGTTATTTTTGTTTTCGAAACCGACCAGAGCGCTTATTTATAAAACAATTGTTACAGGGCGATAATTTGAGAGGACAGGCAGTTTTATATAGTTTATATATAATCATATTGTTTCATTTATATAAAACCTAGTTTTAAGTGTGAAATAGTATGAAATTTAAAAGAGGCAGGGGCGCTTAATCGAGATTGGCGTTATTAGCGCACTTACAGTTATTATAAATACGTACGCGCTGACATCTGTTTTTCTGGCTTATTCTTACAGGGTTTTTTTAGGTTTTTTTTACAGGGTCCAGCATTTCGAGGGTCCGGTATATGGAGGGTCCGGGGGTCCAGACGCCAGGGTAGATGATAGCTAAATTTTGCCTAAATTTCGCAAGATTTAATTTTCCCACAAATGACCATGGCACACTTCAGTTCAGACACACCAAATTTGTCCAAATTTTAATGTATCTATAATAATGACAAAGAAACACATAGACAAAACCTTTGTGACATATGATCCGGAAGGGACAATTTTCATCTGACGCTTAAAAAACAGCTTAAGAGATCTGATCTGGTAATGTTTCCATAGTAAACTAGAGCGATATGCGATGGTATCAATACTATAAGGATTAGTTGAACCTTCCCCCGAATTTCAGTTTAATTTTTATTTTATTTTCTATTATTTATTTATTCTTTATTTATAGTCGATACATTAAAAATGGTAATATCATTAGAAATATTATATATTAAAAATACACATAATTAATAAATACCTTTCTCTCTTTAAGGAGAAATTGGTTAACCTAAAGCTAATTAAAATCGACTTTACACACATATATATAAAATAAATAAATAAAAGCCTCACTTGAGATAACCTAAATTGCTTATGAATGTGGCTATTAAAGGCGACAGCAGCACTGTATATGCGAAATCCTATTAAAGGCGACAGCAGCACTATATATGCGAAATCCTATTAAAGGCATCCTGAACTACTCAGGGTATCACTTATTTTGAGTTCGAAGACTCGGGCCAAGTTACCGCGTGTTACATGCTTTTCAATTATGCGAACCAGACATTTTTTCATTATTATTATTTTGAACTTATAACAATTTATTTTTCGCACCTTTAATTTACTGACTGTGGACTGTGGCCTGTATATTGTTCTGGCAATTCTTTATCGTTTTCAAAGCAAAACAACATGGAGAGAATAAGAAGAATCACGATCAACTTTTGCTGGCAATATGTGATGCACAGACACAGTTTAGTGCAACGAAGATAATAAAAACATATTCTTTAATATTTCTATTAATGTTTCATTTAATTCTTCAAAACTTTCTTGGTTCTATCTATCTTTTTTTAGCAATCCTCACAGACACTGGTAAAATTATACCAGAAAATTCTCTTGAAAATCATATTTTTCTGTTAAATGGTTAGACATAACAACTTTTTTTGTATAGTATAATTTTTATTGTAATGTTTCAGAAGAAAATTTACACTTAAATACTAAATTTGTGGCGAAAACTGGTTAGTACTTTCTGTTTGTATTATTCTCTCGCTTAAATTTTAATTTCGTGGGACCCACGAAATTAGAAATAGACCCTGGGTAGTTCAGTATGCCTTGAAGCTCTCGCTGAAACACAGGTAGAGGACATGCATCCCGGCATGAGTTTGGAAGTGCATCCCACTATTGAGCATCAATATAAGAGACGCTTTGTAAGCCATGCCTAGATGTATGAATACTACGCCGTTCTAAAGAAGTGGACGACCGTCAATTATAAGTAGTGCTTTTAAATGCAAAAACATTATTCATGTAGGAGGGTTCAAATTATATTTCGTCTTAAATACCTCCTTCAAAAGTATCCGACAAGACTTGTCGTAAACGGTGTTTCTACATTGACCGTCAGGTCTGTCACAGAAAAGTATATGAAAAGTTGAAACCAAATTTCCATCATAGAACATCAAGGTTGATTTTGATGTTTTTGGTTTTTTTGGTATCACTGAAATAAAAAACAATTCTCCTGATGAATTTTCGCGCCATAAAAACATGATATTCCACTTAAAAATATAAACACTTGAAGGCGAACCAAAATCAAAACCACTCGCAGCATAATTAGAAGTGGTAATTCAAAGGTTTTTCAGTCATGAAAAATATGTGTTTGTTTTGTCAATTACAATTGAAGGATGCTCTTTTAACTTCGTACATGAATGATTTTGTATTCGTGTTCAAGGGACTAGAACACATACAAATTGAAAGTTTAACACCAGCCGTCTTTTCATCGGTCTTTCGTGGCGCAAATTTTGATTGGTCTTTCGTTAAACATTCACAGACAAACATCTAACTCCGGGCTTGTTTACGCCAAGTCATAATGATTAACGCCATTAAGAGTCGGGGATAAAAAGATTACATTAGGTAGCTGTATAATAACAAACTTTTTACTTAATAAAATCTTAATTTCAACAAAAAATTATACAAACATTGTTGAGATGATTTTATTTAACTGCTCCTGACAAGTTTCAGAAAATTCTAAAAACATTTCCAATTATATATATGAAAAAGTGAAGGTGTTAAAGAATCAGAAACATTTGCTGTTAGAAGCTCGTGTGTTGACCATTAACCTGTCCACGATCTACTTCGACCTTCTATCCTTGCCCTCTCCTTTTCTGCAATTGTCCTCTGACAAAGAAAAGAGATACCAACTTCAACTTTCATTCCGTCTGCAAAACGTGTTGACCATACACTTTCTTTTAAGTGACATGTAACCACTGACACGCTGACATGTAACCGCTGACGTATTTGGAAGCACGAACACATAATTCAGTTTGTAAATTATTTTCAAGGACCTACTCAAAGTCATTCTCTACAAGATTGCTCTTCAATAAATCACATCAGGTTTGTTTTGGGACAACCCTACTTCTCATTGTGACATAATTTTCCTTTTGAGACAAAACTCAAACATATACTCTCGATGAATCATCACAAAATTACAGTCCAAGGAAGTGAATTTAAGAGGAAAAAATCTTAGAATTTCTTATCATTCTTTACATTTTGTAATCGTAAATCTTTTTGATAAATAAACATGATGACATTTCATTTCCTCAAATCTCCAAGTAAATATTTATCTTTGTAGATTACTGGATTGAAGAGTTTAAAGTCGTATTGAATTACTGTGTTTTTGAACCAATGTGTTCTCTGTTTACATCCAGGATTTACCACACAGTTACACGAAAACCAATCATTTTTGATTCGAATATTTCCTTTCGTTCACTGATGAAACAAAGTCACTCCCGAAAGAATCAAATTATAAAGATTTCATGATTGTGAGATGCACCGCACAAAATTTAGAAAAAGACTGATGAAACATCTAAATGCTTCTCTGTTGTTGTTGTTGCAGAGGAGAATTCGAAATCCCTTTACAGTCCTGTCCCGAATATATATTTAAACGCCATTATGGCTGTATTCTCAAGTTTCGCCTCGCTTCTATGCATTTTCTTGTCTTTTACTGATTACATAACTGAATTATAGTAATAGTCACTTCCTCCATTGGAGTAGTCTAAAGCAATAAATTGAAAACGAGGCGAAACTTGATAATACGGCCATAACACATCGTACCCAGGGTTTCTTGCCTGGGTACGAGGTTATACGGTCATAACACATCGTTTAAACAGAATCTCGGTCAGTTAAAGTACTAAGTGCTATTTACGAGACAAGGTTTGAAAAGCTTCTTTTCATACAAAAACAACATATTTTCGTGAAAATGGATACTAAAGGGTTGCAAGTTATTTTTTGTTTTCGAATGGAACTTTATAGTTTAAAAAAGCAGTTGCACAATTCTCTAGTTCAACCCAGAAATCAAAATAACAGTTTATACATACCGTCTATAGTATAGGTGGTTAGCAGTAGTCGAATGGTTACAATTCTTACAGAGTCGTTTAATTTTAATCTAATTACTTCCACTTTTCATTAATTTTTGTTCAAAAGGACCAACATTATGATCAGTTGTATTACTGAAATTTTAACCCTGTGTTCAATTAATAAATAAATAGATAGCTAAATAAACAAAAAAAAAAAAAAAAAATAAATGGTATAGGCAATAATTTTAGTTGATACAAAAGGTCATGAACGTTCAGCTAATATGCATGCAGTTTTGCACATAATACATAAAAAATGTTTACCTTATTAAATGCATTCAAACAAGTTTTCAAAGATTGTTAGATAGTATTACAAATGGGTGTCGTTTTGTGGTGAGTAAATTGGCTTTGGTAGCCACTCTAAGTTCTGGCAGAAATGGTGAAATCTTTCGGTTTGTGGTTTTTCCTTGCTTTGTATTTGTTTTATTTTGTTAGAAGTCCTGACTGCGGTTTTCCTTCAGAAACTTTTATTGTTGACAGCCATGGTTGGTATGGTAACTAGCATTGCTTTTAGTCCTGGTGCTGCTGGTTTCTATTGAAGTGCCATATTGAGAAAAAAGAAGTGTAAACAACACCATTGCGGTTTGTTTTCGTTCCGGTATAATACGACCAAAGTCAATGAAAAAGTGTTAAGATGGTTTGTGGCCAGATTGCGGTCTCTGATAATGTTTTTATGTTCGTAAAGGACCTTAACAAAGATTTTGACTGGCGTAGTCATTGTTAATCTTAAAAAGTTTGAAAAAACACTATTGTTTCAACTGACTTTGAAAGAATATTTTGATTTGAATAATTTGGGATTTGATGCGCATTTGACATGGGATACTGTACTCGCTGCACCGAGGTAGTGTCTAGCCGATCATCTGTAACCATTAACTTATACATTCACTGTTTGTAGTTACAGTCACTAGAAAGTCAACTCCACGATTCAACGCAAAACGTTCGACGTTCGGTCATACAGTTTACTACAACTTGCTAATATTGCCAACCATGAGAGATGAAAACATTTTCTTTTGGTTTGACGTCAGTCAAAAATTCAATTTTTAAGCCAGAGCTGATGACGTCAACACTCAGTAAGAATAATTCATCCAGCAAATATTTCTTAACTTTTAGATTTTGAATTTCCAACTGATTGGTTTGAAAAGCATACCGATTCTTAGCGATTCTTTAAGAAATAAACATAATATATGCGAGTATTCCTCGTTTCCCCCACTTGAACCAATACACATAAAAAATAAACAAAATGGCATTTTGTACAAAAAAACAGGTGCCCTAGAATAAGCAACCGTCATCAAGTGATACTTCGGAAGTTTTCTTCGAAGTAAACAGTATTTGACACCGGAAGTCTACAGAGATTCATCACAAACACTGTCGACATCTGTTTCCTAGTTACGAAAAATAAAGATTATACGTAAGAGAGGGTGACCGCATGACAGTTCAGTAGCTGAGATATTACAGCTCATTAGAAAGTGGAGATTGTCTGCAAACTCGTCACCAACGACTTCTTTCTCTTGTCCATCGTGCAAAGGATTTCAGAACAAATAATTTGTTTACTTTACATTTTTTCCTTGTTTTGCTGGTAAATTGCTTCAATACTAACTATAACACGTATAGTTTATAAGAACATCCAGGCTGAAATTTGTCATAAAATTAAGAACACCTTAAGCTTTCAAACTTTGAAACTTTTTTGAAAAACTTGCAAGTTCGTTTTGACAATAACGCTTACAAACTTAAGAAGAGCATCAATTTCCTCGATACTGATATAATCCTATGTTCAAAACTTAAGAAAAATACAGACATTTTCTCTCATTTTCAAAGGTTCCAATTAAGAATTCAATAAGAGCAATTTCAATTTCTTGAGAAAAGTTCCTTGAGAAAAGCACACAAATTTAGACGTTCTTATAAAAAAACATGCAATGGGGATTATTTCTGTGCAATTATTTCTAGTATATTTCCAGCATTGAAATTGTAAACTCATAAAAAAGGTTTTTTTCAACATCATCTGTTATGAAGTGACGTTACAGACATCATCATATTGATAAACAACAGAATGACGAGGGCCAAAAGAGAGCAACCAAAAACCTAGTAACGTTTTAATTGTTTCTTGAAAACACTTTTGCAACAATCGTGTGAAGATCTTAATTTTTACGTAATAAATAAACTCTTCCTGGTGTCTGGCTATATGTGGGAAACAATCATATCGTCAAGAATGCTTAACGCGCCAATTATGTGACAATATATGACGTCACATGGCGTGCACTTTTCAAATATTTGGTCAATATATCTTTTCGTTATTTAAAAAACGTAACGGTGCACAAAGGAAGCTCCGTAGCTTTTTATGTTTCAATCTTGCTTTAATCAAACTATCCGATACGAATTGAAGTTACCGATTATTATCTGAACAGTCTAATTTCCCCATCTTCCAGAAACGTTTTATTATTATTGGTGGGAAACGAAACACATTGATTGAGGTGCTAGCGTTTATCATAAAATTAAGTGCTTTGGTCATTCTTATTTATAAGTATAAGGTATAGTGAAATATTTCTAAAAAATTACTCTAAAGATTAACATTGACAACAATAATTTCATACATATCAAAATTTGTTTGATCAACGAAGGCGTGTTTTGCCTCGCTAAGTAATATATGACGTAAACATCAAATGGATTTTGGAAACTGTTCGGCTACCGTGTCCTTTAGCAAGTCATGCGACCAAAAAAACAGTTACAAAACGACACGGGTGCGAAGAAACGTGTGTTGGCACACAAAACATTCATTAGTGAAGAAATTTAATATATTTCTGTAATATGACCTGTCTATTTGGTAGACATACGTCTCCCTGAACTCTTAGTCATTAATGACTGCTACAATAGAGCCATAAGTGGACATATCTCCAGTCTAGTTAAATAATAGTAAACAGATTCACAACTTTGTAATCTTGTTTCCAAGAATATAGAACTGATACCAACCTCATCCTTAGGACTTCTTCTATACTGGTAGCCAAACATTTCTAAAAGGCAAAAAGCTCTGGAGACGAGATTGGTCTGTTACCTTAATAGGAGCGTGCACATTTTGTCACTTGTTTGTAAACGATTGGAATTGTTGACAAAACAAATTACGTGCTCTATGGCACAATAAATAATCAAAAATAAAATCATCTTGCTTATACCCAAGGGACGTTGTTTTTACAAGAATACAATTTTTACGACAAAACGATAATTCGATCGGTTTTTCTTTGTTTACACGTAATTTGATTTTGTTGTGAAAATGATGAAAATCGCTTTAATTAAAAGAATAATGTAAACGCCATTAGTTCTCTCTATTAGCAAGTCAGACGATCTTGTATTTAGTACATTCTGATTTCAACGCCATGACCTCAATGTTTTGTAGACCTGGGAAACTGATGTTCTTTTAAAATAAGTCATGACTTGAAATATCATGTCACATCTAACCAAAGTTACATTATAAATTGATGGTGTGACCTTTTTTAAGTTCTGCCGAAAACCCAGAGCTGAACAAGTGGCCAACACTAATCCACTGCCACCTAATTCATAGCCCACCACTACAACCAAAGCGCACCCGCTACCCATCGATAACTCACCTAAAATGAAATATCCCGCACTATATCATGCCAATGTTGATTTGCAAGACTCATACAAGGCATAGTCATAGGAGAAAAATTTAATTTCTCCTATGACTATGCACAGGGGAAATGTTTAGAAAAAAAATGAAATAGATCCGTATATTAGAGAAGCCAGTGCTTCTAACAACATAATTGCCATATATGCGGTGTAAACATCTCACTTGTTCAATTTCTTGAAATTCAATATATCTATGTTATATTTCAATTAGCTGAACAAGAAACTATCATTTTATGTAAGAAACACGAAAATGTTGTCATTTGTCCACGCAGTGTTTACCAATGTCATATTGAGGTGGGTAAACAAATATAAAATTTGTGTCAACATTATTGAAAGCTTTTAAGAAAATGATCATTATAGGAGATTTAAAAAGTTTATTGAGTTTTAGTATTCACATGTTAGTACACATGCTTATAGCATTATACACCCCTGCTGCCGAAAACATTTGAGTGGTTCCTGGATGAGAGCAATAAAAAAACACACGGGTGTTGTTGTTCAGTTTTCTTTTAAAACTTTGTTTTTCATTTTTTTCTTTTTATAATCATATTTATTCGCCATTCAATATATTAGATTTTTTCTTACTTTTAAATAAATTAAATAGTTGTTTCTTTTGTTTTGTTATGGACAAAGAGGAAGATTGTAGAAAAATATTGAACCGATACCCCTAACATTATGTTGATTTTTCACATATACGAAAATGACGTTGAAAGACAAACAGCAAACAAAAACACGCACATATACATGCATTCATAAAACAAAACAAAAGAGAAAAAAGAAAAAAAAAAAGAAAAGAGAAGAAATACTGCAATTTCATGTGATGACTGCGTGAAATTATTGTCCACTAAGTTTTTTTCTCATTTCAACCAAACTATCCTCAAACAAAACATTGTTTTTCCGGTTTTAAAATGTTTTCAAAGCTGAAAAGTTTTTGAATGTGGTCTTTCTCTCTATCACATGAGTCTCGTGTTTGCAAATAAATGTTTTCAAGTACGTTCATACATAGTATAAACACTGACTGACTGACTGACACAAAAAAACGAAAAAGAAAAAACAGAATTAATAAAAACAGAAGATTGAAAGAACCTGCCACATTTTCACACATATGATTTTGTTAACCCTACCTCCTGAATTATTAATTGAAAGAAAACGTTTCGGGAAACAGCGTGGAGAAAATTCCTTAACAGCGAAAGAAAACACCAAAAAAATATCAAATACACAGTGACAGCTTTCAATACCACCATTCACAAATATTATTCAATATTTTTTTTTTCATAGAAAATCGTATTTGACCATTGCTTGCAAAGTCAAATATGAAGACAAAGCTTCGTTGAATTTTATTCTCATTTCTTCCGACGTTTCGCAGATTGCGTTGCGTCTCTTCGACAAATACGGATCTCTAGCAACACCGCTACAGTTTGACAATTTGTAAGGCATCGCCTCGTATTCACTAAAAGACTGTGGCATACAACTCATTAACGCTTTCAAATGCAAATTTAACATCATATAGTCTTTCTTTTGGCAACTGCTCAAGCCCTTACATTTATGGTTATGAAATATGATATTTAGTAAACACGGAGGTTCATCAAAACCAGAATCCCTTGATAAATTCCCGAGTGAACTTTCGGAGCAAATCGTTCTAGAATTATTGTTAGATGAATTTGAGCAATGCGTACTGACTGTTTGCAGACTTGATGTGCCAACACTGCTTACAAACGACGAAACTGACGATAACCGAGTATAACCATCCACACATGCACCAGAATATGTTGTGCTATTGTTATTTTCATACATTTTCAAACAAGTTTTACGTTTCGTTTTCCGGCAACAGCTCAACTTTGGAAAACACGAGCTATCCCCATCTGAAGTTTCATGCATTTCTATAAGATTCGATGGATTATTACTAAAATCCAAACTAAAATTTTTCAAAAATATTCCATTCTGGTCCATGTTTGACATATCTTTTAGTCTTTGGTTACCTTTTTTTGTATTGTGTGGACAAATTGGACGTGATAAATGTTTAGTTTCTCTCTCACATTGACTACAATAGTTGTACGAACCTTCTTCAAATCCACCGGTGCAGCTTTTCGACGAGGCAGATTTTAAATCATTACCTTTGGAATAAAGCCTGTCTGAATCTCGACTACAGTTCATTTGGTCGCTACTTTGCGTGTGGTGCTTATTTCGACGTTTATTATATCTGTAACTTTTCGTTGGTTCACTTTGTGTGCGGCTTCTGCACTGGCGTATATTACTGGACGATCCCATTTTTTCGTCTTTTGTGGAATCCTCTATTTCCATCATTTATTTACATTACTGCAGTAATATTTCAAATTCGTTCCTGTGCACAAAATATATACGAAAAAAATATCAATATTTTGCGTTGCTTATTACTAGTCCAACGAATCACTACTAACTTTTTTAACACTAGACTGAAATTATTGTTTTTTCACCACGGTCATGGTTCAGTTACATCCACGTGGTTTCCACGCCACATCCTAGCGTTAATGCCAAAACACGCTATGAAGGCTAATATATATTATCAGTGACTCGCGGATAAGATAAGAATTGTCAATAAACTTTTTTTCGATATTTCTCAATTTTTATTTTCAATTATTTTATGGATGTTTTCTTGAGGGCACTCTTTTTTTTGGTTCCAATAAGTAAATATAACATATAATCTTTGATCAATGAAAATATTATTTACGCTGCGACCAAAAAATAAATAAGTAACATCGTAAATAAATATATAATACATATATGAATTAATACTCTGCTTGGTATTCTTTTTAAACTGGTTGACTATCGTTCCAATTTAGTCATATGTGAAAACCAGGTCATTTTGACATGGCCTAAGTAGCAATTGTTTGCTTTAAAGACACACCACTATGGACGAAAGTAATACAGAGATATTTGAGAAAAATCTAAATTTCAACACGTTATGAAAGCGTAATTCAAGACGTTCACGAAAATGTTCCTTTTCCCATCTCCGTTTGAAATTATCGCTTACTACTGGCATTTCGTAGTAAAGCATATGTTTAGAGTGTGTGTTCTTTTACACGTTTAAGATTTTTTTTGGCACGACACAAAACGTTCTAACATTTCATAAACATTTAAAAGTGATTGACAGCATGGAAGGAAAAATAAATAACAGTTTATAGGAACAGTATAAAGATTTCTTTACACACATATCCGTGATTAATATGATAAAATATTCCATTTCATGTAAACTTTTAAACATTCAAAGGAATTGATAAGAATAACATGTAATTGACTATGATAAATGTTTTTAAGACATGACAACTTCTGCTTTGTAAAATTTGTTTCATAAACACAGCTTTGTGTGACAACTTTGTCAAAGAGCTTCCCCCATCTTGACTTGACTATAAAAAAGATTAATTTTTACAAAATTAAATTATTATCCGTCGCTACCTCATCTTCAAAGGAGGAGAGACCAGCGGAACGTTTTGGTTATCTCTCCATCCCATTGGCTGAATTCAAGCGGTTTACTATTGAAAAGAAAAGATTTGCTAACGTAAATTAATTCTGAACGTTAAGATTTTGTTAACCAAACACTTCAATCGAACGTAAATAAATAAATACTGCTAAATTTCATTCTCTCAAAATATTTGTCGCTCTCATTTCGATTTTAGTCTTGCGGAAGATTTGATTACACCTGAAGGACCTGGTTTTAAAAGTTCTTTCATTTCCAGTACTGTTAATTTCTTAATTTCTTTGATGAAAGGAAATAAGTACCGGCATGATCCTTCTTGAAAGTGGAGCGGAATCAAATTTACGATATTATGAAGTAGAAAAGTAAATTAGTCGGGCAGTCTCCAAAACCTACCCATAAAAACTCAAATTCCAGGACATTCCAGGACAACGTTTAATTTCATAATGAAATTCCAGGACCTATCAGGACTAAATTGAAAGAAAAGAAATGGAACATTGACTGGTAACATAATCTCTCTTATTAAATCCAGGACAATCAAGGACATTTTCTGAAAGAAAAAAAAAACACTTTCCAAAACAGTGTGACCATTCTTTACTTTCGCTTCAAAGATTTATTGATAAATTATACAAAATTTTCTTATCATAAAACTGGTCATATGTTCTTTATATTAAAGGTATAAATTTTAGATTTAAGATAGTTATCCAGAGAATTTTAAATCGAGAAAGTCCATTCCCATGGAAAACTCATCAAAAGTATAGCATAAGCTACACTGTTAGAAAGCTGAAGGGTTTCGGTAACCAACAAAAATATAGTTGGTCGTCATTTCTATTACGAAATCCATTTGGTAAATATTTTATCTGCCAGTTGGCTTATTTAATTAGCACTCCCCTTGTGGATTAGTAAACTTCCTATAAACGTAATTCCAACATTTGAACAAATAGAAATCTCTTTTTCAGACAAGCAAACTTATTGTTGTGTAACAGATGAAATGATGAAATGATGAAAGTATAATAGTTATTAATGAGCTACCGGGTTCCTTCACTAATAACTAATTTTTTTCTAGAAAAAACGTTTTCTCATGCTACATATTGGGTAGTTTGCTGGGAAAGTTTGCTTCAGGTGGTAAAAGGGTTTTCAGTTTTTCGTTTCCTTTCCCACTAAAATCCTTTTCTTCTAAAATGATGACGTGATATACACAATCGGATATTCCGTTTGATAGATGAAACTCGACGATAAGATGTTTACTTAATGATAGCAGAGAGGAAAGGACACTTCTCTAAAGAGTGATTACTTTTGAAATTTTGTTAACAAAAACGAAGAGAAACATTTTTTTATTATCAGAGAAATGTTTCAACGAGATTATATAACGGAACTTTCGAGACGAACATGCAATCACTCGTAAAATATACATGTCGTGATTACGTATCTCGTGTCATGATGAGTTCATTTTTTGTTTTACCGACTAATGTATTCGTGATGGCGTTTCATTTTGTTAGGTTTTTTTGGTGTCGTGTCATGACGTCATTAATCCTGTCGACCAAATGTTAAAGCTCATTTTCAACTGGGCGAAGTATTTGCAGTGTTTTCTCCTTCCGTCAATCCTATAGGTTTATGTAACAAGATGCGATCATCACTATTTTGCGGTGAAAACATTCTTTATGTCTGGTTAAACGAGGTAATGGTTATGTCATGTCTTGTTCTTTCAAATAAAAAGTTTAATGATCGCATCTTGTTAACTTAACACATTTTATTTATCATTTATTTTTATGGCATATATTCCGCATTCCACATTACATGACTCTTCGTCGGACTTTACATCAACGTCAATATATAAATCAGAGCTCGAAGGTCAGCGCTTTCTTACACCTTCCTCATGTATGATTTGAAATTTTGCGGTAACATAATTCGCGACTATATCACAGATAGCACGACGGGTCTGAACATGTATTGGATAGATTTCCACTGAACGACAAACTTTCATTTTGCTATCGGCTACGCGGGAATTTGAATAAGAATTGAATTCGCATGAAACGATATTTGATTATGGATTAAGCCATAAGCTAAATTTTTCAAATTGATAGGGTTTTATGTGGATACAATACAAGGAACTTTGACTTTTGAGAAACAATTGTAGTTCTCAGTAATATTGCTACAGCAGAATCTCGATTATTACGAATCTCTATATAAAGAAATCTCGTTATAACGAATCTGGTTCTCTTTTTTTTCCCTCTCCTAATAAATGGTTCTTTAAATATAAATAATTTAACAAACTCTCGATATGGCTTCCTTTGCTTACCGGACACAGACCCGTCCGTGACACCCATTCCAGTTCTCTCCGCACGTTCGTAAATATCGGTTCTAAATATCGATTCTTTCTTTGCCGTTTCCTCAACGCCTTCCCATAAATTCGATCTGTAATTGATTTGCTCAAGAAAACGGGTTTTAGAAATGGCGTGAAAGTACCGTTTTTTGGATAACGTTTTTAAACGTGGAGTGGAAGTGAAGTGAAGACTAGAAGCCGCGGGTTTGAAGGTCAGCGCGTTTAGACGTGTCAAGTTTAAACAAGACAATTTTCGTATAACCTTTGGGACACTGGGTTCTAGGTTGCTATAAACTCATCGGTACGGATCAAGTTGATTCGCGTTCAGCTAATATATGTTTTTAACGTAATCTTCCGCATGCTTAAACGAATTGAATTTCATCGACACAGACACACCATTATGATCTGCTGAACCTGTATTTGAATCGCGAGTGTGTGAGTCAAAAATGTAAATAACTCCGTTAACTGAAAATATAGATGTAGAGAAGCCACTTGCGATAAATATTGTTCCTTTAACGTTTTCATAGTGAAGACAATGGAGGAAGTTCTCGGTATTTGAATTTAATATTCCTGTTATCTCTCTATACCTAGTTAGTGTCAGGCCTTCACCATTTAATCTTACTCGGTCCGGAAGGTCATCAAAAGACAAGTACCTTGAAAAGCTCAACGTTTCGTATAGTCCATTTCCCAGTGTTGATATGCAGTCTAAATCCCATTGCGACCAGAAACGCAAATTCTTTATAACTGAATAACAAATGGACCATAATGCATTGCATGCGCACTGTTTCCCAGCAGATTCATCAAAACGAATATTGCCTGACTAAATGATCCGCAAACTATTTTTGCAGGAAGAAAAGGCCCAGGATTCAATTCAATATCGCCGGCCATAATCAAAATCATACTGACACAATGAAGTAAAGTATAAAACATTGGAATACAACAAGCCATTCTCGAATTCCCTGCATAATTACTAAAAACTTTGTATTAGAAACCTGGCAGATTTTAGTAGCATAATAATTACCAATTGCTACGCGATATGCTTCAATGGAGATCACATTGCTAGGAGGGAGGAGACAATAAGGAGACAATAAAAACAACTGACCGTTTATCGTTTATTAATATCTTTGATCACACTATTTATTTAAGTTTCGAGCTTTGAGCTTTGAGTTATGAGTTTTAAGCTACGTGTTACGAGTTCGAGCTAATCTTTGGTGTTCACCTCAGTGAACATTAGTTCCCACCAAATAAGGTGGCCCTCCCTCAAAGGAGGTGGCGGTTCTTTGCCAGGTATTTGAATTCCTAAAAATAAATGCAATAATTAGGTAAAAACAGTGTTATTTCAACACATTGATGTCATCATAAATCTCACTAAAAACAATAAAAAATGCAAGCTGGTGAAGTATAATCAGAGCAAAATAACATGCAAGTCTTTTTTTGATATTGATAATATCAAACTTTTCAAAAAGTCGAAATGAAATGGTTTTTAAAGCTTTTACAACCATCATGTAAAAATATTTGAAACTTTCCGAATATTGCGACATTTATTTTTGCAATTTCAGTAAATTTGTGCGTTTTTTCAACATTTGTCTACCCGCAAAAATTTGTCCTGAAGTAAATTTAATAATGAATTTGTTGTATTTTTAAAAGAGTATTTTAAAAATATTTCAAAGAGCGGAAAGTTTACAACAAGAGAAAATCTGTGAGGTGGAGATAGGTGGTGGGTACCGAATAGTTGAGGGGTCCATAATCGGGGTACAGTGACCAATATTTTCCCCAAATTATTTTTTTGCCCGTTTTTTTTTATTTTCCCCCGATAAGGTAAGGTATCATTTATTATCAGTTTAGCATCCATCTTGGTCATAAAGTGAGTCAGCTTTGTTGTCATAATGTTGAAACCTTCAGTAATTATCGAGCAAAGAACACCAATTTGTCACATAGAGTCACCTACACACTATTCTTGTGTTTAACTACGTTATAATGTTGCTTTCTTGGAAATGTTAAAATATTTTCTTAAGAACAAATGTTTCTAGCCTCTTAGGATGTTCTTAACTTTTAGACATTCGAAGTCTTTATTATTATAACCTTTGTTCTTATAAAAAAAAAACATGTATATATATATAGGACAAAAGTTTTAGTTGAAAAATCTGTTTTTCTCCTCTCCTTTTTCCACCCACTTATCTCTAAAAAATGATTATGAGCAATAATGAAGTGAATTGGTTAATTTAATATTGTTTTCAGCTTGACTTGCAATTCTCCAATTTAATGAAATTCAATAGAAACTCCAACACATTGTCGTCTTATTTTTTGTGGGTAAAACTTTAAGTTCATACAACATTTATACTAGAGCAAATTGTTACGGATTCATGAGTCAAGTTATATACTAAAAAAATAGAAATTATTACGGACAGCGCCTATATTAGAATTCTTGAATTTATACGGTTTAATAATTTTTACCATCTGGATGATATTTTTGATTATAAAAACCACCTGGTGAAACACATTGACAATATTTTCTTTCGTTATGAAATGAAAATAACAAAAAGAGAACTGCTATGTCAGGGCTTGCCAAATTGGTGTACGTGCACTCGTAAGTACAACTACTTATGCAGCGTACATGCATCTTTCACTTTTCTGTATGAAGGCCTACACAGACTTCTTTTTGTGTACGTGTGATTGATTGACGTACATTATTAAAGTTCAATATTGTACGTCTTCCACCTTGGTAGACCATATTTAATCAGATTAATTGTCGGTTGCCGAATTTAATTAAAAACTTTAATTTCACAATGTGTAACCAGGGTCCTAAAATTCGATCTACGTTTTGATTGAATTTGAATTCGAAAGAAATGTCTTCTAAAATTTACGTTCAGAATTTTGAAAGGTTTACACTCCTATTTATACTTTGCAGTTTCTTTCTTTCTTCTGTTTTTAATAACTCACCCGTGGAAGGTTTTAGAAAGCTTAAAAAGTAAAAAATGTATATTGTATTTGACATAATATAATAAATCACTTCCCATGAAATTTTATTTTCCTAAAATAAAAATGGTAGCACAGTTGTTTAACTTCGAAGACGAGAGCCATTGTTGTTTATTTCATTTGTATTGAAAATGGAAGCTATGTTTTTTTTACTGAAAATTACGTAGTCTCACAGTTTTACCTGTACGTTGACGTACAGAGGGACTGGAAATTTTGTATGCCTTCAAGTGTTGCCTAAAACAGAATTGGCAAGCCCTATACGCTTTACCTGCTTAGAGTATATAAACACCAAATAATTTACATGTTTTCAAAATCAGCATTTTAAAATGAATCCATAAAGATTATTAGTTAATAACTGTCGTTGCTACCTCTTATCAATTGGAGGATGATAGATTTATAGATGAATTTTTAAAATTCTATATAGCTATACAATGAAATTTAAGATATTATATTTTTCTCCTACTATAAAACTTATATTTTTCATCTTCTCTTTGATGTCACGATGGGTGTAGCGATATAGCATATTCGGTTAATACTGTTAGTCAAAGAAAAACATCATAGGTTATTTTTTGTACTATTTTATTTTGGGCAAGTATGATTATATCTTACATAACCTCAGAAAACTCATACGATGGAAGTTTGAAAATCAGAAAATTTCTGCTCTGATGTTCTCCAGTTCTGTTAAGTATTTGACAGTAAAAATAATTAAAAAATTTGATTAGTTTATAACTACAATATAAACAACTAATGTACTTGCCTGGCCAATTCTTTCTTGGATGCAAACGTTATAAATTTCACCAAACCAAACGACAACTGTTTACACGTGAAGAAACTAGAAGGTTGATCCCAAAATGCACTGCGTTTAAATTTGGGGTGAAGGGGCGCGTTGGAAAGGATAAATGGTTCTAATACTAACACTAATCATATACTAACAAATAAGATATTAAATCTTTAATAGGCAGCAGAGAAGTTGATTTTTAATTATCAAGAAACGTGCTTAAAAGTTTTTTTTTGAATTGAAAACATGAAAGTGTTGAGGGCGTTATCACACGGGCGCAGAGAACTGCGGCATTACAGAATGACCGACTGACAGACAGACAGACAGACAGACACGGGTAAATGAAAGATCAGCTTCCTCGCGGCGCTGACCAAAGACAGAATTTAACTTGAAGGTAATAAAAGGCTTTGATTTAATTTATTTGCAAGTATTCTGATAGTGTTTGAACACAGTCTTTAATGCATTATATATTTTGTGTAAACTTTGTGATGATGATGGACTGTCCATAAATAAAAAAGTGAAAGGAGCACAGCTTCGGCACTAGAAGAGAAGAGCAGGGTATATATAATGGTTTGCTTTGGTGTGTTGATGTGTGTTTTATGTTCATATCAACATAATTTAGTTTATTTAAATAAGTAGAGGGGAATTTCCATTTTTAAATTCATCCTACTGTGCCTGAACCACCAGAAATTTTAACGTCATTTCAATTTGTGGATATTTTTGTTTTCAAACCTTTCATTTTGCATTTTGACTGAAATATGATCATTTCCAGATTCTAAATGTGCAGTACACAGTGAGTTTGCAGTAAGTTTAAAGATTTCAATGAAAAAAGAAGACTAAAATACCTTTATTAATTTTTGTGAACATTTATTTTGAGTCCAAAACTACAAACTGTATTTGTTTCCATTTTCCTGATAATTTTAGTAACATTAATTTTCGCGAATCAAGATTTTGCAAAAAATTTTGCAAATTTTTTTTCCTCATATGAATTTTCCAGCATTTTAATTTTGCGGATTATAGATTTCCATGTCATGAAAATTTCTTGCCTTAAAGTAGGTAAATATTTTTTCTAATTTTTCAATAATTTTGGATGGATTCTATTTTGATGATGATGATGATGATGATTTTTTTTAATTAGTTTTAACTTATGTTTATAACTAATAACAGTTTTATAAAGTGGGTTAAAAGAGTTATTTACCTACTTAATTAAAGTAATGTAAAGTTGTGTCAAAGGGTAGTCTTATACAATGATGAAAAATAAATACTGCTGTTACATATTCACTTTCGCCAAATGAAAAATCTCTCTCGTTTTAAAGCATAATTTCCCATTAATTAATTTATTTATTCATTAATTCATTAATTTGGAAAAGAAGGTCAGTTTTACAGGCAGTGGTAAACAATGATGTGGACCTACTATAGGACCTACATTGACTTTTATAAATGACCAGCTTACACGAGGGAATATGGTATAATGGAAAATGCATTTTCATTGATTTGTTTTTGTTTAATTTAATATCTGAATGAAAATATAGAATTGATATCTCAAAATACTGTTATTTCCTTTTTTAGCACTTTTTAGTACCTCTTTAACCATATCACATAATGTATTCCTGTTCTCCTTCGGCATCATCGACTTACCGGATCCGGAGGTGTGGACCTTTGAACTCTCGAAATACTGAACCCTGATAAAATCGGATCCTGAAAACTCTTGAATAAGAAGCCAGAAAAACAGAAAAATACAAATAAGTTCAATTTATGTCTTTTTTTAATAAAACACAAGATGTCATGTACAAGTAACAAGAATTAACAAAATGTAGCATTTTTTTCCCTGGATTTTTTATCCATGATAGTAGCGTTGCGAATTATGTTAACACAAAGATCCTCCTCAGTGTGAGCACAGGGCCTATTTCCAAAAATGAACTAGGTCTAAGTTAGCGCTGACCTTCAAGCCTTAAGGCTTTTGTTGTTCTTCATGTCCATTTACCGACTTTTTCAGCTTCCCTCGAACGTTCCCATTATTTTGCTTGTGTCAAATTAATACGTGAAATGCTCTACAGTAAGCTTCCCTATGTTTGGGTAGTTTTGCTAAATCTCTCCCAATATGCGTAGCTTGCTCTTCATTTATGCTACTTTATTAAATCAGAAAGAAAGACCTATTAGGGAGCTGGTGCAAATAGTTATTTCACTGATGCGGTACCTTAGACGATTGGGAATAACAAGTAGCTTTGGAAAAAAAGTATCCTGGTTATTTACCCCGCTCCGTAGGCATGAATCTGTGACGGCTTATAACCGGGATTTTACGGTATTTTTTTCTCCTATGGTTATGTAATAATGTATTGCTATTTAAAATAGTAGCATATACCGTATTTCCTCGAAAATTGGCCGACCTTCGAAAGTAAGCCGATTCGAAAATAAGACGAGACACAGTGAAGCCATTGCATTGCACACTCCTTTAGCCAGTCAAATGAACTTTCGAATCAAATCATTCGAATCTATTTGTTCGAATCTACGAATCTACTTACCATTTTTACAAATGTTTGAAAATAAACATTTTGTCAAAATGGCTCCTACGAGAAAGTCGTTCTCTGCTAAGTTTAAAACAGAAGTTTTAAAGTATATTGCAGATAAAGGTTGTTCCAACAATGCAGCTGCAAGACACTTTGGAATCGATGAAAAAAACATTAGAAGATGGAAAACTCAGGCTCTCTTCATGCGGTAATTAAAAATGGGTTTTCCAAAGCCAAACAACTACCTGGTTCTGGCAGACGACCACTGTCAGAGGACTTGGAGGAGCTTGTTTATCAGTGGATAGTATCAAAAAGGCTGCAGAAACAACGCATCACAAGGAAAGGAATCCAACAAAAAGCAGTTGAGCTGTACAACTCTACTATCAAGGGAGAGCAACATTTCCAAGCAAGCAGTGGTTGGTTAGAAAAGTTCATGTCACGATATTCGTTATCGCTGAGAAGAAAAACAACTCAGTCTCAGCGACTTCCAGTTGACCTTGTTCCGAAGATTCATAGATTTATTCTTTACTTCCGAAAATTGATAACTGAGAAAAGTTACCTTGACGAGAACATATGGGCATTTGACGAAACAGCGGTTTGGTTTGATAGCGTTGGTAATACTACTATCGAGAAAACAGGATCAAAGGAAGTTGAAATGTTCACCACTGGTCATGACAAGCAGAATATCACAGTAGGACTTTGTGCTTCGAGCGCAGGAGAGAAAAAGTTGCCTTATATCGTTTTTACAGGAAAAGGTAACACTGCAGAAGACAAGCAACTAAAGGCACGTACAGATATTGAAGTAAACTACAGTGATAATGGTTGGTTCAACACTGACTTGACCCTGCATTGGCTGCATAAAAATTTTCAGAGGTTTTTCGCTGCGAATACTCCAAACATTGTCCTTGTTTGGGATACTTACAAGTGCCACATTGCTGAAGAAGTAAAGCAAGCCGCTAAGAAACTATCCGTTGATTTAGTAACAGTTCCAGGAGGTACCACTTCTAAGATCCAGGCGCCAGACGTAAGCTGGAACAAGCCCTTTAAGGCCTCTATTGTTGAATCTTTTGATGATTGGGTCGCAAATGGGGAAAAATCATATACTCCAAAAGGTAACATTCGTGCTGCCAGTAAAACATTGCTGTCTGACTGGGTGGTAAAAGCATGAAAATCTTTGAGCATTGATCTGATCAGAAAATCGTTTCGTGTGTGTGGCCAAGTAAAAGAAGTCGATATTGACGAAATATCTTGTTTGAAAGAAGGTACCGCTTTGCATGATAGTAAATCATCACTTCGCGAGTTGATGAAGTTAAGTCCTGATGAAATAGACTATGAACAATTAAAGAGAAAAGAAAGGCCCATTGGCAGCGTCCACGTGGAAAATGAAGCTGACATGTGGGAAGAAAACCGCAACGAAATTGTCATTGAAGACTTGTCAGAAATTTCTGAAGAAGACATTGGTATTGTTCTACAAAATTGATAATTTTTGTAAAGATTTAAAAAAGATCTTGTTGTTCAAATTGTTTTTTCTCTTTTCAGAAAACACTTCGAAAATAAGCCGATTCAAAAGTAGGCCGAAAATTTTCTTTTGATAAAAGAGAATAAGCCGCGGCTTATTTTCGAGGAAATACGGTATATAGATCACGGACATTTGTAATCGAATGTGTGGGTGCTATACCATGAGAATTGATCGATACAATATTGTCCCATGAGCATTCTTCTTTCAGAATTCGAATCAAATTCGAATAGATACGTGAAGTGTGAACTTTTATAACCCAATTCAAAATAAAAATTTGTAGTTGGTAAATTATTTCCCATGGCATATTGAATGTTTCAGTAAAATGGGAGTGATGTTTTCAAGATACTTGTGGAATTAATGAGTGGATAAAAGCCTTGCAGTATGTATATTGATGTACTGTAGTAGCTAAATACCGAAAGATTCTGTGACTTATTTTGTGACTTTTTTGTCGTTGTGATTTGAGCTTGGTGGGTTGTACTTTAGATGTTGGTAAGTTACTAAATTTTAATATTATTAATTTTTTGCGACTTGAATGGGCCGTTATAAGAGGAGGGCTAAAACATTATTATGTGTGTTTATATAGTTTTTTTCTACATTCTTTCCCATTCTGTTACGCGCTTTTCTTGTTATAACCATCCCAAAATTTTGACTGAGGCTCAATGTTGCTGAAGCTGCTCTGTTTTACAGGCTGATTTCATAGGCGTATTCAAGGTCAGTCAAAAAAAGTGGAGGAGTCCAACGTAATGATAATTCTTTTCAGTCTTAAGTGTCCATTAGGTTACTTGCACGTTTTCCTTTTCTACTTTAAATGACTAAACTCTCCTCCACAAATTTGGATTGGTTGCTTACTTGTTGCTTGTTGACTATCTACGTGAGATGACCAAATTTGCGTGTTTGTCTATTCACGTAGAACAGCACAGATTTTTATCAAACCAATGAAAAGGTTTTACACGTTTCTCATCAGCTAGCAAAAAACATGTCCCTTTTTTATTTTAGTGTTTAGCGTTTTGTTCCTACTTTATTTGTTTTTTTCTCTTGTTTGGTAAATCGAGTTGAGCCTGGGCAGTTGCTTAACAGTTTTCTAGACAGATTTGGACATCATGTTGCTTATAAAAAAAAGCGTGTATGATAATTAGACTTATGTGTATATTCATCATTATTATCAAAGAAATTCTAATAACAGCCCGGCGTTCCTATACTAATTTACTGATTTGAAAACACTTTTCCCTGACTATTCATTGACGTTTTATCGTTTTCGCAGATTGAAAAATGAGAAAAATTGAAAAATGTTAAGAATGTTTTTGTAACAAAATTGAAATTTGAAATTAACAAAAACTGCCCTGGAAGAATTTCCAAAAATTCCAAATAAGACCATTGAAAAATTTAACAAAACATCATTTTTCCCAGAACTTTCTAAAAAAATATAAATTCCTGAAATATTTGACCAAATTATTTTTTCCTGACTTTCCAGAAAAGTAGCCACGCCGTATTAGTAAGTACATCACCATTTTATAATTTTATAGTCCACTTTATGAAATTGTTATTAGTTATAAACATAATTAAAACTCAGTAAAAATAAATAAATAAATTGAAATGTTGAAAAATTTCAGCAAGAAAACATATCATATTTGCTAAAGCTTAGGTCATTTTAGCTTCCCTATACATACCTTTAGTGTATTCATTATTGTATAGATTATATATACTTTCTGAAGATTTCACTAAGGGGCTGTTCGTATGGATAAAAATTACCTCGGTAAGCGGGAAAACTTTTCTACGCTCCACTTCTTGGGAAAAGCTATAAAAAAAATACATTGCGTTCACATGAGAAAAAGAAATTTCCCCGGTCCGAGCTCTCAGTAGGCGGGAGAATATTTTTCTCCCATGAACAATTTCCTCGGTAAGCGGGAAAATTTACGTTTACTCAGCAAAATGTTTTATTTATTCTTTTGTTCGTATACCGTTCATTACGTCGTGCGAGTGCAGGTCATTTCCTCGCTTACCGAGGAAATGGTTTTTGATAAAAACAGAACGAAACTTTTTAATACCTCGAAAAGTTCGCGAGGTAATTTTTATCCATATGAACAGTCCCCAAGGTAAATCCACACTTAATTCACGTATAATAAATAAAGTATGCGCATTTTTAATCTAAAAACGACAAAAAATGATTGAATGGTGTACACTGGACTGTTGTGCTGCCAGCGCCGAAAAAATCTGCCAGCCAGGACGGAAAACAAACAGAAAATGCAGCCAGAAAATGCTGCAGTTTTTCAGATCCACCAAACATATAACCATTTGGAATAGAAATAAGTTTTTAAAAAGTTGGAGTTGGTGGTGAAGCTGCAGTTCTTCTTTCACTTTTTATATCAAGGATCATTACAAAGTATACACAAAAAAACTTAGTATTAAAAACTATATTAAAACACTAAGAATACTTGCAAATTCATCAAAGCATTTATTTTACCTTAAGTTTTCTGTCTTCTTCAGCACGTTTATAAACGTTATCCACGAAACACGGAACTTTTACGCAATTTTTAAAACCCGTTTTCTCAGCGAACCAATTAGAGATCGAATTGACGAGTGGGTGATAAAGAAAACAGATGACGTTAAGTTCGATCTAATAACTTGATGCAAGTGTTGTCTGATATTAAGGAGAATTATTCCATCTGAGAAACTAATATTGTGTATAAAGTTACTTACAAACACGAAAACAGATTCTTGAAGGTCCTTTAAAAACTTTTCCATTAAAAACTTTACTGTATAAATTCTTTACTATTTTATTTTGATGAGTTTCCAGTACACAGTTCAGATTTCCAAGCAGCTGAAGCTCGCACTGTTAACCTTGTAAAATATGTTTGTGTCATCATGGTTAGTTATGCCTCTATTTTCTTTTAAGAGGATATTATTACCCAAGACTAGAAATCAGTAGATGGTAATTTTTCTTATCGTTGAGGCGCTTATTTACTTAATTATGTTAAGACGAAAACTGCAAGAATTGTTTTGACTGCATCAGAAATATTAGTGATAACGGAAACAAAATCAGCAATAAATATAAGAATTCAAAAATAACTTCTTCATCATGTGTCGAATCTTATATGTTCAGATAGTTTTTCGGCAGCTGTCAATATCTAAAAGAAATATATGAAATATGAAAGAAAGAAATATATGCGAAATAACAGCAAAAGTCTTTCTTGAACTAAAATACGATACACTATCATTTTTAGCATCATTTTCATTAAAAATACATTATAGATTAAGATACATTAAGCCATACATTAAGAACATGCTCAACCAATATTTCTTTTGAAATATTTTTGAAAAATTTTAATGTAAAGCCGGCCTTAAACGATCAAATTTGAAGGGAAAAGTTAAGAAAAGGAAAAGTAAAAAGTTTGATACTTGCAAAGACCGCCATGAACGGGATAATAGCATTATAAAGAAAACTGTCCATATTTTAAATATTTCTAAACTTGCTGCTTCTGTGTTAAGAACCAGCACAAGAGCCTCCTCTTGGCCCGAGTCCATTGAAGAAAAAGACTTTTTCAGTGACAAACACTTCCTCTTTGCACGAGTCCATTGAAGAAAAAGACATTTTCAGTGACAAACACTTCAATATATTATACGTGTAATAGCTCAAATGGTTGAAATACATGTTAAAATACAAAAGCGAGTTCAACAAATTTGATCATACAAATTTGATCGTGTAATGCCGGCTAATGGTTCGTTCCCTCCACTGATAACAGTTTTTCGAGCGAGCGACTCACACGTTACATTTTCTCACACTTTTCAAAAGAGAGCACATCATTAAAGTAGGCGAATTTGATAGGCGTAACTCGTGAGGGGAATATCAGAGGTAATATAAATGACCACTTTACCTTCTCTGTTCCACGTCGTTTTTTCTTATTTTTCGTTTTATCGTTACCTTCGTATTTTTTTCGTCGATCTTCTTCAACTTTGCGAAAATAATTTCTCTCTTCCTCTTCTAAAAAACGAAAACAAAAGCAAAATAAACAAACAAGCAAATAAACAAACAAACAAACAAAAAACCTCGTAGCATTGAAAACCATTGCTTACGAAAAATCGTCCAAGTGTAGAAAGTACTTACCACCTAATTTCGTAATTTGAAAATTCCATGACGTACCACATGCCGCAATGGCAGCATCTCTAGATCTTTTGCACGAAAAACGTACGTAACCCTGAGAAACAAAATAAAATTTCGTGTTAATTACATTACAACAGTCCACTTTCACTTTTAATCAAAACATTTAATTACCTTGGAATTTCCATCCGTGTAATCAACATAGGATACTTCGCATACCTGTGATAATGCGGACTGAATGAAAACAACGTGAAGTATTATTTTCAATTACGACGTTTGGTACAAATTCAGGATTATGAGATTGAAATTTAAAACAAGTCTAAGAAGCCGTTTTTGTATCATTTCCAGACGAATTAACTTCTTCGATGAAAAGAACGAGACACGGCCTGATCCTAACCTTGGTTGACCTAAATTTGACCTAAACTTTTGGGCGGCATTGGCTGAGAACCACTTAATAGCCAAACAACAAGTGCTCTTTATATCACACAGTTTTGTCGAAGTAAAAAATAGTTTGGTAAAGCCTTCAAAAGATTGTCAATAGAGAGAAGCAAGATAGATGAAATGACACAGAAGCAGAAGTAAAGTCAAAAGTTCAGACAATTGTGTGGAATTTCTAAGAATGTTTTATATAGGGACAGAAATGTTCACAGAACAAATTTCCGTGGTTTGAAGGTCAAAAAACAGTGAATTTTGCAGCAGTTATTTTCGCGATTGACATATATTTTGAAAAGTGAACGGTAGATTAATAATGAAATAATTCAAGTTAAAATGTATGTCTTTAGGCAAGAATCTACAAACCAATTAATCTTCAAATAATTCGAAGGTATTTCGAAGATCTTACTGGTAAACTATCAGCAATATATATAATGCAAAAATCACTTTACTGTAATAACAAGAAACACAAAAAAGAAGAGAAAAGAACTTATACCGTACTCGAATCTCTTTTCTAGTAAGTTCCTCTGATGATGACGTCATTTGACACACAGTAGCAGATGGCAATTCATAATTAGCTTTCTTCACAGTCACTTCTTCTTCATCTTTACTGCATGCATCCTTTTGTATCGTCTTACAGTCAATATTTTCTTCATCATTCTTCTTAGTATGTTTGGCCTCTATCGTTTCCAATATACGTTCTTTCATCTCGACCTGTCGTACTTTTTCACTTTTAAGTATACGAACTGTTTTCTTCAATTGAGCCATTTCTCTGCGTTTAAGATTTTTGAATTGCTTCTTCAGATTTAACCATTCATTTCTGGAATACAAAATTTTTGAGATTTCCAAAGAAACAGATCTTTTACGGAAAACTAGGAAAGGAGTCAAAGCAGTTTTGCAGACGCTTGTGGTGTTGCATAATAACTCCATACCACAGAAATTTACGTTTACTTACGAAGGAGTAGTAGCAACACGGCGGGGACTTACTTTACAACAAATAGGGAGTAGTGGCAACACGAACTTACTTTGAAATAACATATAACGGTGGACAATTTATGACATTAGGTTCAGAATCTCTTTTTCGGTGATTTCTCTTTCTTTTCTGTTTCTTGCTGTCTGGATTTTTCATCTCTTTTGCGCCATTATTTTTTTGGGAGGCACCATCTTTGTGTTCGTCCAGGTTTTTGTCACTCCGTTGAACACTATCTGATATTGAATCATCTTGCACATGCGTAATGCTGTCATCAATTTTAATTTTTTTCTTATCGATTATATTATCGATTATATTGTCTTTCTTTGGGAATTCATTAGCATTTCTTTCATCTGTGGTGTTGCTGTGCTTTCGTTTTGCACCTGATGATATCGATTCTTTATCAGGTTTATCGATTAATAAATTTTTGTCAGATTTGCCAGTTTTAAAGGATAATGGTTGCATGAGAGTTTTAGATTTGGATTGATTACTTATTTCATCAACGCGAGGAGACGAGGAATGTTCGGAAGTAGTGCTGTCACTTCTCTTACGTTTACATTTTTCTTGTTGGCTGTCAGATTCCGATCCACTAAAACTAACCGATCTTTTCCTTTTGGCA